>ML778048.1:265905-304753 GCA_009831015.1 Picea engelmannii
CTTGAGAAGAATATTTTTCACAAGAAACTAATATCCAAGTTCAAGATGAGATCAATTCAATATAGAACTATATTCCCAACTTTGTCTAGGGATTAACAATTGCATATAGCCTTCTGAGAATACATGTTGTTGTAGAAGTTTCTTAGGAACTAATATGTCACCATATCTAGCCACAAAATGAAGAGGATAAAAGACTTGGAGATCACTTGAATTTGTTTTATGTCTTGCCTTTAGTGTGTCCCAAATAATTTGATGGATATAAGAAACATGCCACTTTATTCTTCTATGATTAATTCATTCTATTATGCCATATTTACTAGCCCAAGATCAACCCTTGCAACTAGTATCTCCTTGAACAATCTTGAAACCCTAAGGAAGGATTGAGAGTGATCATCCCCTTCCCTTGTTTTTTCCATCTTAACGCATTGAAGCATTCAAGGTTTTCCTTAATGGTTAGGAGTGGCTATCCCCTTAAGAATTTTCTTGGCTAGGGGTTAGTTCTAGGGGTTAGAAGTGGCTATCCCCTTAGGGTTTAAAATATAGTTGTCTTGATCTTGTGCTAGTAGATCTTGAAGGGATAGGACAACACCTAGTGTTTATGAGGGGATAAAATCTAGGGTTTTCTCTCCTAGGAGGTTGACCTAGGATTATGAGGTGATAATCCTATGATAGAATTTCAAGTCTTATTTTTCCCTCAGTATCCATTGAAGTGCTACATTAACTCCATATTCCCAATGAAAATGCATTGATCTTGAGACCTCCAAGTACTTTCTTCAATAGTCTAAAGCTACCCAAAGGCATTTTTCTCGAACTTCACTCTCCACATTGAGATTCCTTTCCCTAAGTCCTCACAATATTAATTGAGGGAAACCCCCTTCAGTCGGAGGAAAGATGGCTTGAAGTGAAAGAAGGTTGGTGAGGTGATAGGGGCCTTCCCTCTAAGTTATGCATGATTTCACTTGATCTTTCATACTTTAGCTCAACAATTGCGAGTCTGTGTGATAATAAACTTGAGACATATCCTAGTGATCCTAAACCTCATTAGACAAGACCCCCTTTACCATTGGAAGTTAGTCCTCCTCCTCAACCAACCTTGCCTAAGAACGATGATATAGATTTAAATATTGATATGGCTAGTATCTTAGCAAAGGTTAATGTACCTATCCCTCTCAATATTGATATTGTATTTTTTTTTTTAAATACCTACAACATAGTCTCTATTGCAACGTGTTGGAGTATCGCTCCCATAGCAACCACGTCAGAGCTGATACCTCTTAACATCACTCTTGCCAGCTCCAAGACCGATGATATAGATTTAAATATTGATATGGATAGTATCTTAACAAAGGTTAATGTACATGTCCCTCTCAGTATTGATATTGTATTTTCTTTTAAATACATACAACATAGTCCCTATTGCGGTGTCTTGGAGTGTCTCTCCCATAGAAACCACGTCGGATATGATACCTCTTAATGTCGCTCTTTCCACCTCCAAGACGTCTCTCTTGCCACCTCCAAGACGTCTCTCTCTCCACCTCCAAGACATCGGTCTTGCCACCTCCAAGAGTGTCTCTCCCATAGAAACCATGTCGGAGCTGATACCTCTTAACATTGCTCTTGCCACCTCCAAGACATTTCTCTTACCACCTCCAATCCGTCTCTCTTGCCACCTCCAAGATGTCTCTTGCCACCTCCAAGACATTGGTCTTGCCACCTCCAAGTCGTCACTATTTCCACCTCCAAGACGTCGCTCTTTCCACGTCTAAGACATCGGCCTTGCCACCTCCAAGACGTTGTTCTTGACACATCCAAGACGTCAGTATTTCCACCTCCAAGAAGTCGGTCTTACAACAGCTATATGGGGTTTGGACAGTCAAATCCAAGATGACACATGTCTGCATGAAACGTCGCAATAAAGACGAAATCTATGTCGTCGAAAAAGTGACATCATGTGAAACGACGTTTAAGGGGGTCCATTGTTTATCCTTCTCCCGACAATATAATTTGGAAATTGCATCGAACGCACCGTTGGAATTTGACCCAAATGTAATAGTGTTTTCTCAATGGCCTCCCAATTTCACGGTCTGAATCATTCTAGAAAATAGTTATTGCGAAAATGGTGAGATGACTTGTAAATAACATACCTTGCATCATCAAAATAATTTATCCTCCCTTGAATTTCGACCTTCTTTACTTCACCTTCCCTCTGAAATTCGGCTTAGATATCCTTTGGTTAACTCAGTCACTTGTAGATATTCAATATGCTCAAGTGTGATTAAAATGATAGAGCCTTGCCTGTTATTTATACTCTCCAAGTATCTTCCTTAGAAGCATCTTCTAGGCCACTTTTTCCACATAATCACCTATGTCAAACTTTGCCTAATTTTCCACTTGTCCATGTATCCAATAGCCACTTGACCACTTAACCCATTTTCCTCATTTTAGGGTTAACCTTCTTATAACCACTTTCCATAATTATAAATTTCTCTATTTACTTTATTATTTAAATAATCCTCCTTGACTTTGTCACTTCACTTTATTGTTTAAATAATCCTCTTTGATTTTGTCACTTCACTTTTTTATTTAAATAATACTCTTTGAATTTGTCACTTCACTTTATTATTTAAATAATCCTCTTTGAAATTTACTCTTCACTTTATTATTTAAATAATTTCTTCTTTGCAAGCGCTTTGACTTATTTCACCTTTTGGGGTTTCAAGCCAATCATATAAGGGTCCGTCAACTTCGTAAGGCCATAACTCTCAAACAGGGAGGAGTTATGTGACATTCCACATACCACCAAAAATGGAATGACATGTACTATCCATCTAGAATAGTCTTACCTGCAAATATATCAAAACTCATACCATTATACATCAAAACAAATTGGGTCCATTACACAAACCTTTGTGCTACCGAAATTCGCTACCAGAATTTCTTCAAGGGTTGACATCAATGACAACCAACCCAATTAATCAACAATCTCCCCCTTTGGAATTGATGGAAACACTCTTATGCAATACTGAAATCATATCACTCATGATCCCCCTGGAACCATGCCTACTGTTAGCAACAATTGTGGTATCGGAGCACAAAGGTACACAGGTTTGCAGGATTGCACGATAAGTGCCCAAGAGCAGCACACAGAAGAAATCTGTTTCGGGCCCAGGTCAAGCGAGCGAGCGCTCCATTTTCAACGTTCAGGATGCATCCAAGGAATCAAATCAGTGGTGGGTGGGAAATTGTGATTAGCAAAGCTGCGCCAAGGTTAGCGCATTAGATAGTGCCCATAGCATGTTCAAGAATGGATGACAACCACTCATCCCAAAGGGCACATGGCATGAGATCTGGTCATGTCGGCTTTTCGGCAGTCGCGAGTGCAAAGGGTGAAGGTATTATGTCTTTGAACATCGTGAAACCCCAAACCCCGACAGCGCCGAAAGCACCGAAACAGGGGCCCGCGACATCACGAAGCATTTTCAATTGTCCATCTAAAGGGAACACCTGGCAGCAAATTGAGCCATCTCGGCATTTCGCCCATTGCGACTCCAAGACACAAAGAGCAGCTCTGTTATATTCCGATGTGTGAAGTGCCGAGAGAGTCCCAGACCTGAGCCCACGGTATCATCGGGAAAGTTAGGATCCATTAGATCTAGAGGGACGCGTGGTGCCAGATTAAGCCATCTCGGCATATTGCTCATTGCGATTTCTATCAGCAAGAATCATCCCCTTCATATTCACGAATGCCGAAAGCGCCTTGGGAATAGGCACGTGGTCACTTGGAGGAAAAAAGGAGCTATGTAAAGAAGACCAAGGCACCGAGTCCAATTTCAGAGGGGATCGTTGCGATCTCCAAGCGCCATCGGATCCGATCTTCATACTGTTTCTCACCTGGAGTAAATGATGGTAGGAGCGGGTGGTTGAAACCTCCTTTCATTTATTAAGTGAGGGGATGGAGGGTCTGGCAAGCCATCTGCCCGAAGAGGTCCTGTGTATCGTTTTTCCCAAAGACGCCATGCCGAATTCCTCAACTCGACAGTAAAGTCTGCGCACACTAGCCCAACACTTAATGGCCTAGCTACCCTCCTTACAGGAGCCATGCATAGTTAAGATGGCACTTAAAGAAAGATATCAGTACGAGTTTGACTGAAGGGACACCAAGCCTTGGGTAACTGGGCACGCCTCTGGGAGGTGATTTTTCCTGAGTATATAGACTTAGTCTTTGTATTTTGTAAGCATCGATGGTTGAGCAAAGTTCCCGATTGTAAAGTTTTGATGAAGCGTTGGTAGCTTTGGTTAATGTATAAGGCATTTGAGATTTCTTACTTTATGGATGTCATCTTCCCTTCCATTTCTTTGTTTACTATGTTAGAAAAGACTCGGAATTGGAGGATCCAGTCGAGTTGTGGCTGTTATAGGATGATGTAGGTTGGATCACTGTAATCGTCACATTGTTTCTAATCGGTTCTTGTGATGTTCTCAGCGCTGAAACGACTTGGAATTGAATGATTCAGTCAAGTCACCCCTCAACTCCTTGAAACTCTGGACCAAGAGGATCTTGGCTTCTGAGTTTTTCGTCCTTAAGCTTCCGAAGGCCTGTTGCCTAAGGCAGTCTTGCTCACCCCTCTCACAAGTCTTCCTCCTTCCACCCTTTGATCATTTACTGACAGAAGTTGGATCAAGACCTCCCTTGCTTTCTACATACCAGGCCCAGTTTACCAAGTTGAAGCTATATCTTCTTGAGTCTTTACCCATCTGATCACCCCATTAAACAAACTATGACATAAAAACTAATGGGCGTCAGGCTCTTCTCCTGCAAGCAATCCAGGAGTGACTTCTGACACTAACATTTCTGGCGCCGTTGCCGGGGACGAAGTTGAATATTTTCCCTGGGATTGAACGACAACGATCAACTAATTCTGAAGGTGCATCAGATATCAGAAATATCAGATTGTTGTTGTGCACCTGGAGACTCCATTGTGACGACTCCACTGTGGCGAACCTGCCGTGTTAATTGTGGCTTTCAGAGGCAGGCATACACGATCTCATCCACAGCTGCCTCTAGCTGCACCTGAAACTAATCCAGAAGTGGTTCTCAGGAAAGGAAAGGCCTCTGAAGAAGAAACTTCCACCGCCAAACCAGGTAATCTGCCATCTCCTTCCATAAGAACTCCGTTTTCCCCTCCCCAGTTTCTTAATAGACCTCCTTCAGAGGTTTCCCATTTCCTAAATTTCGGGAGTGTTCCTGCTAAGTTTTCCCCTCCTGGTTTGGGATTGGAGGGAGAAATCCTTGTCACTCCCCTCTCCTCTGAAGCTGCACCTTGGCGCAGACCCAAGACTATAGAATCCTTCCCCACTCCTGCACGAAGAGGAGCAGCTACTGACTTGAGCTCGTTAGCTTTCTCTTTAAATCCTCTCTTGTTTCCCACTTCACTTCGAGACTCATTCCCAGTAGCCCCTTCGCAAACTCCTTCCCCTCCAAGTTCTCCTCCACCTAATATTCCTATGGCTGGTGCTAATCCCCCTCTGAATAGAATGGACGCCATAGTTGCTGCCAGATATGCTCCCTTAATGCTACCCCATCCCATGAATCCTCTCCCTGCTAGAGACTACTTGAAGTACATGCCCAAGTTTACTGGGGAAGGGGACATAACTGCAGAGGAGCACTTGGCTGCTTTCTACAGTTATGCAGACAACCTCAACATTGAAAATGAATATGTATGGATGAGAGTCTTCGTTCAGAGCCTGGATGTCTAGGTGAGGAAATGGTTTAGAGGATTGGCTCCAGGATCTATTGCTGGGATTGAATCTCTAGATAGTGCTTCCTTGAGGCAGTGGGGAGATCAGAAAGATTTCATGTATTACATGACAGAGTTCGGGTCTCTGAAGAAGATGGAAGAAGAGTTTGTCTCCGACTTCTCCAAAAGATTCAATAAGATGTATAACAAGATTCCTGCTGAAATAAATCCCTCAGAAGCCTCAGCCAAGATTTCTTATGCTAGTGCGTTTGGCCCTGATTTCTATCTGCTATTGAGAGAAAGAAGAGCCACCTCCTTATATCAAATGCAAGATGTGGCCATAGAGGTGGAATCCAATGTGTTAGCAGATGACAGACTAAGGAACAAGTCCGACTCATATAGAAGAAAGGGAAGGTCGGAAACCTCTACTTCAGGATCATTAGTGCCCCACCCTCAAGTGGATGAACTGACCAAGATGGTGAAGTCTCTATCTGCAGAGATGGAGAAAATGAAATTTGAGGGGAGGAAAGCATACAAGGGCCCTCTGAACACTGAAAACAAGGGAGGTTTCAGGAGGCCAAACAATTTTTCCCCCACGAATGTGCAGAGAGAGAAGGGTAGAGACAAAGAAGACGAGAAGATTCAGACCCCTTTCCAAAACAATTTTGTGGTCGAGGGGGAAGAAGGGGAAACAGATGAGCTGGATTCTGAAATCCATTGCTTCGGGGACACTCCTCCCTTTCCTCATCTCACTCAATCAACATATGAGGAGTCTCTCATGGACAGTCAGCTAAATGAGCTGAGCAAGGAAAACAAGATGAGTGGCCGCCAAGGCAGATATGACCTGAGGTCCCAGAAGAAGGCGGTAACACCTGATGTTCCCGAGCAGTCCACTAGGACAGAGAAGCCTGCTAATGAAGTACATACAGTCACAGAGGTAAGAAACACCAACCCCTTTCTCCCATAGTCCAGAGTCATTTTCCCGAAATAAGAGAAATTCCCAAGCTTACATCTTCTTTTAATTTCGAGCACGAGATTCAAAAGATTAGAATCCCTGTGCCCCTGACCGAGCTGATTAAACATGAAGAATTCAAAAAATGATTCTCTGAGCTATTACAGTCTGAAGCCTCATGCCTTCCCACAGACTCCATAAATTTGCAAGATGAAAAGCCTGCAATTATTTTAGGTCCTATGGTAGAAGACATGAATGACTCATCCCCTCCTTTCTACACTTCCCTGAACATACATGACAAGGTACTGCACAATTGCTTGATGGATTCGGGGGATTCTCACAACCTTATGCCCAAAACTGTCATGGAAGAATTAGGACTAGAAGTCACCCAAGCTTATCATGACCTCTATTCCTTTGAATCCAAAAAGGTTCAGTGTCTAGGAGTTTTCAAAGACCTGGTCGTGACCTTGTTTCAGCTGCCCATGAAAAGTGTGGTCATGGATATTGTAGTGGCCGATGTCCCCCCCAAGTTTGGTATGCTATTATCAAGATCTTGGATAAAAATACTGGGGGGAACCTTGCAAATGGACCTCACCTACGCTAATATCCCAGTGTTTGGAGGAGAGCATAGAAGGCTATACAGAGAAGCCCAACTGGCCTATATAATCAGTGATGAAGCCAACCCTACCAATCATCCCATCTTTGCCTTGGACACTTATTTAGGCTCCAGTTTACTACAACTCACCCATGCCCCTGAGCCTCCTCTCAAACTCAGAAATCAGCCCACCATTTTCCCTAAACTTCCTCCCTCCATCACCCCCATCTGGAAAATGTTCTTTGATGGAGCCTCTTCCAGGGAAGGCGCTGGAGCTGGGGTGGTTTTTGTGTCACCTGCTCAGGAAACCATATCTCTTTCATACAAATTAGAATTCGAAGCTACCAACAATGTGGCAGAGTATGAAGCCCTTGTCCCAGGGTTAAGAGCTGCAAGGGAAATGGGAATTCAGGAGGTAGCGGTGTTCGGAGATGCATAGTTGGTGGTCCAACAGATTAGAAACGCCTATCAGGCTAAGCATCCTCGACTCAAGAGTTACAGAAATGAGGTATGGGACCTAATTGACATTTTATTCTCAGCATTTAACATCTCTTTCATCCCAAGGGAGGAGAACACAATGGCAGATTCCTTGGCTACATCATCAAGTAATTTCAAAGTACCCTTGTAGCCTAAATTCAGATATGAGGTGGAAGTAAAATACAGGCCCTCCATACCTAACAATGTCAAGCATTGGAAGGTATTTGAGGATGATCTTGAGATCAAGAAGTTCTTGGAGACTGTCGAAGAATTTTCAGAGATGCATATCGACCAAGACTCTGTCTCTGAAGAAAATCTTGATGGGGGTAATTTTCTGAATAAGATTGCAGAGCGTAACATTGTGCAGCTTCCCATCAATCATATTCCAAGGGGATTGGTTCCTTTGGAAAGGATTTTTGATATAAATGATGTGCCATTAAAAGGAGAGACCTCGGAGGATGACACTGGTACTATTCAGTGAAACATTGGGACCGAGAGTGAGCCCAAGTTTGTCAAATTGTCAAGAAATCTAACAAAGGAGCAGAGGTCCGAATACATTGGAATTTTGAGGGAATTTGCTGATGTGTTTTCCTGGACCTATGAAGACCTCAAAACCTATGACACCTCTGTCATCGAGCATAAAATCCCATTAAAGGATGAGGCAAAGCCATTCAGGCAGAAGCTGAGACAAATCAATCCTATGTTTTTGCCTATCATGGAGAGGGAAGTGAAGAAGCTGCTTCAAGCTCAGATCATTGTACCACTGAGATATTCAGAATGGGTGGCCAACTTGGTGCCAGTAAGGAAAAAGAATGGAGAGATACGACTCTGTGTAGACTTCAGAAACCTGAACAGGAGCTCACGAAAGGATAAGTACCCCTTACCAAAAATGGAACATATACTGCAGAGGGTAACAGGATCTTCCAGGGTATCCATGATTGATGGTTTCTCTGGTTACAGTCAGGTCTTTGTTCTGCCTGAGGACAGGGAAAAGACAACATTTACCACTCCATGGGGCACATTCATGTATTCCAAGATTCCATTTGGACTAATGAATGCAGGGGCGACGTTCCAGTGTGCCATGGACATAGCTTTTGTTGGGGAAAAGGATAAATTTGTGGTCGTTTATCTGGTTGACATCATAGTGTTTTCAAAATCTGATAAAGAACACTGTCACCATCTTAGGAAAGTTTTCTTGAAATGCAAAAATTTTGGCATTTCATTAAACCCCAAGAAATCTCTATTCGCCATGCAGGAGGGGAGGTTACTGGGTCACATAGTATCAACGAAAGGAGTCAGGATTGACCCTAGCAGAGTTGAGGCAATACAAGCCTTGTCAGTCCCAAGGTCCAAGAAGGAGGTCCAATCCTTCCTTGGTAAGATTAATTTTCTGAGGCGGTTTGTGCCTAACTTTGCTGAGGAGGTAAAACTTATAACTTCCATGTTAAGGAAAGGAAATGAAGTAAGGTGGACCCCTCAATCGCGACATTCCTTTGAGAAAATCAAGAAGGCCCTGACTGAAGCTCCTGTGCTTATCAGTCCTAACTACTCGAAGGATTTCCTTATTTTCTCCTTTGCCTCATCTGACACAGTGGTTGTTGTTCTATTACAAACAAATGACATTGGGCTGGAGCAACCTATTACTTATTTCAGCCGAGCATTGAGGGATGTCGAAGTCAGGTATGACACTATGGAGAAGGAGGCCTATGCTCTAGTAAAAGCTCTCAAATATTTTAGAACCTACGTCATGCAGTCAAAAATCATCGCCTATGTCCCCTCGGCTACTGTTAAAGACATTCTTATTCAACTTGACATAGACGAGAGAAGGAGTAAATGGATAGCCAAAATTCTAGAATTCGACCTGGAAATAAGGCCTACCAAATTAATCAAAGGTCAAGGTTTAGCCAAGCTGTTGGCGGAAGCCAATTGCCAAGATTTGGGGATAAATTTCATCAACAAATGCTCAAGAATCCCACAAAGTCGGCTGTCTAAAATGGACCCTCGAAGAGAGCCCCCATTAGCTCGATTTCCTTGGTATAAGGATGTCATATACTTTCTGCAAGAGCTGCGGCCTCCAGACGGCCTGCAAAGGAACAAAGCAAGAGCTCTGAAGATTAAGGCAGTCAGATTCTACCTTATCGATCAAATTTTATATTAGAAAGACCCCCTGGGGGTGATTTTAAAATGCATGAGTCCACAAGAGGCCGAAGTGATTGTGGATGAATTTCATAGCGGCCTGTGTGGAGGGCACCATTTCTGGAAATCCATAGCCCACAAAATCCTTAGGGCTGGATACTACTGGCCTACCATGTTCACTGACGTCTGCAAAAGGGTCAAAGCCTACATCAAATGTCAAAAATTTGCAGGAAAGAAGCAACTCAGGTCTCTACTGTTAAATCCGGTGGTGGTTTCAGGACCTTTCCAATAGTGGGGCCTAGATTTCATTGGAGAAATTCACCTTGCTTCCAGTGGGAAACACAGGTGGATCCTGACTGCTACAGATTTCTTTACCAAGTGGATTGAAGCTATCTCTACCAGGAGTGCTTCCCACAAGGTAATCATTGGATTCCTGGAGGACCTCATCACGAGATTCGGCTGCCCGAGTAAAATTGTCACTGATAACGCAGCCGCTTTCGGATCTGAGCCATTGGCCAAGTTCTGCGAGCAGTTTAGAATCAAGATGATTCACTCCACCCCATATTATCCACAGGGCAACGGTTTAGTAGAATCCTCCAACAAAATCCTGATAAGGATCATCAAAAGGTTGTTGGAAGACAACAAGAAGGCCTGGCATTCCAGATTAAAATTTTCTCTATGGGCCGATTGAGTGCCCACAAAGAGATCTATCGTCGTCTCTCCTTTCCAATTAGTCTATGGAGCAGAGGCTGTTTTCCCTTCTCATTTAGCCATTCCTGTAGCAAAATTCCTCCAGGACCATTAAGAGGAGCTTGATGACATGATTAGAAGGATTCATCAACTAGTGGAGGTCCAACAAGCTAGGGAGTAGACAGTGGACAAAATTCAGGACCATCAGCAAAATATCAAGCAGGTTTTCGATAAGAAGGCCAAGAAGGAGCGGTTCTAGATGGGAGACCTTGTGCTGAAATGGGATGCTCCTAAGCAAGATAAGGGAAAACACAACAAATTTGAAGCCCTGTGGATTGGGCCTTTCAGAATCTCTGAGTCTTTCTCAAATAACACATACAGGTTGCAGGGTTTGGAAGGTGAAGAAGTTTTCAACAGCCCAGTGAATGGGGATTTTTTGAAGAAATGTTTCGTTTGAGTCTCGGATGACTCCTTTATCTGTAAATATTGTCCTTTTGTTTCTTTGTTCGTTTTCGTTTTTTATTTTTCGGCTTAATAATGAATCCATAGCCCATCAACAAGGCACTGGAACTGCAAATGAGTTCTTAGAGCATCGCGGGGACGACTCTATCCCCCATGGAGCCTAATGTTAGCAACAATTGTGGTATCGGGGCACAAAGGTACACAGGTCTGCAGGATTGCACGATAAGTGCCCAAGCGCAGCACACAGAACAAATCCGTTTCAGGCCCAGGTCAAGCGAGCGAGCGCTCCATTTTCAACGTTCAGGATGCATCCAAGGAATCAGATTAGCGGTGGGTGGGAAATCGTGATTAGCAAAGTTGTGCCAAGGTTAGCGCATTATATAGTGCCCATAGCATGTTCAAGAATGGATGATAGCCGCTCATCCCAAAGGGCACGTGGCACGAGATCTGGTCACGTCGTCTTTTCAGCAGTCGCGAGTGCAAAGGGTGAAGGTTTTATGTCTTTGAACATCACAAAACCCTAAACCCTGATAGCACAGAAACTGGGGCCCGCGACATCACGAAGCATTTTTAGCCATCCATCTAAAGGGAACACCTGGTAGCAAATTGAGCCATCTCGGCGTTTCGCCCATCGCGACTCCAAGACACAAAGAGCAGCTCCATTATATTATGATGCGTGAAGTGCCGAGAGAGTCTCGGACCCGGGCCCACGGTATCATTGGGAAAGTTAGGAGCCATCATATCTAGAGGAACACGTGGTGCCAGATTAAGCCGTCTCGGCATATCGCTCATTGTGATTTCGATCAACAAGAATCAGCCCCTTCATATTCGCGAATGCCGAAAGCGCCTTGGGAATAGGCACGTGGTCACTTGGAGGAAGAAAGGAGCTGTGTAAAGAAGACCAAGGCGCTGAGTCCAGTTTCAGAGGGGATCGTTGCAATCTCCAAGTGCCATCAGATCCGATCTTCATATTGTTTCTCGCCTGGAGTAAATGATGGTAGGAGCAGGTAGTTGAAACCTCCTTTCATTTATTAAGTGAGGGGATGGAGGGTCTAGCAAGCCGTCTGCCCGAAGAGGTCCTGTGTATCGTTTTTCCCAAAGACGCCATGCCGAAGTCTGCGCACGCTAGCCCAACACTTAATGGCTCAGCTACCCTCCTTACAGGAGCCATGCGTAGTTAAGATGGAACTTAAAGAAAGATACCAGTACGAGTTTGACTGAAGGGACACCAAGCCTTGGGTAACTGGGCACACCTCTGGGAGGTGATTTTTTCTGAGTATATAGACTTAGTCTTTGTATTCTGTAAGCATCGATGGTTGAGCAAAGCTCCCGATTGTAAAGTTTTGATGAAGCGCTGGTAGCTCTGGTTAATGTATAAGGCATTTGAGATTTCTTACTTTATGGATGTCAGCTTCCCTTCCATTTCTTTGTTTATTGTGTTAGAAATGACTCGAAATTGGAGGATCCAGTCGAGTTGTGGCTGTTATAGGATGATGTAGGTTGGATCATTGTAATAGTCACATTGTTTCTAATCGGTTCTTGTGATGTTCTCAGCGCTGAAATGACTTGGAATTGAAGGATTCAGTCGAGTCACCCCTCATCTCCTTGAAACTTTGGACCAAGAGGATCTTGGCTTTCGATTTTTTCGTCCTCAAGCTTTCGAAGGCCTGTTGCCTGAGGAAGTCTTTCTCACCCCTCTCACAAGTCTTCCTCCTTCCACCCTTTGATCATTTACTGACATAAGTTGGATCAAGACCTCCCTTGCTTTCTACATACCAGGCCCAGTTTACCGAGTTGAAGCTATATCTTCTTGAGTCTTTACCCATCTGATCACCCCATTAAACAAACTGTGACATAAAAACTGATGGGATTCGGGCTTTGCTCCTGCAAGCAATCTAGGAGTGACTTCTGACGCTAACACCCACATCTCTAAGACCAATTCTCCCCTTGCAACCATGCCTCTATCCTCTGCATCTAATAAATCTCTCCCCCTTTTTCAGCAATGGAAAATTTATCTTTCTATTCGGGGTTGCTCCTTCTAATTGACTCATCTGATCTCCCAACCTGAAATGTCCTCTTTATGTTGCTTCCTTATGTACATCTAAGACATATAATATAAGAATTCAAAAGAATTCATTTTGGAGTAGAAATAACTCCGAGTTTCTGACGAACATACTCAAAATATTCCCGTGGAAGTGGTTTTGTAAAGATGTTTGCCACTTATTCTTTTGTGCCCACATATTCAACTCTGATGTTCTTTTCTACAACCTATTCCCGTAGAAAGTGATACTTTATTGGAATATGCTTCATCTTGGAGTGCATCACCTGTTTCTTTGAGATACTGATGGAGCTTGTATTATCACATTAGATTGGAATGGGCTCATCATACTAAACCTTTATATCTTTCAGAGTTTGTTTTATCCATAGAACTTGTTTACATCATGTTGTTGCTGCAATATGCTCTACCTCGGCTATAAATAAAGATATTGATGACTGTTTCTTGCTTAGCCATGATACTAAACACTCACCCAAGTAGAACGTTTCTTCACTGGTGCTTCGTTGGTCATCAATGCAACCTGACCAATCTACATTTGTGTAGGCAATAAGTGATAGATCCTTTCCTTTTGGATATGATAATCCAAACTATTTTTTTCCTTTGAGATATCTGAAAATCCTCTTCACTGCTAATACATGTGATTCTTTTGGTGCTGCTTGAAATCGTGCCACATGTCCAACTGCCTGCATTACATATGGTCTAGATGTTGTCACATATAGTAGGATACCAATCATTGACCTGTATTACCTCTGATCTACAGAATTTGAATCATCATCTTTGTACAACTTGCAACTGGTTTGCATGGGAGTGATAACTGATTTGCAATCTCCCATTCCGAACCTCTTTAGAAATTCTCTGATATACTTGGTTTGGGAAACAAATATTCTTTGGTTTCTTTAATGTATCTGAAGATCCAGAAAGAAGGATATTTCTCCAAGTAATGGCATTTCAAATTCATTCTGCATGTCCTTCGCAAATTTCTAGCTTAACCTGTCATCAATACTTCCAAAAATAATATCATCAACATAAACTTCAATTAATAAATACTATCTTGAGTTACCTTGATGTAGAGGTTGAAGTTTGCACTTCCTTTTCTGAACCTTGCCCGGTGTAGATATTTATCCAGTCTAGAGTACCATGCTCTAGGAGCCTGTTTTAGACCATACATGACCTTCTTTAATTTACACACATAATCTGCATTCTTTGACAACTGAAATCCTTCTAGTTGTTCAATGTAGACTTCTTTTTCAAGTTCCCCATTCAGAAAAGTTGATTTTACATCCATCTAATCCACTTTAATATTTTTGGATCACGCATAAGCTAAAATCAATCAGATTTCTTTCATTCTGGCAACTGGGTCAAATGTCTCTTCAAAGTCGATTCCTTCAACCTCTGCATATCCTTTATATACCAATCTAGCTTTTTTCCTTGTAACATGTCCATCTTCATTTAATTTATTCTTGTATACCCACTTTGTGTCGATCACATTCGTATCCTTTGGTCATGGAACTAATTCCCAAGTGTCATTTTTCTCTATTTTATCCAATTCTTCATCCATGGCCTTATTCCAAAATTCATCCTTGTTGGCCTCTTCAAAACAGGTTGGTTCAATCGTAGATGAGAGTTCTAGGTGTGTTTGTTCTGGTGAACGGATTATTCTTCTAGTCTCAACTTCTGAATCTTTGTTTCTGATAATCTGATCTGAAGGATGATTCTTCTGTACTCGTCTACTAGGTGTCTTTGGAGCCACTTGTTGAACTTTCTCTTCTTCTTATGTCAGATCCTTGTTGGAGAAATTTCTATTTTCAGCACACTAGTTCAGTGGGAGTAACACTAGTTCAGTGGGAGATAACTGACTAGTTCTATTTTAGACTTTCTAATTTTATACCATCACTATTATGTATGCATTCCAAATTATAGGATGTCATTGCCTATATGAATGAAGATCAATCACTCATTTATTAGATCATAATATACATTGATTCTCATTCTTCATTGTGTATCTCTCTTCTTTTTCTTGATAAGCTTTGTTTGTGTATGCTTTAGCTAGGTCTCCTATGCAGGTTTCCATGAAACACTGACATGGTATCAAATCTGAGCTACTTGAAGCAACCCAGACAAGCCCAAGAAGAGCGAAAGAAGATTTGAGTAAACCTAGTTTTTGCCATCGTCGTGGCCTATCCCTATCAAAAGGTGCGATGATTGGAATCATCGTAGCCTATCCCTATCGAAGGGTGCGACGGTCGCACTCAGACTTAAGAAATTTTATTTTTCTAAGCATCACCGCAACCTATACCCAACCAAGGTGCGACGTTGTCTCACTGTGTTCTTCATCCGGGGTGTGACGATTCAATTTATCACGATCTTCTCACTATGTCCTTAAATAGGGTGTGATGATTCATCATTGATGCACTTTATCCTTCTCTAGGGTGTGACAATTCAATTTCCCTCCAAAAAATTGGGTTTATGCCGTAAAATATACATATCTCGAAATCTGCGATCTGGGTCAGGATGACATTGTTACCAGAGATGCATAACATAGGGATTTTCATGCTCACCAAAAAATCCAAAACCTGCATCATATTTTAGGAGATATATTTGTTTTATCATATCTATAGTTGTCATAGCATCGTCAGTCATATCTTGGAATCCACGATCTAGGTTTTTAGGATCTTTTCAGTATCAATAGCAGGGATGGAGATGATGAAACTTATTTGATCAATTTTGTTTATAATAATCACACTGTACAACTATTTTTAATGGAATTTGAGGGTTTCATTCCAACTCAAAAGAAAAGGACTGTATAATTTGACGATGGTGACAGAAACAAAGCCTACATCAACGCTTGAGAAGACTAGATGGGAGAACCCTAAGGATGAGAACACAAGACTAATTCTTGAGTTAATATCCACTGATTTATGGTTTCATATTTCCACATGAAAGCCTCCAAATGATATCTGGACCACCTTGGAAGGACTCTTTGGAAAGCAGAATGAGATGCCCAGTCATATTCTTGCGGTAGAGTTGAATACCTTAGACCCTATTTTTTTTGATAATGTACGTGATTTTTTTACTAAATTTAAATATTTGCTATTGAGCTTGGGTGAATGTGGTATTGATAAGTCTACATGAGAGAAACAAATTATTCTAACAATCTTGGCCAAGCTAAGAACATAATACACTGTATATGTCTCCAATTTCCATTCTGGCAGATGTCTTTTTGGAACAAATTGGAAAATGCCTACATGGGCTCAGTTCATTGAGTCTCTCACACAAGAGAAGACAAAAATCACACAGATGGGCCTCATCAAGGATCCAAAAACACATGAACTCACCATGAATGATGGAAAAGGATCATCCAAACAGAATGGGAAGGAGAAACAGAACGATAAGGAAGGATATTCCAAACCCTTTAACGATTATTTGGGTTCCAAAGACTCTTCAGATTTGAAGAACAAGAAGAAGGGAAAGCAGTGCACTTACTTCAATAAATCGAATCATGAATAATCCACATGCATGAAGAAACAAATCGATCTTATGTCACATGCACTTCAACAAAACAACCTTGGAAACTTCATTCCAAAGGGAGTCAAGAAGCAAAAGGAAGAATATCATGCTCCTACGAAAGGTAATCATCATGATTTGGTTGCAATTAATTCATAATCTAATTCATGGATTATAGATTCTGGTGCATCCGATCATATGGCAGCGAATGAGGACTTTTTATCTTCTTTGAGTCCATTCTCAAGACCCCCTATTCTCATGGGGCATGATACTCCAGTAGCAGTAGTAGGAGAAGGGAGAGTGTAAATCCACAATGGAAGTTTTGAGAATGTTATACATGTTCCAAAGCATTATCTGAATCTACTCTTAGTTGATCAGATCACTCAGAAAGGTAAAAAGTTTTAATTTACATTAGATTCAGTTTCAGTAATTGACATGCATGACAATTCCATCATTTCACTTGGTGAGGTGGATCACAAGTCAAGGTTTTATAAATTCACTAAGTTTTTTGAAGATGTCTCCTCTATTCTACTTACACATAAGGAGAGTACTTTTCATGCACCTCCAATGCAACATGCATATACTGTTGTGCTTCCATCATATATTGTTTTGCTCAGTTCATTGAGTCTCTCACACAAGAGAAGACAAAACTCACACAGATGGGCATCATAAAGGATCCAAAAACACATGAACTCACCATGAATGATGGAAAAGGATCATCCAAACAGAATGGGAAGGAGAAACAGAACTATAAGGAAGGATATTCCAAACCCTTTAACGATTATTTGGGTTCCAAAGACTCTTCAGATTTGAAGAAGAAGAAGAAGGGAAAGCAATGCACTTACTTCAATAAATCGAATCATGAAGAATCCACATGCATGAAGAAACAAATCGATCTTATGTCACATGCACTTCAACAGAACAACCTTGGAAATTTCATTCCAAAGGGAGTCAAGAAGCAAAAGGAAGAATATCATGCTCCTACGAAAGGTAATCATCATGATTTGGTTGCAATTAATTCATAATCTAATTCATGGATTATAAATTCTGGTGCATCCGATCATATGGCAGTGAATGAGGATGTTTTCTCTTCTTTGAGTCCATTCTCAAGACCCCCTATTCTCATGGGGCATGATACTCCAGTAGCAGTAGTAGGAGAACGGAGAGTGTAAATCCACAATGGCAGTTTTGAGAATGTTATACATGTTCCAAAGGATTATCTGAATCTACTCTTAGTTTATCAAATCACTCAGAAAGGTAATTTTTTTTAATTTACATCAGATTCAGTTTCAGTAATTGACATGCATGACAATTCCATCATTTCACTTGGTGAGGTGGATCACAAGTCAAGGTTTTATAAATTCACTAAGTTTTTTGAAGATGTCTCCTCTATTCTACTTACACATAAGGAGAGTACTTTTCATGCACCTCCAATGCAACATGCATATATTGTTGTGCTTCCATCAGTTTCAGACATCATAGATGATTCCATACACTCATATTCTATACATGAAAATAAGCAGGTAGTACATCCAGATAAGAAGGCAGCGTCGAAGCTACAACATATACCCAAGAAGGAACATACCACACTTTAGGAAGCAGGAAACCTTGCAGCAAATCCATTGGATTCGAGGAGGAATCAATCTCATCATGAGGATCCTTCTCATGTACTTTCAGCTTCAGAACCTCCGATGCCCATGCATTGCTATATGGTTCAATCTACCGATCTTCAAACCTACAATAAGGTTGTGGGAAATCCATTATGGAAAGAAGCCATGAAAAAAGAGTATGAATCACTCCTAGAGAATCAGACTTGGCATCTGGTTCCACTTCCACTAGAAAGGAATATTTTCAGGTGCATATGGGTCCACAGGATCAAGAGTTACAAGGCCAGAATAGGTTACCAAAGGAGTTCATCAAATCCATAAATATTTCTACATCTTCACGAAGACTTTCAATGAGTAGAATTTTCAGACTTTGCGGGATCGTCTTGCAGTGAAGAACACAATTGCCTAACAACTGTCATTTTCTTCTTTTGATACATTTTCTTTTGAGGGGGGGGTTTGTTCCCACGTGGTTTTTCCTCTTTCCTTGTTTTTATTCAGTGTTCATTAGTTACATTGTACATGAGTACCTAATATGACCTAGTAGTCATGACTCATTTTTTTACTCCATATTGATGTTCAGGGGGGTGTTGGAGAAATTTATATTTTCGTCACACTAGTTCAGTGGGAGTAACACTAGTTCGGTCAGAGTTAAATGACTAGTTCTATTTTAGAATTTCTAATTTTATACCATCACTATTATGCATGCATTCCTAATTATAGGATGTTGTTTCCTATATGAGTGAAGATCACTCACTCATTGATTAGATCATAATATAAATTGATTCTCATTCTTCATTGTGTATCCATCTTCCTTTTCTTGATAAACTTTGTTTGTGTATTCTTTAGCTAGGCCTCATGTGCAGGTTTCCATGAAACACTGAAAATCCTCTTCATCTTCCCCTTCTAGTTATTTTTCATCTTATGCTTCTTCTTCGTAAAGTTGTTCCAATGATTCATTTTCTTCTTCCTTTAATTCTTGTTTACATGTTTCATCAATTGTTATGTTGATGCTTTCCACAACTTTGTTCAATATCAGGTTGTAACACTTGTATACTTTCCTTGTACTTGAGTAAGAAACAAGTATTCCTTTGTCCACACAATATTCAAACTTTCCCATTTTTCCATCTTCTCTTTTTATGTATCATTTGCTTCCAAAAACTCTAAAGTGCTTCACATTTTTCGGTCTTCCTTTCCTTAGCTCGTAGGGAGTTTTTCCAGTGTCATTTTTTAGCATTACTCTGTTTTGAATGTAAATTGTTGTATTCACTGCATGTGTCCAAAAGATATATGTCAATTGGGAATCCATTAGCGTTGTTTGATCGATTTCATGTATTGTCCTTTTCTTTATTTCAACAACTCCATTCTGTTGAGGTGTCCTAGCAACAATGAATTGCCTTTTTATTCCATGCCTATTGTAGTAGTCCATAAATTCCTTTGAAGTGAACTCTCCTCCATTATCATATCTCAAGAATTTGATTTTTGAATCCATTTCATTTTCAACCATTTCCTTGTAGACCTTGAAGTTTTCAAAAGCTTCTGACTTATTGCTGAGAAAACAAATTGTAGTCATTCTTGTATAATCATCAACTAATAACATAAAGTATTTATCACATTTTAAACCCTTTGTTGTAGTTGGTCCAACTAGATCAGTATGCACAATTTCTAGTGGTATTTTCGTTGAATATTCTTTTGATTTAAACATGGTCTTTGTTTTCTTTCGTTGTTGACAATGCTTGCATAAAGTGTTGGTTGGTTTCGTGATCTGGGGCATTTCTCTAATTTCTTCCCTTTTTCTGACTTTGACAAGGTTATCAAAATGTATGTGACCCATTCTTATGTTCCATAGCCAAATTTCATCTTCCTTTCCTAGGAAACACTTTTCATTTCCAATTTCACTTAATACATGTATGTTACTTGAAGTTCTCGCAATTGTTGCAGTCAATTTTCATAAACCTTCTTTTCTTATCTCACACTTTTTTGAATCGAAAGTAACTTTATGACCTTGGTCACACATTTGACTCACACTTAGAAGATTATGTTTCATATCTTCTACTAGTAGAACATTTTCTTCCTTGGTATTCTTGTTCCCAATTCTGACTATGCCGTTTCCAATGATTTTAGCTGAATCATCATTTCCGAAGGAGAGTGATCCATCTCTTTCCTTTCTTAATGTAAGAAACATGTCTCTATCACCTATCATGTGTTTTGAACAACCACTATCAACATACCAACCACATTTCTTCTTCTTAGCTTGTAGAGCAAGTGTGCATTCTTCATTGCTATATTGATTCTCCTTTCTTATCCATGTCCTTTTCTGAGGTTCCTGTCTGTGACTGTTGTGGTTCTGTTGTGGTTCTCTAGGAGGGACTGTCATTCTTCAATCTTTGGACATGTGTCCAAAGTTGTTACATTTGTAGCATTCCACTTTAGTGCTTAAGGATTCAAACCTGTTGTAACTTCTTCTCTGTGTTTCACTAGGATTTCTTGGATAACCCTTTTGTGTATGACTTTCAAAGTTATTTATGTTCTTGTTGTTAGCTATGCAATTCACAAATTTATGTCCAAAATTATTACATGCATAACATAAACCAAAAAATATAGTTTGATACCTGGGAGTTGAAGATATTTTGAAAGGAGGTACTCTTATGAATCCTTCTTCTTCCTGAGGCCTATCTGTTTCTGTCAGTCATTGATTCTGAAATCTGAATCTTCTCGGTGAAGGAGTGTCCTTGTAATTTTCTTTGTAGACCTTCCTATCCCCTTTGATTGTTTCTACATAGATTTTTGGACATGTTTCTTGTTCTGTTGTTTTGGAGCTTGATCCCTTTTTTGTCTGATTGTATCCAAGTCTGGACTTCTCATGATGAGGTTTTTGACTGCTAATAATGTCATTCAAAATTTTTGAGTTGTTTTGCATATTTTTCTTTTGAATATCCTTTCTTAATGTGACAATTTGTACTTCCAAATTTCCAATGATCCTGTCTCTTCCTTCTAGTTGTTCTTTGAGTGCTTCTTCAATTCTTTTATCTTCTTCAATTTGCACCTTCAAATTTGTGGTCACTTCTTCTATTTCCTGAGTGTTTTTTTTTTTTCTAGTTCCTCTTGTATTTTCTTGTTTTTCTTCTTTTCTCTTCTGATAACTTCTATGGCACACAACAATTATTCTTGGTAGTCAACTTAATCCTCTTCATATTATTCTTCGGCCTCTTCATATTTTTCTTTGGAGTCTTCTTTATCAGAGTCTTATACTGCCATGAATATAACTCTTTATGTCTCACTATCACTGACTTCATCTTCATCTGATGATGAGATGTCTTCTTTGGTGCATAAGTTTTTCTTGAGAACTTTCTTTGTGGTTCTTTTCCCTTTATATGTTTGTTTTCTAGTTGAGTAACCTTCATCATTTCTGTTTTTCTTATGAGGACATTTGTTATCAAAATGACCAATACCATCACAATTAAAACAAATCAAATGAATCTTACCTCTATACCCTCTCGTTGGTTCCCTTTTTCAATCTTCTGACAAAGTTGGCCTCTTTTTCATCATCTTCCGAGATGTCATTGTTGTTGTTATGTTCTTTTTCTTTTTTCTTTCCCTTTTGCTTTGACCTTTTGGATGCTTTGAAGGCTGCTTCTTTTATATCCAGATTTTCCTGTTCAATTCTCATTT
Organism: Picea engelmannii; assembly: GCA_009831015.1. Taxonomy (NCBI): domain Eukaryota; kingdom Viridiplantae; phylum Streptophyta; class Pinopsida; order Pinales; family Pinaceae; genus Picea; species Picea engelmannii. The sequence continues at coordinate 287,792 of ML778048.1, forward strand.
CATATGCTGTGAAGATTCCATGTAGTTCATCCATGCTTATTGAGTTTAGATCTGCTCTTTCTTCTAGTGTTGATATCTTAGGGTCAAATCTCATAGGAAGAGATATTAGTACCTTTTGAAAAATTAAAGATTCTTTGATTTCTTCTCCCAATCCCAAGATTACATTTACTATTTCATCGACTCATAAAAAGTAAGCTGCAATATTCTCATCTTCCTTCATCTTTAGTTGTTAAAATTGACCTCTGTAAGTTTTAAGCTTTTCTTCTTTAACTTTTGAATCTCCTTCATAAATATTTCGAAGTTTTTCCCAAATATCTTTAGCGTATTTACAATGTGCAACTTTGGTGAATATCAATTCTCCAAGACCATTCATAAGTGAATTTGTGTCTTTGGAATTATTCTGACCAAGTTTCACTTCTTTGTCATTTGTCGGCGGAACTGCTGGTTCTGTGTATCCATCTACAATTGATTGCCAAATTTCAAATCCCTGTGCCTATATATATGTCTTCATCCTTATTCTCCATAATGCATACTTATGTCCATCAAACTGTGGTATTCTATTTTTATACATGTTGTTGCTCCCCATGATCTACCTTTCAGTGGTTAAACTGATTTCTGAAGGAACCTGCTCTAATACCAATTGTTGGATGACTAGGAGGGGGGGGGGGTGAATCAGTAATAAATAAATCTAATCCTTTTTAAGCATATAATGAAAGTGTTATATCAATGTAGCATTATCATCCAATATTTGTAGAGTAAATAAATAATGAACAAATGAACAATCATACACATACACAGTACACCAGTGTTTTTACATGGAAACCCAAAGCGGGAGAAAACCATGAAATATTTTTTCTTATATGTCTTGAAGAATTACATTTATTGGAAGCACCAACTTCCTTTGTTTTCCAGCTACAACTGGAAGGAGGCTCCAAACCCCTAGTTTCTTAGGATACAACCTGAGGGAAGCTCCAACCCCCCAATTCTCTGGCTACAACCAGAAGGAGGCTATAACCCCCTATGCTCTCCGGATACAACCGGTCGGTGTCTACAACCACCTGTCCTTGCCTCGTCCAACTACCCTGATGTATAAGTAGAATGATGGAACCATTGTCACACTATCACTGCGAGATATACTGCTTTAAACCTGTACCAATCAACCTGCACCAAAAAACTTGTACCAATAACCTGAACCATGCATCAACCTCTACCTCAACCTGTAATCAACCTGTACCCTAAACAAGTGCATCAATCATGCACCAACCTGTACCAAACAACCTGTAATCAAATTGTACCATAAACAAGTGCATCAACCATGCACCAACCTCTACCTCAACTTGGAAACCTTCCTTAACTTTAACAACAAGAGACTAGAATTTTCATCAAACTTTACTTTAGTCTCACATGACTAGTTTTGGATTAGTCAACAACTCTAACTTGAAATAATCATAACTATGTACCTGTAATGAATAAAGATATGAAAATAGTACACAATGTTCTTCAGCGTGTTTTATGCAATTCCTCCAAATGTCACTACTTGGAACCTCTCAGAAAAGGCGTTATAGGAAAAATAACATACCTTGTTGAATTCTGGCTTATTCTAGAGAGAGAACTTGTAGAGCGTTCTCCGCACAAAATATTTGTTGTATGGATACTACAGACTGTACTCTAACCAACACAGAATACTACAGACTGTACTTTAACCAACACATTTGGTCTTAATGAATTTTGATCTGTTATGAAGAAGTTATGATGTTTTTACCCAAAACACTTGTTTAAGACTAGTTTCAGGACTAGCCACAAACCCTATATTCCATGGAGTGTAACTCCAAAAATACAACGACCCACAAGTTGAAAATAGTACCACAACTACTTGGATATGTTTCCTCAATGGCCTCCCAATTTCACGGTCTGAACCATTCTAGAAAAAATGATTATTGTGAAAATGGTGAGATGACTTGTAAATAACATACTTTAAAAAGCATCATCAAAAGAATTTATTCTCTCTTGAATTTCAGCCTTCTTTACTTCACCTTCCCTCTGAAATTAGACTTAGATATCCTTTGGTTACCTCAGTCACCTATAGATATTCAATATGCTCAAGTGTGATTAAAATGAGATATCCTTGCCTCTTATTTATACTCTCCAAATAGCTTCCTTAGAAGCATCTTCTAGGCCACTTTGTCCACATAGCCAGTTTGTCCACATAGTCACCTATGTCCAACTTTTCCCAATTTTCCACTTGTCCATGTATTCAATAGCCACTTGACCACTTAACCCATTTTCCTCATTTTAGGGTTAACCTTCTTATAAAAACTTTCCATAGTTAGAAAGTTCTTTATTTACTTTATTATTTAAATAATCCTCCTTGACTTTGTCACTTCACTTTATTATTTAAATAATCCTCTTTGATTTTCTTACTTCACTTTATTATTTAAATAATCCTCTTTGACTTTGTCACTTCACTTTATTATTTAAACAATCCTCTTTGACTTTGTCACTTCACTTTATTATTTAAATAATTTCTTCTTTGCAAGCACTTTGACTTCTTTGACCTTTTCAAGTTTCAATCCAGTCATATGAGGGTCCTTCAACTTCGTAAGGCCATAACTCTCAAACTATGAGGAGTTATGTGACATTATACATACCACCGGAAATGTCATGACATGTACTATCCATCTAGAATAGTCTTACCTGCAAATATGTCAAAACTCATACCATTATACATCAAACAAACTTGGGTCCATTACCCAAACCTTTGTGCTACCGAAATTCGCTACTGAACTTTCTTCAAGCGTTGACATCAATGACAACCAACCCAATTAATCAACAATATTTTGGGAATTTTAATTTTATTAGGGGTCAACCTTGAGCGAATTTTTCTGTTTAAGATCTGATATGAGAGCTAAAATTATCAGGATTAGCCTAGAAATATTTTTTCAATTAAAATCAAAGGAAGATAAAGATTTTTGCCTAATCTTGTTTGAAAATTTGTTTTTCAGTTTTCAGAGTCAAGGTAAGTTTCTTTGTTTCTATGAAGACTAAAAGAAGGAGAAGGGAGGAAGAGAATCTGAAATGAATAAAAATTCGGGCATAGGTAAAAATAATCAAATCAAGGATTCAGAGGGTCTCAAACAAAATATCCTAATCCCACATGATTTTGTGTCTTCAATTCATATTTCTTTCGAGTTCATTTATTATTATTTTATTTTCTTTTCAGAGATGGATTTGAAATTTATCAGCATGACACTTCAAGTTATAATTTAATACATCTCTAATTTGTTTTTGGTCGGGTGATAATATTATCATGAGAAAAACTTCCTTCACATTCATTTCAAAAAGAATTTTTAAAATTTTATTTGAACTATAAGAAGAGTAGGGACTCATACCTTATTTTCCTTCCGAATTTTCAGCAAGGTATATTATTTATTTATCACTTATTTTTTAGAGAAATCAAATGCTTGAAAGATGAGTGCCAAGTTTTTATTCATCCTCATTTCCTGTTCAACAAGATCTATTCTGCAAAAGGAATGAAATACAAAATATCAGATAATCCTGTAGAATATAGATGATATTTGATACATATGTTTTTATTTTTCATTTTAATTATGTCAAACAATCATAAATTTATTGAAAATATTTACAAAAAATGATCAAATAAAAATAAAAGAAAAATTGAAAATTAAAATTGCCAATGTTAATCCAATCCGAAATATACAATGGAAATCTAAAAATTAACTACTGCACGAAATGTTTTAAATAACTCCCATTGATAGGAGTGTCAAGAATTTCTCCAGTAATATTTTCCAGTGAAAATGAGTTTTTTCCCTCAACAACTGCGATTTTGAAAGGTCCAAACCAGAGATGATCGAATTTTCCATGTTTCCCTGTGTATTCCTTTCTAGCTTCCCATTTTAAAACTAAATCACTAGGAAGGAATTCCATGTCTTTAGTTTTTTTAATCAAAAATGGCTTTCATATTATCCTGGTATTTTTGGAGTTTATCATCCACTTCTACTTTGTTTTGTTGAACTTCGATGATTTGATTTATTCTCCTCATAACATCATTTGGCTCTTCATTTGCATCCTGCCAGAGTTTCATGACCAAAAGAGCAATATTAATAGGAAGAATAACATCGACACAATAAACTAATTGGAAAGGAGACATACCTATATATTTCTTGGTGCCAATTCGGTTTTCCCATAAGGCGTATTTTAAGTGTATATGCCAATATTTTTTGTTTTTGGTCAAAACTTTCTTAATTATAGTCATCAAAATCTTGTTAGATGATTCGGCCAACCTATTTCCCTGAGGATAATAAGCTCTAGAATGACCTAAAATAATATTGCATTTTTGACAGAAATTGATCATTGCAATAGATTTTTGCAATAGATTTAAAATCATGAGCATTATTAGTAACTATTTTCCTAGGACAACCAAACCTTGCTAGGATGTTTTCTTCCAAAAAATTTATCACTACTGAATATGTAGCATTTTGAGTTGAAATGGCCTCAACCCATTTTGTAAAATAATTAGTAGCAGTTAGAATCCATCTATGCTGAGCACTCGATTGTGGATGAATTTCTCCAATTAATTCTAGGCCTCATTGTTGGAAAGGAGCTTCAACTTTTACTAGAATTAGAGGTAAGGAAGGAAGATTTTTATTACCAACAAACAGTTGGCATGAATTGAAATCTTTGACCCTTGCATTTACATCAGTAAATAGTTTTGGCCAATAATACCCTGCCCTTAAAATTTTGTAAGTTTTTTCTCTCTAGGCATGATGTCCTCTGCATACTCATTCATGAAATTAATCAATGACACCTTATGTTTCAGATTCTATCAGGAAACATAACAGGAAACCTAGAGGGTCTTTCTAGTATAACTTTCCATCAATAATGAAATACTTAATTGCATTTAACTTAAAAGTTCTTTGTTTTGAAGGAGTCATGTCACATGGACATTGAAGAGTAAGGAGATATGTAACAATATCACTATACCAAGATGAGGAGGAAAACTTTTCTTTAATCTGAATAATGGGTGCTTGATCATCAATCTCCTATATATCTAGAAGAGAATCATGTGATTCAAAGTTATTTATTCCAAGTGCTCTGAATTTTGATTCAACTAACATCCTTGACAGAACTTGAGCTTTCACGAGTTTGGTTGGTTTGACTTCTAAATATAACTCTTGAATTTTGGCCAACCATCTGCCTCTTCTTCCATCACTATCTAGCTAAAACAAGATATCTTTAATTGCATTTGTTGGTTTATTTTGGAGTGCAAGACATATGTTCAGAAAGCCTTGAGAGTCTTCACCATTGCATAATCTTGTTTTTCAAGAATTTCATATCTTAGCTCTGCATCCTTGAGGATTTTGCTAAAAAGGCTATTGGTTGTTTGAATCCTTCTTCATTCTTCTAAAGGAGCACTGCTACAACAATATGTTCAGAAGAAAAGGAGAATATTAAGAATTCTTTTGTATAGTCAAGACTTACCAATACTGGTGCTTCTCCTATGGATTTCTTAACACGCTCGAAAGATGCTTTGGCTTCTGCAGTCCATTTTACTTTGCTGTCCTTTTTTAGCATATCCGTAATCAATTTAATTATTGCAACAAAGTTAGGAATAAATCTCCTCAAAAAATCGATCTTACCTAAAAAAGATTGAATCTCTTTTCTATTTCTAGGAATATTAATCGGGTCAATAGCTTCAACTTGTTTAGGATCAACCTTAATTTCATCTTTTGAAACTATATGACCTAAAAGTTTACCTTCTTGCATGGCAAAGTGTGATTTTTTGGGGTTAAGAGACAAACCAAATTTTCTACATTTGTCAAAAGTGTGTTTGAGGTGTACCAAATGTTCTACATCAGAATTGGAAAAAATTGTCAGATTGTCTAGATAAATAACAACAAACTTATCTCTCTCACCTACAAATGTGATATCCATTTCTCTCTGGAAATTTTATTCTGAATTCTTAACACGCTCGAAAGATGCTTTGGCTTCTACAATCCATTTTACTTTGCTGTCCTTTTTTAACATATCTGTAATCAATTTAATTATTCCAGCAAAGTTAGGAATAAATCTCCTCTAAAAATATATCTTACCTAAAAAAGATTGAATCTCTTTTCTATTTCTAGGAATATTAATCAGGTCAATGGATTCAACTTGTTTAGGATCAACCTTAATTTCACCTTTTGAAACTATATGACCTAAAAGTTTACCTTCTTGCATGGCAAAGTGTGATTTTTTGGGGTTAAGAGACAAACCAAATTTTCTACATTTGTCAAAAGTTTGTCTAAGGTGTACCAAATGTTCTGCATCAGAATTGGAAAAAATTGTCAGATTGTCTAGATAAATAACAACAAACTTATCTCTCTCACCTAGAAATGTGATATCCATTTCTCTCTAGAAATTTGCTCCTGCATTCATTAAACCAAAAGGCATTTTATAATACATGAAAGTTCCCCATGGAGTAGTGAAAGCAGTCTTTTCTCTATCATCTTCATGAACACCAATCTAATTATATCCCGAGAAACCATCAATCATAGAAATTATGTTAACACCTACCACCTTCTCTAAAACATGGTCCATTTTTGGGAGGGGGTAGTTATCTTTAAGACAAGATCGATTTAGGTTCCTAAAATCAACATAGAGTCTTATCTCACCATTTGTTTTTCTAACAGGGACCAAATTGGCCACCCAGTCAGAGTATCTGAGGGGAACAATGATTTTTTCATCAAGGAGCTTTTTAACCTCCTTTTCTATTACTAGCAGAAGAATTGGATTTATTTGTCTAAGATTCTTCTTAAAAGGATTAATACCATGTTTTCAGGGAATATTGTGTTCAATAATAGAAGTATGATAAGTTTTTAAATCATCATAAGACCATGCAAAAATATCTTTATATTGTTTAAGTAACTCAACATATTTACTCTTTATTTGTGCTGGAAGATATTTTGATATTTTGACCATTTTGGGATTTTCATTAGTTCCTACATTAAATGTTCAACTTCTTTGGGTTGAGGTCGCAAAGTAGGCTTTAAAGGTATATCATCTTGGTCAAATAACCTTTCTAGAGCGATAAGACCTCTGGGAATCTGATTTTTTTAAAGTAAGAGCATGCGGTAATTTGCAATTTTATCTTGGAACTTTTCCGGACTTTCTCCTTCCTTCATAATCCAAGCAGGATCATTCTGATTTTCTTGATCTATGTGGGTCTCAAAAAACTCATCTACCATTTCTAGGAACTGCTTGATTTGTTCATCATCTTCAAATACTTTCTAGTGTTGAACATTTTTTGGAATCAAAGGTATATGCCTCATCTCAATATGATATTTCAGCTTCAAAAAAATAGGTGGTACAAAATTCGCGGCAACTTTGGCTAAAGAATCAGCTTGTTGATTTTGCATTTCAGGAATAGAGTGAATATTAAAATATGAGAATAAATTATCTATTAGATCCCAGGCACAATTTCTATATGATCTCAATCTCAGATTCTTAGCTTGGTATTGTTGTTTTATTTGTTTTACAATGAGCTTAGCATCACCATAAACTATCAAATGTTCGATTTTTAATTTTCTTGCAGCTTCTAATCCTAAAACTAAAGCTTCATATTCACAAACATTATTGGTATAATCGACATCCCATTGTAATCTATAAGATAAAGGAATAACATACTCATCACCTTGTGCCAAAAATAAAACTCCAGCTCCTGCTCCCACTCCTTCGTAGGATGAAGCACCATCAAAGAACATTTTCCACATTCCTTCTCTAACATTTGTATTTTTCTTTGAAATTTCTATTTTTTTATTTTCTTCTTTTATACATTCTTCAAAATCGTCATCTATGGATAATATACAATTGCCTAAGTCTTGATAAACAACATAGACTAGGTATTTATTGGGGTTTTGAGGGTCACTTACGGTATATGCCAGTCTAGTTTCTTTGTACAGTCGAGTAAATTGTCCACCAAAGATTGGAATTGTAGTGAACGCTGTGTCTAGCTGAATCAATCCTCCTAGCTTGGCACCCCAAGATCTGGATAGAATCATGCCACACTTGGCAGGAACGTCAGAAACAACCACATCCATAAGAATACTTTTCACAGCAACCTAAGCAAGATTTACAACTAAATCTTTAATCATACCCAGACACTTAACCTTTATAGAATCAAATGAGTATAAATCTTGATATGGTCTGGTAACTTCAAGGCCCATTTTTTCCATGATGATATTAGGCATTAAATTATGCGAAGCTCCTAAGTCTAACATGAAATTGTGAAGTATATGATCATGCACAGTCAGTGTAATGTAGAAAGGAGCAACATAATCTTTACTATTTTCAATGTGTGGTCCAAACATGATTGTAGGAATTTCATCGTGAAAATTGATAACATCAGCTTGACATTCAACGTCATAAAATTTTATTGCTTTAGCGATTTGTTTTTTATAGATTGGGTTTCTAGCAAGTTCAACCAGAGGTATTGGGATTTTAATTTTGTTAATTTTATTCTCTAAATCGAAAGTCCCAATTGTTTTTTCAGTTTCCCTAGTCTGAACTTCAGCTTGTATATTTTTTGGCTTCTTAGTTTGTATTGCTTTTGTTTCAACTTGCTTTATTTGGGTAGCTTGTGTTTCAGTTGATGGTTTTATAACTGTTGCCTCATTTGCTTTATTTCGTGATAAAATATTTTTTGGTGGAATTTTTGTAGAAATTTCTTCTCTTGGTCTCAAATCATATTTATGTTGAAGCTCGACTATTATTGAATCAATGAGTCCTATGTATGTAGAGTCTCCCAAATTGTTGATATTTTCATCATAATTAAACAGAGATTCCAAATCCAAGGATTTCTCATAATCATGTTTGGTTAGGTGAGGCTGAAGATCATCATCATTGAGGTTGTTTAGATCTTCACCTAATTTATCATAATCTTTCATCTCATCTCTCTATAAGAAATTCTCAATGTTAAAAGGAGATTGAATCTTTTGTTCCTCATTTTTTATTTGTCTTTGTTGTATCTAAGGATTTGGATTTCTCCTGAATTGATTTATGACATATGGGTTAGGTTTGGCGTTTTCTATTTCCATCCTAGAAATTTTGTTCGATAAATCTTTAATAATTTTTTCCATCTCATCCATTTTTTCCTCTACATAATTTCCAGATCCAAAGGGACTTGCATGTTCTTTAAAACGCCTAGGTTCTCTTGTTCCCATATCAACTTTAGTTTTAAACTTCCCAGATGCCATCATATTTTATTAAATCTCTATAGAATCATCTTGCATCCCTTCTAAAGTAGTGGATCTCCTTTCTCTCAAAAGTAGAGCGAACTCAGAATCAAAATCTCCTGCAAAAGTGACTTTTGCAGCTGGTTGGGAAGGTTTAACTTTAGCAGGGATCTTGTTATAAATATTATTAAATATTTGAATGAACACTAGGAATGATTTCAATGTCTTCTTTCTCAAGGCCCTGGATCTGGTTAAGTAATAAAGATGATATTTTTTCTCACCCCATTTCCTTATGAAGGAAGTTTCCAGATCATTATATGATGGTATAAAACCTATAGGAAGTCCTCTAAACCAAGTTCTTACCTAACCTTTAAAGTTTTGTACTAACAATATCGTATAAACATCCTTGTGCTCAATACCAAGAATACCAGAAAATTGATCAAACAAGGATATATGTTTTGTTGTTGTTAAATCCCCTTCTCCCGTGAATTTAGGGAGGGTCTTCATGTAATTTTTAGGTAAATCATGCAGGACAATAGGAATAACTAAGGGAGAATATATAGTAGTGACCTTGGCAAAGATCCTATGGGGTTGAGTTTGTCCAACGGCTCCTACACCTCCAGCACAAGCACCTCCAACACCGACCATTGAAAGTCTAGGAGACGAAATTCAAGGACTAAATAGGAGATTATCAAAAAATTCAAAAGATTGATCTATTGATCTTCTAACTATTTCGGGATGGTGTGAATGAAGTTCAGGAAAATGATCGTGAGAAAATGGAATATCTAGATGAGGGGGGAAAAGGAAAACTTGAACTTGGTTCCTCAGATTTCCCTGTTGTATAGATAGGAGAAGTAATAGAGGATGAATTTGAGTATAGAAAATAATCTTCGGGGTTTTTGGAAACAAAAACGTTTACCTCAGGAAGAGAAAGAATCGGTTGTGTACTAATGATAGTAGGGATTGAAATGGATTCTTTATTTTCACTGGAAAAAGTATATATCAATGAAATAGGGATGGTTTGGTCAATCTCAAACTTTATTTCGGGAATAATTACTTCTGGAGTTTCTAGTTTAACTTTAGGTTTACTTGTTGATGCTTCTGCAGAACAAATTCATTTAAAGTTTTCTTTAAGACTTAGTTCTTCAGTGGGAATCTTAACATTAACTTGTGTAATTCTAGGTTGATGGACCTTACCTACTGATGCATAAGTTTGTCTGAGATATCCCTTTGGTTTCAAAAACAATTCGGGATCTGAAACTGACGTAGTCTGCGTTTCTTATGGGTTTTCCTAGTATTATTTCTACTGAATGCCAACCTTGCCTACAATGGATTCGTCGGTTGAAAGATAAAGTAATCCTTATCCGCATATTCAATCTTTATTCACCATTAAAGGCCAAAATTTAACTTTGTCAATCTCCCAGGGACAAATGATTTTGTTTCTCCGTCCCTGGCAACGACGCCAAAAAGATGTTGTTCTTGAGATTGATTCTAAGGCTCAAAGAATAATGTTAGGCATCAAAGGTTTTAAATGAAATGTTTTATGAGTGATTTTGTATACCTTCTGTTTTCTGAGAATAATCTTTAATTGAAATTAATGATAAGATAGTACATGGGTTGTATCTCATTATCTGAGTCACAATTATAATGTCGAATGATGTAGAAATGGTTTACAAAATTGTTAAAACAAATTCAAGTATCAATTACAAATAAGTCTCACTTTGTTTTCAGTAGAATAAAAATAGAAAATGCACCCTTGAAAGGAGATAAAAATGCAGTAATTAACACAGGTCACAGGTCTTTTTTTACTCACAGTAATAACAGAGGAAAATTTGTTACTGAATGAACTCCTGATATATTATGATCACAGTAGATGTAGTACTAAATTTCAATCATTCACTCTTCAAGAACTACAAAAAAAAATTCAGAATTGAACAAAACTTAGAATCAAATCGAACAAAACTTAGAATTTGTCTCTGCACTTGTATTAATATTCAAAAATGTTTTCTCTTTTACATTTGACAAGAAGCAACCTCGAATAGATCTAAAATGTAACGACCCTGCTTAAATAGGTGTATATGATAATTAATTATAATTAATTTAATAATATAACTGTCCTAAAAGATTAGCTAAACCATAATTATTTCTTAAAATAACATTTACTAATTAATTATTATTAATTAGTTATTCATGATTGTCAATGATTAATTTAAGTATTAATTAATTCATTAATAAATAAGGTAAAGAAATAAAAGGAGGATAATAAATTATATTGATAAATTAAGTTACGTATCCAACAAGTGATAACATATTAAATACATGAGGATAAAATAATAAAGGATGGATGAGGGGCATTAACGATGGGAGGATAAGAAAGTAATAAATGGGTTAGGTAGGGAGTAAAGGAGGGGAAAGTCGGGGAAGGAGGAATAAGGAAGGGAAGGAGGTGGGAGAGAGGTCATTCTACGGGAGGTTGGGGATGGATTTTGGGGAGCTCTGGGATTTGCAGAGAGAGGTGAAATTTTGGGAGTGGGTTTGTATCAGTGCACTGGGGTTGCTGGGGGTTTTGGGCATGGGGGCCAGGATATCCGTTGATATCCTGGAGCTAGGAAGTTACCTAGTTGGCAGGGAGGAACTAGGTTTTGGGCAGTGTTTTGCAGAAGCGGTCAAGGAGGCAAGTGGCGGACAACAAAGGATTATTAGCATCAGGTTCATGTATTATTTCAAATTATGCATTGTTTTAAACTGTTATAATTTTTTTATTATGTGTTAATAAATTTATAAATGCTTAGGTGCTCAATTAAAAGAATTATTGAATTTTGTTTGAAATCAGGTAGATATATTGTTACAGTTTATGAAATTATTTGACGTAAATTTAATTCAGCTATTACATATGGTATCAGAGCATCTTAGTTATAAATCTGGGCCTATGGGCCAAGTTCCCAAAACTCCAAGCCTGCAAACCAAACAAAAGAAATGTTAACGCAAATATAAAAAAAAATAATGTAAAGCTCAAACACAAAATAATATGCCCAACCATAGAAAGGATATTTAATATTCACACTATAAGACTTCACTTTTAAGATTTTTGCATATATTTTGGTTCAGGAAAACAATGGCCAAGCAATCCAGGTAAAAACTAACAGAAATTGAAAACAAACACAAAAATATTATAGTAATAATAGTAAAAAAAAAAAATAGCTCCATGGAAATCACCCTACATCAAACACTCGAATGCTCGTCTTTCAAAGCCTAGATCCTATTTCATTCCATTGTTTTGATTTCATATCCATTGAATGATTCCACTTTCACCATACGCAAATTCCACTGATAAAAGAACAAAATAAATTCACAACTTCAACTTGACCTATGGCCCAATTAAGTAACAGAAACTCAATCCTCTTTTAAACTTCTCAGAACACCTTAAACTACAATCCTAAAAAAAAAAAAAATTACAATCAGGTCAACCTGTAAGAAATGAGAATCACTACCAGCAGCTGTAGTCAAATTTCAAACATTAATACACCTAATAGGTCATATTTGGTAGCTTTCGATGAGTTTCCAAATATTAATACCATTATTAGGACATCTTAACTTTTGTACAAGGGACCCAAGTTTATTATTCAACCAAATTGTTTACAACAAGAGTTCAAAAATAAAAAATAAAAAAATCCATCCCCTCGCACAATTTCAAAGGCAAGCAATAGTCCTCATCTTTGCAAATCATTAGTTACATTCTCAAGAGTCGTCAGTAGATAACGATGAACTTCTTATGTCTACTATGGAAATCAAGCATGTCAATCTCAATCAATGATTCAAAAAAAAAAACAAGGCACTCTAGATTTTCAAACATGGGCGAAAATGGCAAGACTCCCAAAATATTTAAAAATTATGTTTTGTTCATAGCCATACTATTTAAACTCTGCTCTGCTTATAACTAAAAGCCCCAAAATCCTGTGATAAGGCCGGATTGCATCATTAGTTATCCCATTCAAAACAAAAAAAAAATTAAGAAAAAAAAAAACCAGCACGCATAATCAAGGAGATAAGGGAGACTAGCCAGAAAGCAATGAATTACCAATCCCTTGGCTTGCTCCTGTAATCCACATAACCTTGTCTTCAAATTCGTGTTGTTTATCCGGACCCTTTCCAAGCAAATTCAAGCCAGCATCTGCGACTGCAAAACAAAAAATCGACCAGACGATGGTGGCCAACCAAGGTGAAATCTTACATGAGAAGTTTGCACCATAAAGACTTTCTCCAAAGCCGTCCTAACCAAGATTGTTGGGATGCTCTCTACATTCTACGGAAAACCTTTTTAAACTTTGAAACTCTTCTGATTCACCTCTAGTAAGAGATGCGTTAATAGTAGTCTTGCCATCCTGCCCAAAATTTGGATTCAAACCAAGATCCAGGAGGCTGGGAACCTTTCCTGGCTCGACATCACCACGGGTCGGCAACCCCTTGAGCTGAGCTCGCGAGGAGACTAGGCGGGGATAAGGGATAGGGATTCTGTGCTTCAACAGTGCAGCATTCTGAAACAATGACCTCTTGCTGTTACTGCTCAGGTTCTGGTGGGGGCTTAGGCCTGTGTAAATGTTGCGGATGCTGATGCCTTATTTGGAGCCGCGTCGACAGGCCCTGAGAATGAAAGCACAATTCTCCTGGCCAAAGAGGGAAATACGACGGTTTGCAATAAAAAATTTCCAGAGTTTGGTGTTGATGGCATTACATATTGGTGTGGGTGTGTGAATGCTTAGTGCGGCGTGGAAGTGACTGAGGCCAAGGGAGATAGGTGAGGCATACATGTCTGTGCTGCACAAAACCATGACCAGCACCAGCGCACACGAGGCCGAAGAGAAGTCTAGAAAGAGATGAGCACCTAGAGGAGGGGGAACGTGGGCCTCATGCGAGGACCCACGATGCCGATTCCTATACGTATAGTAGTTCACGAGTAACTTATTTAATTTTATTTAATTAATTTTAATTGTAATAAATTAATTGTTTAATTTTTTTTATTTTAATTATAATTATTTTAAAATAATTTTTTTTTTGTGTTTGTAATCTGAATATGATTATTTTCTTTTCTGTATTTTTCATAAAAGACTGGTCGGTTTTAAAGATTTTATTTTCTGTGTTTGTATGAATCCGAACGCTGGAATATGGATTCACAAGGATTCTTCCTGTTTTAGTGGAAATATCGTTTATAAGGCGTGAAGATTGTGTCGTGCTTTAATTGATCGCAATTGAAGGCTAGGTTCTGGTCTTTGTATAATGTATATAGATCAATAAGGTCGGGTACAGAATTCAAACTGTAGGTCGAGTGAGATAGATATTTTAGATACAACCGTTTTTTGTTTTTAATTATGGCCACGAGAAGCCATGTGAGTGTTTGTGTGTGAGATTTATAATGCCTGTATGACCTTGGTTTTGCAGGTGCACTTGCAGGCGGGTCAAATTATTAATAATAATTTGGTTTCCTTTTTGCTGGAGAGCTGTGCAGGGTTGTTTTGGCCTGCCGTGCCCCTCTCGTCTTGGTGTTGTATTGCGGATGGATGTACGGGTTTTAATAATCTGTTGCCACAAATGATCACATGCATTTTCTCCTTTTCCAATCACATACACAAATAGTTGAAAGCAGGACAATCGCTTTTAGCATGGTGAGGGTTTCAAGACAAAACTGTTTGCGGCATAGATCTTTTGCAACCACAGATGTTGGGAGGAATTTTGATCAGTGTTTCGCTCGATCGGTTCATCGGTTCATATACAAAATTAGCATCCAGAGAGCGTTAATGAAAATAAACATTATTACCTTCAAATATTAGGGCGAAGAATTAGGTTTTTAGAACACATAAGCACAAACACACCCGGGCTCATTAATTTTTAAAGTTTCTTGTTATCTTTTGTTTTTCTGGTCTTATCTATGCTATTCTATAGCACTCATCGCTTCTGTTCATTTGTTTGGGTTTCTATGAAGCATAACAGTAAGGCAACATTGTTTGTGTTTTAGTTTATTGGAGATTCCTGGTCATTTTTGAAATGACGCGCGTTCTTTCAAATCTGAAATATTTTGAGATTTAGGATTGGGATAGCGCTTCTTTAATATGATCAATAATATTTTGTTTTTATAATCTTTGGGAATCCCCCTACTTTGAGCCTCTTGGAATGCCAAAAAAAAATACAGTTGAACTTTTTTTTTTTTTTTAATCATTATGCTCTAATTTGTGCATTCCATATTAGAGTTTCTATTTTTAATTGCTGTAATCATGAGAGCCTATTATTTTCATTCATGTTGTGGAACTTAGAGAAGAAACACCACACAATCAAATATAAAGCTACATTTTCCCTTGTGAAAATGAATGATGACTTCCAGATGAGACAGTCGTACTATGTTGAGTTCAATATGTTGCACACATTAGTGCCAAAAAATGGACAATCATACTATTTTTAATAGTTATTTACTATTTACTAAAAAATAGTTATTATTATTTTTTTTACAATCTTACGCACTATTTTTGGGTTGTGAAAGTAAAACATTTTTATTCTTATTTTTTTTCATATATTTTGTATGTAGTAAATTAAGGATATGGCCTTTTCATTCCCAAGCTTAGAATTGTTATGTATTTTTATTGGAAAAATTTGTGATAGGTCTTTGGTTATTATTAGTCCCTGCTTATTATTAGTGCCTGCCACATTGACTGCATATTAGTCAATTTGCACGTTGACTGAATATTAGTAGTTTGCGTCGATGGGATATTAATTGATGAGTTGATTGAACCCTAAGATAAGAGCTAAGGTGCGGATGTGGAAGCCGTCTTCAGTAGCGGAGGCGGTGGAAAATGCACGTTACGCAGAAGAACACATGAACTTAGCCGGGGGTGCAAGACCGACATTTCCACATCGCCCTGGATTCATAGGAAAGGCCCCGAGGATATTTCCTAGGGGAGGGGGCTCAAGGCCACTGCCATATGGTAATAGATTTGCGCCAAGGACAGTAGCTACAGGGATTTCAATGGTAGTGAGTGCAACATCTTTTTCATCGCCAACGGTGCAGATAGGTCCACGACCATCGCAAGGAACAACTAGTAGGGGCAGGGGTTCCAGGGGAAGGAACTCATTTCAGAGATAGTCACATAACAGTGCACAGGTTCAATCTCGTGTTACCTGTTGGAGGTGCGAAGGACCCCATTACCAACGCGACTGCCCAGAGTTACAATCAGGGTTCGTGCATAGAGAAGGAAAGGCACCGATGGGGAGAGCAAGTAGCAGCCATCATATTTACGCAGTGGTTAATAACCGCCAGGCCGAACATCAATCCATGGTGGTGGAGTCATTAGGTACGCTAAATCATATCAATGTTAATATTTTGTTTTATTCTGGTGTGACAGATAGTTTCATTTCACCATCTGCATTAGAAAAGAGTGGGTTGGCAGCCTACGAGCACGATGACTTTAAACAAGTCGAGATGACGTTGGGGGAAAAACAAGCAGTAGGACCTAGTGTCGATAATTGTATAGTAGACCTGGGAGTGTGTACTACCAGGTTAAAGGTATACGTCACTGCTCTTGGGGTGTATGACCTAATCATTAGAATGGATTGGTTAGCAGCTCATCGAGCTTTGGTAGATTGTTTCGCAAAGAGGGTGCTTTGTGTCGATGATGAAGGAAGACCAATAGAGATCCAGGGTGTACAGAGAAAAGTGTCGTTACACTTTATATCAACTATGAAGGTT
>ML778048.1:307357-322739 GCA_009831015.1 Picea engelmannii
GATCTACTACGTGCATGTAAATTTTATGAATGTTTAAATGTTATTTGATGATGATGTATATGATGCGATCTACTACGTGCATGTAAATTTTATGAATGTTTAAATGTTATTGATGATGATGTATATGATGTGACACATTGTGATAATGAATAAATTAATGAATGTTTAAATGTTATTAGGATGATGTTGGATATTACGCAATCTATTTGGGTAAATGATAATCTTGTGAATGGGTGTTGAAATTGAATTATGGGATATTATGAGATCTATTTCTAATTGAAAAACTTTGATGTAAATTTATCGGCACGGGGATACCAAATTGAAATGATGATAGTATGCAATTACATGATGATAATGCATAGAAATGTATGAGTTTGTGTTACAGACTAATCTACAGGTTATGGGCTATGAAATAGCCAAGGGACAGTGATGATGAAAGTGGATATCAAGACCACTAACCGAGAAACATTATGGTATGAATATTGTATGTGAAATTTATATTGGTTTGGATGCATTTCTATGATATGTGGATCAGTGCATGATTTCAGGTGATGACACTGCCCAAAATCAAATAAACGATGACAAAAACTCCAGCAACACGGTGCCACTGTATATTCCATTGTAGGGTGTGGACCCTAGTCCTGTTAGTAGGGATGGAGGCATTTCCCACCATGTATCATCCATTGTAGGGTGTGGACCCTAGTTATGATTAGGAGGGGTGGAGGCATTTCCCACTGTGTATCCTCCGAAACCTGAAGTCATGGGAGGATGGTGTTAGTTCACGCTCCCCAAGACATGTGATGATGACTGTTAGATGCCTGATAGGGAAGTTTGGTCGAGAAAGTGACACTTCCACTTACGGGTTCTATTTGGAGTTAGGTCAATATAGTTGATGCTCCAAGATAGTCTAGAAGAGGATGGATAGGAATGGAGATGGAAGTAGGTTAGGGAGGAAGGATGAGTAGTAATAGTTGAGGAAGTATGGAGATCTGTCTTATGGTGGAAGTTAGTGTTTTTCCTTCAAAAAAAAAAAAGAAAAAAGAAAGAAATGAGTATATATGAATATTCATTATTAGGGAACTAAACCAAAGTTGTTTAAAATAAAATTGTTGAACCGAATAATAGTAATTAAAGGATTTCTCAAACAATTGATTGATTTGTTGTCTTTTATAAAAGACTAGTCTTGCTGACTGGATTGGATGCGTACATAAAATACTAAAGGATGACAGTTTGATTATTAGTACATGCACGAGAATTGTATGTACTAGCTACACATGCAGTTCTTGTACATATACACTAGTATGTATGATTTTTCTTGACTTACTTACTAATAATGTCGGTTACTTGTTATGAATGTGTGAACCATGTTTCTTGTCCTTTGTACCATAAGATACCTTAACTTCGGGACGAATTTTCCTGAAGGGTGGGTGTATGTAACGAACCTGCTTAAATAGGTGTATATGATAATTAATTTAATAATATAACTGTCCTAAAAGATTAGCTAAACCATAATTATTTCTTAAAATAACATTTACTAATTAATTATTATTAATTAGTTATTCATGATTGTCAATGATTAATTTAAGTATTAATTAATTCATTAATAAATAAGGTAAAGAACTTAAAGGAGGATAATAAACTATATTGATAAATTAAGTTACGTATCCAACAAGTGATAACATATTAAATACATGAGGATAAAATAATAAAGGAGGGATAAGGGGCATTAACGGCAGGAGGATAAGAAGGTAATAAATGGGTTAGGTAGGGAGTAAAGGAGGGGAAAGTTGGGGAAGGAGGGATAAGGAAGGGAAGGAGGTGGAAGGGAGGTCATTCTACGGGAGGTTGGGGATGGATTTTGGGGAGCTTTGGGATTTGCAGAGAGGTGAAATTTTGGGAGTGGGTTTGTATCAGTGCACCGGGGTTGCTGGGGGTTTTGGGCATGGGGGCCAGGATATCCGTTGATATACTGGAGCTAGGAAGTTACCTAGTTGGCAGGGAGGAACTAGTTTTTGGGAAGTGTTTTGAAGAAGCAGTCAAGGAGGCAAGCGGCGGACAACGGAGGATTATTAGCATCAGGTTCATGTATTATTTCAAATTATGCATTGTTTTAAACTGTTATAATTTTTTTATTATGTGTTGATAAATTTATAAATGCTTAGGTGCTCAATTAAAAGAATTATTGAATTTTGTTTGAAATCAGGTAGATATATTGTTACAGTTTATGAAATTATTTGACGTAAATTTAATTCGGCTATTACATAAAATCTATCTATTTATACAAAAAATGTCTCAACTGAAAAATGTTGGGCTTCCCACAATATCTGCCTAAAAATAGAATACAGTGAAATAACATCATGCAGATGTTGTGCTGGCATTTCATATGTCCCTTCATTTGCTCGCAGATGCACTCCTTTTCCTTTGTTCTTTGAGTTGGGTACACATGTCCATTAAGGCCACCACAATCACTGGCTTACTATATTTTCCATCTGATTTTGTCACCATATGTCCCTTTGAATGTGTTTACTAGGATAAAGAAAATGCAGTTGAAGATATGGGGATGGTAATTGGACATGTAGCTCAGCATTGGATCATTATGGGATGGATAATAGTTACGGGGGGGGTAGTTATTCATGAATAGAATAACGCGGGGAGAAGTGTCCAATAACGAGGTGTCATGAGTGGATGTGAGAATTTATGTGGTAGGGATAGATAGGGTAAGTGACGTGTAGAGAGAGGGAAAGTGTAGGTGGTGAGGTGGACAGTATCGGGAGCATGGAGGGTGTGACATGCTGGAGGATCAAAGGTAGAGTAGGTGGAGTACCGACGGAGAAAGTGGATGCTTTGTATGTTCTTTCATTTTCTCCCAGCTACACTCTCTTTTTCTCTGTTCATTGTATTGGGTGCACATGTCCATCAATGCTAACACGAATCTCGAAGGCTCAATCTTCTCATTCAATTCAAAGGAAAACATCTTCTTTTGTAGATGTGGTAGCTTCTCCTGGATCTTGTCCACTTCTTGGACTGTGACTTGATAATGTAAACTTGGATTCACCAACAACTCATTGATTTTAAGTAAATCAATATGGTCCCTCTGTTGGATGGCCCACTGAACATTTTCTTTGTTCTTCCTGGAGATCTGTTGGTTCATTTCTATTTAAATCTACCCCAATGATTTTGAGATATTATTTCCTTCAAATTCAATCAACTTTTTATTTACTGAAGATAATGCCTCTAGACAAGCCTCATTTTCATATTTGGTAAGTTTCTTTCCTTCTTCCATATTTGTTTCCCAGGATTTCAGGGCCATTTTGCCTTTTACTTGTTCATAATGTGAGAGAAGGGTAAGACTAGGGACATTATCTTTCTTCTTCCATATGATAGCTTCCTGAAACTTAGGCTTGGCTGCACATGCATATTTTTCCTTGACATAGATACTTTTCAAAGAAAAGTTTATGGCTTGATAGAATTTCTGAATAACATCTATTTTTTGATATAGCCCCTGCTGGGAAACTTCCAGCTTCTCATTGATTTTTGATTCTTGTGTTTTGAAGGTAGTGATATCTATAGTTGTGTTCTTTGTTTGGGCCAATTTGGCCTGCAACTGTTCAATTAAATTGTCTCACTGAGTGATCAAATATTTGATGGTCTGTGAACTCTGGTAGATCAACCCAATACTATCATGTACATGCTTCAATTGATACTAATGACTAGCCTTGATTTGTTCAATTTCTTGATTCATCCTATTTCTAACAGTTTGTTCTGTACTATGTATCTCATTCTGCAATTTCTCTACCAAGAGGCATTTTTGTTGTAGTTGTTTGGTTAAATTGTCCACTGACCATTGATTTACAGTGGAAAAATCCCCTAGTGAATCTAAAACTTCTTTCGCAAACTCAGGATCATCTTGGTATTTCCCATCATACAAAAATCTCTGCCTTTTAGTGACTACTCCATCCTTTTGGTGAGATTCCCTTTTTACAATAACTTTTCATTTCTTGCTGAAAAATAAACTTGAGGGAGGCATCTCTTCAAGAAATATAGGAGTATTATCACCTACATAAATGAGTTTGGAACTAGGATTTCTGAAGCTGGTATGTAAAGGGGTTAATGATGTAATAGGAGAAATAATTATTTTTGAATGTTCCTGACATGTTGTATTTGGGGTGCCAGCAGGAGTAGCAGGCATTGAATGAGGAACAACTTGTCCTTGATTCATGAAAGCTTCAAACAGAGCTAGTACTTGTGGATCATTCAATACTGACAATAATGTTTTTATTTCTTGAAATAGCGTTTCTGGACTTTTTGGGATTTCTTCAACTTTGTGATTAGTTGAGAAACTTGTCTCAAATCCGGTGGGTTTAGTTTCATGTGAAGAAGGCAGGGACCTTGAGTCTCCTTGCAATATCTTTGGTAGACTATTTCATCTATGCTTCTAAAATATCAGAAAACCAACTTGTTGGTTAGGAGGTAGAGTTTGTAATCTTCTTTGAACTTCTTCATACGATATAAATCCCCTGAACATCTCATCATAAGGAGAGTCCTCATGGATGTATTGCTTCATGTTGTATTGAGCCAAATGATTCTCCACTATCTTATCTGGATCACGTTTCTTGAACTCGATGTCAACTAACTTGACATATTCCAAGTCTACAACCTCGACCTTAGAATGACAAAAATCTAACAATGTGAACATACCAACTTGAATGGGAAAAGTTGGCCAAACTTTTTTATGAGTTTCTTTCAATTCCTTGCTAATGCCTCCAACTACTATTTGGTATGCCATTTATCTACACACCATCATGTCAGGTAAAACCTATGGAAGGGTATGGGGAGGAAAAAAACAACCAAATAATCTAATGTAGGAGAAATTCTCCTCAATGAACTAGTCTGCAAGTTTGCCTAATTCCCTATAATATTTTATGAAATTATGGGTGGTGGGTGGCATATATAGCTATGTGAATAGGTACCACTACGCTGTGACGTATTTCGTAAAATAAATCTTTGGAATTTTCCTCCCATAATTTGGAGTGGTAGAAATGAATTGGTTCAAAGTTGGAGAGGGTCCAACTCCATTTTATCAAGGGGAATGGGGTCACGAAACAAATGGCATTCATAATATACTATGACATGTAAAAAGGAGAAGGTTTCCCTTTTGATTTTGATAATTGATACTCAACAATTTCCTTGGGAAAATTATCAGATAGGATTTTATCCCTATTGAAGGTATAAACCTCGACTACTTCATTCATTATGGCTACCCACTCAACTGAAAAATGCGAGGGGTTCTTTTTCCCAAACAGATGATAGAGAATCATGGCTACATATAACATATGAGCATATAAGGACGTCGTGGCATACATACCATGAGCATCGTCTATGAATTTTTCTAGATGTCCCCACCAGGTCTTGATTATATCATGACCATTCCTACCGTATTGAGTTCATTATATTCTCTCAAAATATAGAATAAAATCCACATTGTAAGTATATTTAGGTGTAGAGGAAATATTATACATTACTTGTAGATCTTTTGGTCAGAAAGAATCGACGACAGTCTACTGGTGGTTGATGACGCTTCTAGTTTGGATGTCGACATGTTCCAAATCCCAATTTATCATATCATTGTAAGGTATAATTTTGGGTCATGCAACAATCTTATGCAGTTCTGACTATGCTACAAATTTAAGATTGGCTGAGAAGGACTCGTTGTTTTCCTCGACAAAGTCGTCTGGAAATTTAATAATATTATGCTTCAAGATATCAAAAAATTTCTTCCAAGACTTAATGGCGTCCACAGATCGTGGAGTTGTGTCTGATAGAACATCTACATTTGGATTGGAATCATCTCCTGATGCGTCAAGCTTCTTTGTAGCTTTTTGTGGCGCATAATCCTTAAGGAAATAAAATTAGCTTGCTTGTAACAAGAGAAGTCTATAATCTTTTCACTGAATGAAAAACTACTAATTGCAAATGGAAAAATGATTTTGAAATTTGAAGAGATTTTATTCATAAAGTCTATCGATCTTCATATATATCTACTGACGATGAATTTATTAAAAGCTTAATGGAATTTATTACCTGGCGATCCACAATATTTATTTGAAATCATTAACCTTAATCAATCATAAATGTCATTAATACTTCGACAGTTTCAGAAGTTTGATTATGACAGGGTAGGAATTACCTGAAGTTTAAAATTGTGGAGTGATTAATTAATAGTTAATAATGATTAACCTAAGGTATTAAATGTTTTATTAACTCTTTAAAACACTTTTTACCTTTTGTAATTACTTCAGTGCTTTGATACTTTGACGTTTCATGAACTCGGTCTTTGTTAAAACTTCCAAGGGAAATATCCATGAGTGACTTGGTGGAGATGATGTCATTGTTAATGATGTGTCAAGAAATGAGAGGTACCATGTGTTACTTGAAAATGTTTGAATAATCCAACATAAATGTCAAAAATAAGTTCCACGTGTCGACCCAAGAAAAGATTTAAAAGACACATGTCCCATGTGTTGATATTATGGTAGCTGCGGGAGGTATTTACCTCCACGTGTAAACCTGACAAGGATAGAATAATCCGAGAAGAAATAAGAAACCCTAATGAGTTGACTAATAACCCTAGAAGACTTGTCGGCTCTAGAAGATAATTTATATTAGGTTATTAGCCTCCAAGAGAAGAATTCAGCCAGAAATAATATTATATACTGAACAAAAAGATACCCAGAATGAGAAGTTGGCCCTGGCTGTTAGCCAGAATTAGTATAAATACAGGAGGCCAATTCTCATTCTGGTAGGCAGTCTCAGAATTGTAGTGCATAGTCTTGTGCGCACTGCAATTGCCCAGTTTCTGCGCAGGTTTGGAGGAGAGCTGTCGTTGCAGCTGCTACAACTAGCAATTACGATTGGACTATATCTTGGCTAGGGTTTGGACTATTTGATCAACTCTTTGTGATGCGCTATCCTTGGGGAAAGGTGCCCTACCCCTTTTTTGGCTATCTAGCCTAGGGTTTGCTTCCAGAGTGATTCTCTATCAAGGTTAAGGTGCTCGAAGGGTGGCTTCGACCTATGGTTGGGTGAGAAGGGTATTTTCAATGGTAAAATGAGCACACATATTTCATATTCTAATAGGTTATGGGCCCACACCTCCTTCATTCAGTCTAAACACTGGAAGGAAATATAACCGCTATGATATTGAGCTCGCTGAGGAACTGCTGCTATGGTTACTAGCAAAAGTAACTTCCAAGACACTGTCGCTAGGGTTACTAGCAAGAGCAGTTGCATAAACCCTAATACTCTTGTTGAGACACCTTAAGTGAAGGGATTGACCTAGTCTTCATACAGATCAATGCTCCCTAGCCTATCGCATCTCCCAGTACTCTCAGCAAGCCAAGACGTCAAGTTTGAGTTTGTGCTCAAATCTAGGTTTGACCAAGTAAAAGCAACCATGACTTAGTCTATGAAGTCAGAGAACAAGTTATATGGAGCTTATAACTTCAGAGCATGGAAGACAAGGATTGATCTCATCCTTGCCAAGAATAAAGTGCTAGATATTGTGAAAGGAAAGATCGTGAAACCAGAGTTTGAAGAAGGGAAAGAGAAGGAACCGCAGAACATTGCAGCTATGGAGAAGTTAAAAGATAGTGACATCAATACCATGAGTATCATAGTGGATTCTATCAAAGAGTACTTGATATCCTACATCTCCCATCTTGACTTATCGAATAAGAGGTACGATGCCCTAACAAACCTCTTCTCAGTTAGAAACATTGGACAAGTAATGAGTCTGAAGAATGAGCTCCATAACATGAATATGAATGATGACAACAACATAACATCATACTTTGTGAGAATCTATGAGTTAAGATATCAACTACAAGCTATTGAAGAGATCATCTTAGATAAGGAGTTGGTAAACATAGTACTCAATGGTCTTCCCAAGACATGGGATGAATTTTCTGCAAGCATGAACAAAAGAAAGGAGTATCCGACATTTGAAGAACTTTGGACTTGCTGTGCTCAAGAAGAATCAAGGATAAGTGCAAAAGAGAAACCCCAAAAGAAGTACGATGATCAAGCCTTCACAACAAGATTCAAGAACTTCAGGAAAAAAACGAAGTTTGGTTCAAGGAGGAAGACAAATCAAGAGAAAGACATTTCAGAAGTACAATGCTTCAACTGTTGAAAGTATGGTCACTACAAGAAGTCCCGAGCTAAAGAAAAGGAAGGAGAAACACGAAGCATCAATTGTCAAAGAAAAGGAACCTACAAAGAAGACTAAGCAGGATGGAAGAGACTTCTTCTTCTAAAGGTAACAAAACTCTTCTTATTTCTTGTACATATCTTGTTTGCATCATCTCTGTACATATCTTGTATATCTATCTCTTGGAAGATAATGTGTTCCAAGAAGAACTATACCTATGGAAGAACAACAAGATAAGAATGGATATCATTAGATAATACATATGAAAGGATGAAATACAAATCACGTGGAAGCTATTGCAAGATAAGCCGAATCAATCATGAAGAGACTTAGAAGAAGCAAAGACAGAAAGAAGTCAGCAATCGAGAGGAAATTGGAAAAAGTCTTATGACGTTTTGTAGAAGACAACAAGATAGAAGCATTGACTCTGTTAGACAAGAGAGCCAATTATATATTGCAGAAGACAATACAGATGCAGATGGAAGCGTGGATTTTGTTAGGCAGAGGGAGCTGATTATATGCACTCATACATGAAGCAAGGATTAGGAGGGAGCTAATCCTATGATCCATTGAATATGATGAAGTATATATCCATGATAGCAGCCATGAAAGACAATGCGTATTCTTCAAAGAGAATCCTTAAAGTATTCCTAGTTTTCCATCCACATCCATGATCCTATGAATGAATCTTTAGGGCATGGAATCTATAAGAAACTCCATGGACCCGAGAACTAAAGAAACACATGAATATTCCAAGAAAGAAAGAGAAACCATAACAAAAAGTGATTGTATCAAGAATCACAAGATTACCAGCCTGATATGAACTCACTAAAATCAATCAAGAGGAATAACTAAAAGTCATGATAAAGAATAGTGTATGGAAGACTTATGAACGAAAGCATTGAGAGATCTATAACTAGAGGTTCTCCCAGATGGATGGAGAAAACTATGATGATTAATTGTTCCAGTAAACCAGACTTATCTCTACATGAGTAATTATATCATCCGCAACATCCATGAGTTGGAGTTCTACATCAGATGAATGTAAAGAATGTTCTCCAGAGAAATTGAATAAAGAGCGTATGAAGAGAAACCTCAAGACTTTGAGGCATACCAGAAAGAAACCCTTGCATGCAGACAAAAGAAGACAACTTGGTGGAGAACCTCCAGTGCACAACAGAAGCATGGTGAAGATTTTCTATAACAAATATATTGTATCAGGATGATTACTTAGTAGATCAGATCTCATGATGACAAAAGAAGTGCCACGTGGATATGTTCTAGTTTTTCCAACAATGATATACTCTATTGATCAGAGCTACATGAAGCCTTCAGAGAAAAACTAGCGTTCCAGACAAAAGTACATTTGAAATCAAGCATTACATTATCCGTGATGAATTCCATAAAGGAGAAAGTGGTTCCCCAATACATATCTCCACAGATGAGCATATAAGCAAACATTTTGGTAAATCTTCTATCCAAGATGAAAGAGTTTGTGTACTCAAGCTGAAGCTCATGGAGACAACTTCCTTATTAAAAAAGGAAGAGATGACTCCCAAGTTGGGAGGGAGCACTGGAAATATTATTGACATTCATTTTCAAGATTGAAAAAAAAGTCCATCTTGGACAGATGCTTTCCTGTTCAGAAAGTGGATTGAGATTTCTGATGAACAACGATTTCCCATTGTGGTTAACATGGGAAATGGTCCAGATTGTTGATGTATCATAGATAGGGAATTACCATTGTGGTTAACATGGGGAGTGGTCTAGGGTAGTCTCTCTTCTTGAGGGTTACTCAAGAAGACTGACCCGCCTTGCCGGAAAACGATTTCTCATTGTGGTTAACATGAGGAATGGTCCATTTTGGAGGTTGATACAGGACAATTTTTTCCTCTTGTGGTTAACAGAGGAAATGGTCTAGACAATCATTCCTTAGGGTTTATACATTCTCTCCAGGGTGCACTTTTATTAGTGTAGGAGGAATGGCCCAGGGTGGGGAATGGTCCAGGCTCAACAATCAGGGACATGCATTCCTTAGGGTTTATAAATTCTCTCCAGGGTGCACTTTGATTGGTGTAGGAAGAATGGCCCAGGGTGGGGAATGGTCTAGGTTCAGAACATAAGACAATTATTCTTCCTTGCTTGAGAAGAATAGTCTAGATATCTCATTGTTCTACTCTGAGGGCAGATATTATTTCATATCTCACAAACATGAGTGAAAGATTGGCCCAGATGATTCATTTTATATCATATCATTGTTTATGTGTAGGTTGATATCAGATTATTGTTATGAATATTGTATGATAGTAGATGTATACTACTATGGTGGATGTGTTCCACTGTTCGTGACTATACGTTACTGATGAAGTACTTGTTTTCTACTTGGTGTGGTAGTGTACCACTAGATTGTAGTTATGTACTACTATGGATAGACACAATTGTGTTCTATTTTGTTCTGATTGCCTTGAAGACTATCAAGCAGTTTCTTGGAAATAATTATCATCCAGACGAATGATGAACAAATATTTTCCAGACAGAAAATGGTTCAGAACATTTACTCTTCTAGATTAGAAGAATGGATATTGTATCACTCTGTGGAGTGAGAATCATGTCTGATTACTCAGATAGAGTATGGTTTCGAGAGATGATGCAACTGATGATGATAATGGTGCTCATGATCTACTCTATATAACTATGTTGATGCTACCGGGTGAATGGTATGTTTTGTGCTCAAAGACCATTACCTGTAATACCTCCCTAGCAAGGAGGGAGTGTTGATATTATGGTAGCTGCAGGAGTTATTTACCTCCACATGTAAACCTAACAAGGATAGAATACTCTGGGAAGTAAGAAGAAACCCTAATGAGTTGGCTAATAACCCTAGAAGACTTGTCGGCTTTAGAAGATAATTTATATTAGGTTATTAGCATCCAAGAGAAGAAGTCAGCCAGAAATAATATTATATATTGAACAGATAGATACCCAGAATGAGAATTCGACCCTGGCAGTTAGCTAGAATTAGTATAAATATAGGAGGCCAATTCTCATTCTGGCAGGTTGTCTCAGAATTGCAGTGCCCAGTCTTGTGCGCACTGCAGTTGCCCAGTTTTTGTGCAGGTTTGGAGGAGAGCTGCCGTTGCAGCTACTGCAACTAGCAGTTACGCTTAAACTATCTCTTGGCTAGGGTTTGCACTTTCTGATCATCTCTTTTTGATGCGCTATCCTTGGGGAAAGGTGTGCTACCCTTTGGTTGTCTATCTAGCCTAGGGTTTGCTTCCAGAGTGATTCTCTGTCAAGGTTAAGGTGCTCGGAGGGTGGCTTCAGCCTATGGTTGGGTGACAAGGGTATTGTTAATGGTAAAACGAGCACACATCTTTCATGTTCTAACACCATGTCACGTCCGTAAGTGCTTTAGGAATTATCACGAGTGACTATCTTTGGGACTTCGAAGTTTCGGGGTTTTTTTTGTTTAGATTTGTTGGAACACCCAAAGCGTGAAGCTCCGAAGCAACCGTTAAAGATTTTGTTTTTAAAACTTAGGCAGCTTCTAAACTTTGGAGATAATTAGGACAATTCGATCAAATTAGAGTAACTCGTCGACAATAGATATTGTAAGCGCCTTATTGATAAATAAAAACCAATGGATTTATTAAAATTAAAATGAAATTATCTAAGTTTTTTGTTTTTTGGGTAAAAGTTTTTATTTCTAAGAGGCAAAATCTAAAGTTCAAAAGATCAAAATTATACGTGTTCTAATAGGACTTATGACCATACTTCATGGATTCATATTTAAGAGGGAATAACTCCTCAACCGTGAGGAACCACGTGGTGTGCCACCTACCATTATAGATGGCTTGAAGAGGACTATCAATAAATGGAGGTTTTTCATGCATTTTCAATGTCCTTCACACTCTTTTTCTTCAAAAGACTTCAGGATTCATGACCACACCTCTGGGGCTTTTTAATCACGTAACCATATTTCTAGGGATTATTTTATACTTCTTCAATGTGTATTATCGTGAGGCCCATGCTTAAAGCTACACCATAAGGGGGCCACTTTGGAGACTTCTTCAAATACAAACATCACTTTGAGAGGCTTCCAAACTTTCTTTAGGAATTATTCTAGGGTTGAAATAACTTACTTTGGGGCTTCTTCTAGGGTTGATATCAATGACAACAAATTTTCCAACAAAATCTATATAAATTCGAAGTGAAATGTTACCATAATCAATCATAGTGACCATGTTAAACCATAACCATGTTTGTTGTAATGTGACAGAACCATAGTCAACATGGTTAATGTTAGGCTAGGTATGGGAAGAGAATGAGTAACTCCACACTTGATTTATTTTCCTTAACATGATACATTCATAAATACAAGTTGGTATGACATTTGGTTTCATCTTCCAAGATGTATGAATGACTCTTCCTATTCACCTATTACTCTTCATGTTTCTCCTAAATAATATTTACAATACTATTCAAAAAATACCATAATCATGAGGATTAGGTATCCAACATTGCCCATTAATCCAAAGGGGTGTTTGTGAGTCTAAGCATCATTATGAATTTTTCAATTTTTTCTCTTCCAATCCCTTTAGTGAAGATGTCCACAATTTTCTCCTTTGTGGACAATGTCTCAAGTGAATATTCTTGACCTCTACATGATATTGAATCAAATGATATTGTGTGTTGACTTTCTTGGTTTGATCATGGAATCTAGGATTCTTGGCCAACTTTATTGGAGAAGCATTGCTAACCAGAAGACTAGTATATTTCACATGTTTCTCCCAAAAATATTCAAGTATTTTCTTGATCCATGCAATCTCCTTTGTTGCTTATGCAATTGCCACATATTTTTCCTCTGTTGTGGAATCTGTTGGAAGTGACTGCTTGTGTGATCTCCATTATACAATTGTTGATCCAAGCCTCATGAGATAGCTTAAAGTTGGCACTCCATTTTATTTGTCCCAAAAAAATTATGTCATGTGCCCCGACCACCGCCATAGGCTGGGTACACCTACTTCCACTGAAACACCCTTCAAGATGCTTGGATACCAATCTGTGACTTTCCCATCACAATCAAACCCAAGAATGCACTTCTTGATCCAAATCGAACCTTTGATCTCAAACAACTAAATAAAGAAGCATGAAATAAGACATGCATTTATCAATATTCATGTTAAACTATAAAACAAAGAACCATATTCCATGCACAACAATAAACAACAAGCAGACACATTATTAATGCATATCTTAGAGATAAAATCAATATACAACAGAAATAATTATACATAAGATTAGAAACACCATGATGGAGAGAACTTATCTTTAAAAAAACTAGTCACCAACTAGATGCATTCCAAGGATGTTCCACCCAACCATAAACTATATTGTTCCAAGTCTCAATAGTAGATCACTCCCAATCTAGGGATATGAATCTACAAGGATAGGTTCCAAGATATCAGTCAGCTTCCTAAACTAGTTAGAACTCAATATGTCATAGGTTTCTCAACACCTGACAATACAAAGTTCACCAGCTCTCTTCTCTCATCCTACACAACCAAAGAGAATTAACCCCCTTCACTTCCATGCAGTCCCTCAGGCTATCCACCTCCTTCCAGGGCTCCAATACATTTAGTCAAGAATCCCAATGCTAGAACTATTTGGGGCTTGTAGTTGTGACAAGGTTTATCATAATTCTAATGCATCCATGCACCCATGAATCAATTTAGTGTTTCATTACTCAAAAATCACTTACAAACCATTAAAAATGGCTCTTCTCTTCCCTTAATTCATTCCCCATTCCCATAACTAGAGAAAGAATGAGTGATTGATCAATTGAACAACTGAGCCCCAAGACAATCAATAATATGGATTTTGTATCTAGACACTCTAAGGTCAGCATGATCTCCCCAAGAGACTCATGTTCCCCCTCATATTCCCCCCAACACAACGATGGGTGATAATTAATTAAAAAGTGTGTAAAGTTTTAGTACCTCGGTCCCCCCTCTCGTGTGGAATCATAGTCCCATATAACTCTTTGTCCTTGTCTATCCTACAATGAGTGATGTACTTTTATTATTATTATGTTAAAATCATTACATTTTCCTAGGAACTTTGTCCTCTTTCAATTGTCTAGGCACTCTGGCCTCTCATCAAATAAATGATTACATTATTAAATTGGGGATTCAAAACTTGGGTATTACATTCCCCTCCCCCTTATTTTTTCACTTTCCTCAGTGCATATACAAAATAGAGAATAAAATATCAAAACTTTTCAAAAAATCACAGGTACTTTGCCCACATGGTATCTTCATGCTCCCAAGTAACATCTATAGGACAATATGTTATAGCAAGATTTGCCTCACCCTATGTAATCTTTTCCAGAAGGCCTTTTTCCATTCCCTCATGCAGACTTATCATCCTTGTTTATAAGATCCAGAGATAAAAAATAATATTTTTACACATGTACACATCTTTCCTATTATACAACAAGCGTATACGCAGGTTGCTCCACTACAACCTACGTACATCGAGATTTGTGCAAAAAAATGAAAATTA
This sequence comes from Picea engelmannii, assembly GCA_009831015.1. NCBI lineage: Eukaryota > Viridiplantae > Streptophyta > Pinopsida > Pinales > Pinaceae > Picea > Picea engelmannii. The sequence goes on from ML778048.1 coordinate 322,131, forward strand.
ATGTCGGGTTTCCATGTCACGATAGGAGATCTATGATCGTTGGACTTCCATATACTAGAAATGTTATGACTCAACCCTTTAGTTCCATTTTGAAGGCTATAAATGGGCCAATTCCGAGCTATGGAAAGAAGGGAAATAATTCAACTTTGAGAGAAAAATTACTCTAGAGGAATTATTTACTTCACATTGAGTCTACATCCCTTTCTCCTTTAATTCTGAACATAGTGTTCAGCCCCTAAGCTCTTCCCTTATTGATTGAGAACCTCATTGTTTCTCTCTTATGAGCTTGCCTTTGGTGGAGGATTGAAGTAGTGGAGGCCCAGCTAGAAGGAACTTAGTTTCTCGGTTATGAACCGTGCTGACACGGAAGTCTCTAACATTTTCACTTTTGTTGATCATATATTAATAAAAATACTATTTTTCCATCTGTTATCACATAAACATGTAGGGGGTGTTTTCCCTAAGAAGAGACCCTCTTTTGGCGAAAAGATGGCAAGAAATGGGTCAAAAACCCACTTTTCCTAGGTCTTAGTGATCTATCACATATGGTTTAAGAAGTGTGTGGATTTGGGCAGCCAGGATTTGCACATATAGATCTGTTAAAGAGGT
>ML778048.1:322756-335024 GCA_009831015.1 Picea engelmannii
GGGGGGGGGGGGGCGTCCGATATGAGGGCATAGAAGTTTCAACGACCGAGATTTAAGCGACCAGATCGATGACTGATGTATCATTCCGAAACCCCCTTGTCATTCTGCCTTTAATGAGGGGGGGGTCCGATATGGGTGGTTTTGTGTGGGCCCCTCTTTAAAAACTCTTACCGTTTCCTCCTTCACTTACCACCCTCACCTCCCGGTGACATGTGTCCTCCACTTTTCCTCTCTCATTCCCCTATCACATTTCCCACTCCTCTCTTACATTTTTCTACCACACACCTACCCTCCATGCTCTAGGTGTCATGTCCCCTTTTCCTTTGTCCCTCTTACTTCTTGACACCTGTGCGCCCATTCTCCATGCTACTTCCACATGTGTTCTATCGATATTCCCGTGGCACTTTTCATCCGGTGTCATAGCCCCCATTTCTCTGCCACCCGGTGTTTCCACCTCAGCACCCCTTGTCTCACCTTCACATTGTTGGCGCCATCGCTCTCCCCATCAGATCCTCATCCACGTTCGTAGGTCGAGCCCCCTTGTAGCAGTCCAACGAATTAGTAGCGGCCAAGGAAAGTCCACCATGTTGTCCAAGTGCAGAATTGACTAGGCCTTACCTGATCCTGAGAAATAAGTTATTGAGATAGTTGATGGTGGTTGAACATCGTCTCCTTCCACAAATAGAAGGTTGGGAAGGGACAAGTGCATAGGAAAAATGTCAGTCCATCCTGACAAAGATCGCATCTGATAGATGATTGCATGGGTAATTTTCCCAACGTCTGCATGTGCAGCCTAAAAGAGAATCTCCTCAACGTAAAGCCTTTAATGCATGATATGATCGGTTTCAGACAGTCCGAGCCAGTCTAAGTATATGTAGGCATCTTTTCCATTTTTGTGGGTATCGATGGTAAAGCTAAGCTCCCTATTGTAAAGTTTTGATGAAGCACTGGTTTCCCTGGTTATGCATATGTATGTGAAACTTCTTGTTTAATGAAGATCATCTTTCTTACTCCATCTTGTTTCCATCTAATACTGACAGAGTTCATGATTGACTGATTCACATGAATCATTGTGATTGTGTTATGATAAATGTTTTATGGTAATGTTGTTATGATTTCTTTTAGTATTCTTGCAATTTGAATATAAGAAGTTCTTGTGTTTAAGTTATTTCTCTTTCAGATGTTGGAAGTTTGATGCCTACAACGAACCTTTAGATTTTCTCACTGAAGTCTTCCTCCTACTCACCCTTACTACAACTTATTGTCTAAAGTTAAAATAAGACCTCACTTGTTCATGCATAGCCTGGTCCAGGATTCTGAGTTCAAACGATATCATTCTGAGTTGGTTCTCTTTCGATCACCCTTTATAAAAAAATTGTGACATATAAACTGATGGTTATAAGGCTTACTCCTGCTGCAATCTAGGAGTAACTTCTAGCGCTAAAATTTATGGCTTCATTGTTGGGAACGAAGTTGATGATTTTCCCTGGGATTGAATGACATTGAGCCTTTTATTCTTAAGGTGCATCAGGCATCAGAGCCCTACAAGATTGTTGTTGTGCACCTGGTGACTCCATTGTGACAACTCCACTGTGGTGAACCTACTGTTTCAATTGTGGCTTCCAGAGGCAGGCACACGAGGTCTACCCCTCAGTTTCCCTTGACGACACCTGAAGCAGATCCAAGGAATATTATTAGAAAGGGAAAGACCTTTAGAGGAGGAGATTCTATTGTTGAACCAGGTATTTCTGATAATTCTCCATCTCCTTCTGTAGAAACTCCATTTTATCCTCCTCATTCCCCTATCATACCTTCTGCTGGATTTTCTTGAACTTTAAATTTCGAGAGTGTTCCTGTTGAGTTTTCCCCTCCTGCTCTGGGATTGGAGGGAGAAATCCTTCTCACTCCTCTCTCCCCTGAAGCTGTACCTTGGCCTATACCCAAGACCATAGAATATTTCCCCACTCCTTTCTTTACCACCCCTCCTCCTATTACTATTGAAACCACTACAGAAAGAGAAGCCTCCGCTGACTCAAGCCCTGTAGCTTTTTCTCTGAATCCTCCACTGTTTCTCTTTCCACTTGGAAGCTCAGTTATAGTCTCTCCTGTTCAAACTCCTTCCCCTCCTAGTTCTCCTCCACCAAACATCCCCATGGCAGGAGAAAATCCTCCCACGAACAGGATGGAGGCCATAGTAGCTTCTAGGTATGCTCCCCTTGTGTTGCCTTAGTGTCTCAACACCCTTCTAGTAGATGGCTACCTCAAGTAGCTGCCCAAGTTTAAAGGCAAAGGAGATATAACTGCAGAAGAACACCTTGAAGCCTTTTACAATTTTACAGATCATCATGTCATCATGCATGTAGACGTATGGATGAGGATTTTTTTTCATAGCCTTGAAGGAAAGGCTAGGAAGTGGTTTAGGGCCCTGTCTCCTGGATCTGTTGATGGGATAGAGGCTTTGGCTAATGCCTTCTTAAGACAGTGGGGAGATAAGAAAGACTTCATGTATTACATGAGAGAGTTTGGGTCTTTGAAGAGAAAGGAAGGAGATTTCGTCTCCGACTTCTCCAAGAGGTTCAATAAGATGTACCATAAGATCCATGTTGAGATAAATCCCTCAGAAGCTTCATCCAAAATTACTTATGCCACTGATTTTGATCCTGATTTCTGCCTTTTGTTGAGGGAAAGATGAGCCACTTCCCTGGCTCACATGTAGGATGTGGCTGTGGAATTTGAGTCGAATATATTGGTTGTTGATCGACTCAGAAATAAAGTTGATAGAGACATACCCAAGAGGAGATCTGAAGCCTCCACATTTGGTTCTTCTTCCCTTTCCCCTCAGATCGATGAAGTAACTAATATGATAAAATCACTTTCAGCTAGGATGGAAAGGTTGGAGTTAGAAGGGAAGCCAACTTATAGGAATCCCTAAAATATTGATAACAAAGGTTTCATGAGGCCAAACAACAATGTTCCCCAGATTATGCCAAGGAAACAAAGGAACATAGATAAATATGATCAGAGGATTCAAACCACTCTCCAAAATAACCTGGTCGATGATGAGGAGAGGGAATAAGAGGACATCGACCCTAAAATTCATTGTATTGAAGACACTTCCCATTTTCCCCATTTGACTCAATATTCATATGAAGAATCCCTCATGAACAGTCAAATAAACGAGCTGAGTAAAGGGGAAAAATCAAACAAAACTCCTAACAGATACAACCTCAGGTCAAAAAAGAAAGAAGGGAAGTCTGATATCCCTGATCAACCTCTCTTAGAAAACCTACAACAATCACTACCAAGGAAAAGAAAACTTAGAATATTTCACCAATAGCCAAAGACCCTGTCCCTGAGGTGAGGAAAATTCTTAAGCATCCTTCCTTCTTTAATTTTGAGCATGAAATTCAGAAAATCAGGATTCCTGTGCCCCTTTCAAAGCTAGTCAAACATGAAGATTTCAAGAGGACCCTCTCTAAACTACTGTTATCCGAGCCACCTTAGCTTTCCACAGACTCAGTAAATCTCCAAGATGAAAATCCAACAGTCATCCTAGGTCCCATGGTAGAAGACAGAGATGATTCATCCCCTCCCTTCTACATGTCCCTAAACATTCATGATAGGGTACTGCATAATTGTTTAATGGATTCAGGGGCTTCTCATAATCTCATGCCCAAAACTGTCATGGAAGAACTCGGGCTAGAAGTCACAAAGGCCTACCATGACTTGTACTATTTTGATTCAAGGAGGGTGAAATGTATTGGAGTCATCAAAGACCTAGTAGTGTCCTTATTTCAACTGCCAATGAAGAGTGTGGTCATGGACATTGTGGTAGCTGATGTTCCTCCCAAGTTTGGCATGCTATTGTCAAGATCTTGGATTAAAAATCTTGGAGGAACATTATAGATGGACCTTGCATATCCTACCATTCCAGTATTTGGAGGGGAACACAGGAAACTGTACAAAGAAGATCAGATGGCCTACATTGTTAGTGACAAAGAAGACCCCACTAATCATCATATCTTTGCACTTGACATTGATTTGGGGTCCATTTTGTTGCATCTCACTGATACTCCTGAAGCCCTTCTTGAAATCAGAAAGCAACCCATTTCTCATCGTGAAATACCTCCTCCAACTACCTCTATGTGGAAGATGTTCTTCTATCGAGCCTCTTCTATTGAAGGTGTTGGTGTTGGAGTGGTGTTTGTGTCACCTTGTCAGGAAACAATATCCCTATCATACAAGCTAGAGTTTTAAACTACCAATAATGTGGAAGAATATGAAGCTCTTGTTTTAGGTTTTATGGTTGCAAAGGACATGGGAATTGAGGAGGTAGAAGTGTTTGGAGAAGTTGATTTGATAGTCTAGCAGGTCAGAAATGCTTATCCGGCTAAACATCCTCAGCTCGGAAGTTACAAAAATGAGTATGGGATATGATTGACAATTTCTTCTTCGCCGTCAATATTTCATTTATTCCAAGAAAGGAAAATACTTTGGCCAATTCCATAGATGTCTCAGCTAGCCAGTTTAGGATCCCTCTGCCACCTAAGTTCAAATATAATGTTGAGATAAGATATAGGCCCTTTGTACCAGAAAATATCATGCATTGGAAGGTATTCGAGGATGATCTTGAAATCATAAATTTTCTTGAGTCTGTTGATGAGTTATCTGCATTGCACATTGATCAGGATCATGATCCCGAAGGTGATCCTCAACCTGAGGTATTTTTAAATAATATTTCTAATCACCATATTGTTCATTTGTGTAGCAATCACATTCCAAAGGGACTAGTTCCTATAGAAAGATTGTTCGATGGGAATGGTGTGGAAGTAAAGGGTAAGGTTTAAAATGGGGATGCCGATATAACTGAGTGAAATATTGGCACAGAGGAGGATCCTAAGTTTGTCAAATTGTCAAGAAGCCTGTCAATGGAGTAGAGAGGCAAGTATACTAAGTTATTAAAATAATTTTCTAATGTGTTTTCCTGGACCTATGAAGACCTCAGGACATATGACACTAGCATCATTGAACATAAGATCCCACTGAAAGAAGAGGCTAAGCCATTCAGGAAGAAGCTAAGACAGATTAATCCCATGTTGCTGCCTGTCATGGAAAGAGAAGTGAAGAAGTTGTTAGATGCCCACATCATCGTCCCCTTGAGATATTCTGAATGGGTGGCCAATACGGTCCTAGTGAAAAAGAAAAGTGGAGAAATTAGGCTCTATGTTGATTTCAAAAATCTGAACAGAAGCTCAAAGAAGGACAATTACCCTTTACCTAATATGGAACACATATTGCAGAGGGTAATAGGTGCATCCAGGATATCTATGATTGATGGATTTTCTAGCTACAATCAAATATCATTCCTACCTGAGGATAGATAAAAATCATCCTTCACCACTCCTTGGGGTACGTTCATGTATGCCAAAATGACTTTTGGATTGATAAATTCATGGGAGACCTTTCAGAAAGCCATGGGTATCACTTTCATTGGAGAAAGAGACAAGTTTGTGGTCATATATCTGGATGAAATTACAATCTTATCCAATTTTGATAAAGAACACTGTCAGCACCTGAGGAAGGTTTTCTTGAAATGCAAAAGGTTTGGTCTCTCCCTGAATCCCAAAAAATCTCTTTTTTCCATGAAGGAGGGAAAGTTGTTAGGGAATGTAGTATCAACAGAGGGAGTGAGAATTGATCCTAGAAGGGTGGAGAAAATTCAGACCTTGTCACTTCCCAGGTCCATAAAAGAAGTCGAGGTTTTCCTGGGAAAGATCAACTTTCTGATAAGGTTTGTCTCAAATTTTTCTAAGCTAGTAAAGCATATCACAACCATGATCAAAAAGGGAAATGAAGTAAAATGGATTGTTAAGCCCAAAGAAAATTTTAACAAAATCAAACAAGCATTGACTGAGGCACCAATGTTGATTAGTCCTGATTTTTCCAAGGACTTTCTGATTTTCTCCTTTTCTTCATTTGATACAGTGGTAGTTGTTTTATTGCAAAAGAATGCTAAGGGGCTGGAACAACCTATTTCCTTTTTTAGCAGGGCATTGAGGGACGCAGAGGTCAAATATGAAATCATGGAGAAGCAAGGCTATGCCCTAGTGAAATCTCTCAAAGCTTTCAGAGTCTATGTCTTGCACTCAAAGGTAATTGCATATGTTCCTTCAGCTTCTGTGAAGGACATTCTTATACAACCTAACATAGATGGTAGAAGGAGTAAATAGATTGCCAATATCCTTGAGTTTGATCTTGAAATAAATACCACCAAGTTGATTAAAGGCTAGGGTTTAGATAAGATGTTGGATGAATCTAATTGTAGAGTGTTGGGGGTTAACTTCATCAACACCTGCTCAGAAATTCAACAGGCTGAGGTTTTTGATGGCAGTTCTCCAAATAGCCCTCCATTGGTAAAATTCACCTGGTATAAAGATATTATACATATCCTGCAGGAGCTAAAGCCTCCTGATGGAATGGGGAAGACTAAATCAAGATATTTAAAGCTCAAGGAAGTCAGATATTTCCTTATTAACTAGGTCTTATATTGGAATGACCCTCTGGGAGTGCTTCTGAGATGTTTGAACCCATAGGAGGCCCAAAGGATTATGTTTGATTTCCACAACAACCTGTGTGGGGGGCACCATTTTTGGAAGATCACATCCCACAAAATGATCAGGGATGGTTAATATTGGCCCACCTTATTCACTAATGTCTGCAGAGAATTCAAATCTTGCGTCAAATGTCAAAAATTTTCAGGAAAGAAACAACTCAAATCTCTGCCACTAAATCCTATAGTCGCTTCAAGACCCTTTCAACAATGGGGGTTGGAGTTCATAGGAGAGATTAATCCTCCTTCAAGTGGTCAACACGGGTGGATATTAACTGCAATATATTATTTCACCAAATGGATAGAAGTTATCCCCACTAGGAGTGCTTCACACAAGGTAATCATCGGCTTCCTTGAGGATATCATAGCAAGGTTTGGTTTTCCCAATAGAATTGTCACTGATAATGATTCATCTTTCAAGTCTGGGCCCCTGGTCAGGTTTTTTGAGTAGTTTGGGATTTCACTTATTCACTCCACTCCCTATTATCCTCAAGGCAATGGATTGGTAGAGTCTTATACTAAAATTCTAATCATCTCATTAAAAGATTGTTGGAATACAACAAGAAGGCATCGGATTAAAAGATAAAATCCGCTCTGTGGGATAATCGAGTGAAAACAAAGAGGTCCTTGGGCAGCTCCCCTTTTCAACTTGTTTATGGGATAGAAGTTGTATTTCCCACTCAACTGGCTCTACCTGTAGAAAAATTATTTCAAGATTATAAAGGAGAGCCAGAAAATATGGTTGGAAGAATTCATCAACTAGGGGAACTGCAGCAGACTAGAGAGTAGGTAATGGACAGAGCTCATGATCATCAGAAAAATATCAAGAAAGCCTTTGATAGGAAGGTCAGAAAAGAGAAATTTGAGCCCAAAGATCTAGTGCTTAAGTGGGATGCACCTAGGCAGGATAGAGGCAAACGCAACAAGTTTGAATCCCTCTGGATTGGCCCCTTCAAAATATCTAAAGTATTTATAAACAACACCTACAGGTTGCAGGATTTGGAGGGAGAATAATTTTTTAATGGCCCTATGAATGGGAATTTCCTAAAGAAGTATTTTGTTTGAGCCATTAGTGGCTCTTCGGTTTTTTCTAAATATTGTTTTCCTGTTTGTTTTCGGCTTAATAAATGACTCCATATCCCAACAACAAGGCATTGAAGCTGCAATAGAGTTCTTTGCATCTCGTAGGGAGTGTGATATCCCCCATGGAGCCTAATGTTATCACATAAACATGTAGGGTGTGTTTTCCCTAAGAAGCGACCCCCTTTTGGCGAAAAGATGGCAAGAAATGGGTCAAAAACCCATATTTCCTAGGTCTTAGTGATCTAGCGCATATGTTTTAAGAAGTGTGTGGATCTAGGAGACTAGGATTTGTGCACCTTGATCTACGAATGAGGTCTAATTCCAACCCCCCCTGTCATTATGCCTTTAATGGGGGTGGGGGGGTCCAATATGAGGGTGCACAAGTTTCAACGACCAAGATTTAAGCGCCCAGATCGATGGTTGAGGTCTCATTCCGGACCCCACTTGTCATTCTATCTTTAATGAGAGGGGGGGGGGGTACGATATGGGAAATTTTGTGTGGGACCCCCTTTAAAACCTCTTACCACTGCCTCCTCCACTTACCATGCTCACCTCCTGGTGATATGTGTCCTCCATTTTTCCTCTTTCATTCCCCTGTCACATTTCTCGCTCCTCTCCTACCTTTCTCTACCACACAGATTTCCTCCATGCTCCAGGTGTCATGTCCCCTTTTCCTTCGTCCCTCTTATCTCCCGACACCTGTGCCCCCATGCTCCATGCTACTTCCTTTTGTGTCCTATCCATATTCCCATGGCACTTTTCATCCAGTGTCATAGCCCTCGTTTCTCCACCACCTGGTGCTTCCACCTCAACACCCGTCATCTCACCTTTGTATTGTTGGCACCATCACTCTCCCCGTCAGATCCTCATCCATGTTTGCAGGTTGGGCCCCCTCGTAGCATTCCAACAAAGCAGCAATGACCAAGGAAAGGATGCCACATTGTCCAAGTGAAAAATTGACCGAACCTTACCTGATCTCGAGAATGCAATTATTGAGGTAGTTGACGGTGGTTGAATGTCATCTCTTTCCATAAATAGAAGGCTGGGAAGGGACAAGTGCAGAGGTAGACTGTAAGTCCATCCTAAAAAATATAGTGTCTGAAAAACGATTGCATGGGTAGTCTGCTCAACGTCTACATGCACATCCTGATAGAGAAGATCATCAATGTAAAGACTTGAATGCATGATATGATTGGTTTCAGACAATCTGAGCTAGTCTAAGTATATGTAGGCATTTTTTCCATTTTTGTGGGTATAGATGGTAGATTTAAGCTCCCTGTTCTAAAGTTTTGATGAAGCACTGGTTTCCCTGGTTATGCATATGTATGTGAAACTTCTTGTTTAATGACAACCAACTTTCTTACTCCATCTTGTTTCCAACTAATACTGAAAGGGTTCATGATTGACTGATTCACATGAATCATTGTGACTGTGTTATGATAAATGTTTTATGGTAATGTTGTTATGATTTTTTTTAGTATTCTTGCAATTTGAATAAAAGAAGTTCTTGTGTTTAAGTTCTTCCTCTTTGGGCTATTGGAAGCTTGATGCCTACAACAAACCTTTACATTTTCTCATCGAAGTCTTCCTCCTACTCACCCTTACTACAACTTACTCTCTGAAGTTAAACTAAGACCTCACATGTTCATGCATAGCCCGGTCCAGGATTTCGAGTTCAAACGATATTGTTCTAAGTTTGTTCTCTTTCGATCACCCTTTATAAACAAATTGTGACATATAAACTGATGGGTATCAGGCTTACTCCTTTTGCAATCCAGGAGTGACTTATGGTGCTAACACTGTCCAATTGATATCTTGAAAATATCTTGAATTATTATTCCATGGGCGTATTTGTCACGTTTATTAATGGAGTATGCTATTGAATGTGATAACATTATATAATATCACCATATGGTTTCTTTTCTTGGTTGTTGAGGACTAGTTGCAGGTATATTGCTTTGGTTCAAGCGCTCAACGGTGGACTTCATCGAATGCCTGGACAAGGTAGGCTTTTTATCTTGTCTTTCTATCAAATTTGTTTTCATAGAATACTTGAGAAGAGAGTTGATTTCTACAGTCATTTCCATCTGTTGTGGTTTACCCTAGCCATAGAAATATTTTCCTCGTAACATAATTGGCGACCATATTGGGGATTGTATTATTTCTTAGAGTTTGGAGTACTTTTCTCCTTAGATTTCTCTCATTTATATGGTGCTTCTTGTCGCATCATTTCTTGACATCTTTTGTTCACTTTGGGTCTAATTTTTCATCCTTTCTCCCTTGGATAGCCTTGTTTTGAAACATATATATGCTTTTTTCCTTGAGAGTCGCGTACCTATGCAGGTTGTCCCACTACAAGATGTGTATATATGCTCTGTTTTCCTAGACAATCACGTACATCAATTTTCCTTGCTTTTTTTCTTGGTCTGGTGACTGCTGGGTGAGATTTGATGTTTGTTGAGCCTTCTTGGGTCTCTCTAGTGCATGTTAAATGATTATGGGATGACAGGAAACCTATCTTTGGTTGAATTTCTGGGTGGAGTCTTTCTCATCATATTTTCATTTTTTATTGTCCTTGCACATCCGACTGGGTGTTTTGTTTCTTGATATCCTGCTTGGATTATCTATTTTTATACACAGTAGAGTTTATATATCAATTTGATTTTCAATCCATGCATTTTCATTTTTATTATATTGAAAATAAAAAAAACAAATAGGCATTTTTCATTGCTTGGAATTTATTTCTTTTTGATTCCTTGTCATTAGCTTAGTGCATATAATGAAATATTTCATTTTTACTTCAGAATTGTAGAGTTGAAATTGAAAATTGCATTGGTTTTTAGAAGCATATCATTCATTGAAAGTTAAAGTTAGGACTTTGCATTATTTTCATATTTACTTTTCTTGCAGAGTCATAACATGATGAGTTTCACTATCATACCTTTTTGAGTAATCACGGCCGATAAAATTAATGCTATAATTTAAAATTTATTAGTCACGATTTTATTTTCTAGGGTACACAAACTAGCTTAGGATTTAGTGCCTTGGAATAGGATTTTGTGAGTAAACGTCTCCAAGGTAATTAAATCAACATATGTGTATGATAAAGGGAGTGGATAAATCCATTGTATAATTGGTAAGATTAGGAGGCTCCTCTCACACCCACTACTACATATGGGCAGATTATTTCACAGAATTTTTCCATGCTTCCACTAGTTTCATCTTTTTTTCAAACAGGGTGGGATTTTCGTCGTTATTGCCACGAAAGTTCGTCGCAATACCCATGAAAATATTATTTTAATCTAGTTGGGATTTTTGTCGCAATAGTGATGAACTTTCATTGCAATAGCAATGAAAATTTTGCCTATCTCATTGGTCGGTGTTAACGGCTAGTTGACTATTTGAGTTATATATACATGACTTTAAGAGACTTTGCGACACAATTTCTATAGTTGCGACACTATTCTTGGCTTTTGTTTGAGCTATTTATTTTTTTCGTCACCCACCGGTTGAACAAATCCAATTCTAGATCTACATAGCTTGGATTTTGAACTTGCAAGGTTAGTATGTTATTTTTTATTGATGTACTCATTTAACTTGTAAATTTTTGTTCAAATGTCCAAATTTCATGTAGCTTGTTTTTCTCTTGATATGTGTAGTACCATATTTCATGTCTTTTGTTTCTGGATCTAGTTAGTATATTCTATGGAAAAGGGTATGTGGATTCCATAATATTTACGAGATCTTCCCATAATATTCACAAATTTCAAATAGAACTCGCATTATTTTCCATAGACAAAGAGATATAAAGCATGAGTGTGGAAGATAAAATAGTAAAACAAGGACGAAAACTGCAATTTCAACTTGTAAAAAGAAAAATTCGAGGAAGCCTCTAATTTCAATGAAAGAGGCATAGTCTTACCAAATATTCAAGAAGGGACTATTATGAAAGATTCACCTCACCCAGAGAAATATTAATAATATTTCCCTCTTCCACATAAATTCTTTGTTATCCTCAACATATTGTAATACATAATGGGTAGGTTGGCATTAGTGACAAGATAACCTGTTGATATTACATATAATTATTAATGTACGAGAGATCATCCATTATTTAAGCATGCAAAACAAAACATTATAAAACATTGTTAAATTTTTTGTAAATTTATAAAAGTCAAAATGATTTTGACTTGCAATCGATTTCTATATTCCCTGCTTTAGCAAGGACTAATAAGATACATAAACACTAACCCTAAACTTATGTTAGATATATATGCCGTTATTATATAAAGAAAACATTTGTACACATATGACCTTATTATAAAGATGTTATATATGTCATGATTAGGCACATAACAATCACTTTTAACTAACCACCTTCAACCATATTAGCTTACGGTTAGCCACCATTAACTTTCTTGGCTTATGTTAGGAACCAAATATCAATATAGCATAGAAAAACCTCAGAAAAAGTACTCAATGCCTTGAAAAAGAGATAATTTCAGATAACAAGCCTCTTCGAGGGGGCAACCTCCTTTTACCCCACTTAAATGTTCAAGTACAAGATGATTCAAA
>ML778048.1:368371-394935 GCA_009831015.1 Picea engelmannii
AATATGGTATACCATATTACAATGTAATATGGTAATCCCATATTACATTGTAATATGGTATTACCAGATTACAATGTAATATGGTAATCCCATATTACAATGTAATATGGTATACCATATTGCAATGTAATATGGTAATACCATATCTCGTGTTTTTTTTTTTTTTTTAAACTTAAACCAATTATCGCAATATCGACGATAGTTCGTCGTAGGCCAATTTTTATTTTGAACAACCGTGGCAATAGGGACGAAAGTTTGTCACAATTTGCCATGGTTTTTCGTCGCACATACAACATCTACATACTAAGTTTGGTTTTGACATAAATTTTCGTCGCTATTGCCACAAATTTTCGTCACCATTTGCCATGGTGTTTCGTCACACATACATCATCTGCATCATAAATTTTTGTCTTGCATAAACTTTCATCGCAATTGTAATGAAGTTTCGTCGTAATTGCCACAGGTGTGCCTCATAATTGCGACAAAGTTTCATCGTAATTTTGATGATTCATTGGGTTAACCCATTTTTATGGTGATGACACATGGAGAGACAATTTCGTCGATGTTTCCATGAACACCTGGATCATGGATATATCGACGAAAAAAAGTCTCATCTTTCGTGGAAATTGTGATGGATACGTGTGGCAATATCAATGAAAAATCGTCGTAAATTCGGTCATATGTACTAGTGACCAGAGTTAATCATGAGGTCATGTGAAGTCGGTTGAAGGGATATCCCCCCAATACCTTCCTAGCATCAGAGATATTTCTGGGGATCTATTCGTATATGGGGATCTTGCTAGTGCATTTACCTCCATGAGAGGTGGTACTTTCAAGGTTTTGAGCTTTTCTACCCTACCCATACAGTGGATCTAACTTACAAATTCTCGCCTGTGCATCGATTATATAGTGGTTTATTAGTTTCTTGACTTAGGTGTCTCATAGGTTACTTGAAGGGGTTATTCTGCAGGAACCCTGGGTCAGATAAGGGTCAGATATCACACAACCTTTATGGAGGTTTACCTCTCCGAGGGGATCTGAACAACTGGTTGCTAAGCCCATGAGAGCCCTTATAGATGATTATGTTACCTTTGATCTTTAGTAGGGAGTCTCAGGCCCCTCTTGGGAAAAACATACTTTTTTTAGGGAGGGAGGCCACTCAACCACTTTACCCCATTTGAATGCATATTGGTCATTTGAATTTTGGTGTTCTCTTTGATTACTAGTTGGCCTTAGGATATATTTTGTATATTTAGAGTCTCAAGTCATCATGGAGTTGGACCAACCTCCCCGTCGGTCCCATCGCTTGTTACGTTTACCACCAGATTTCGAGTCTTTGTCTTCTAAAAGGCATAGATTTATTAGGCATGGTACACACACATCCACTTTTCAGACTTGTGATTCTACAAGGATGAGTACTGAACCTAGTCTTCAGAACACTGGGAGCCCTTCTACTCCCATACCTACTATAGTTAATGGTACCCCTTTGACTCCTACAACCTCCATGATTGTAGTGTCAGAGGCACCTATCATTACTATGGCTCGTCCTATAGTGAATTCTCAAGCTACCACCTCGAACCCTTTTGGGTCTCTTGGTCACTCACCGGGCTATAATGTTCAGTCCATCCTTATGGATTCTAGTCCTTTTTCGTATGGTATGCCCAACATTAATCCATCCCAGCAGCTGACCCTAATGATAGAATTAGGCTTGGGGGAATTACACCTCCTTACACTCCTTTTTTGTTTGATGGCTCTCAAATTCCTCAAACAACTCCTAATATAGGAGGCATCTCTTCTTTTAAACCTAGGTCTAATCCTCTTACCTATGGGTGGAGAAACCAACCTGGAAGACAAGATTTTTCTCAAGTTTTGTCCTATACTCCTACCTCCTCAGTGCATATTCCAACCAATACTTTTGGAATGAAAAATCCACCTCTATCCTCCAGATTCCCACCTAGAGGAGGTTAGTTTCACGCTTTGGGAAACCCCCAACCTAGAGCCAATCCAACTAGGGGAAATTTCTATAATACTCAACAGAACATTCCTACTGGAATGATGCCAAACCCACCTTATATGAATCAGCCCAGGGGAGGGAATTATAATCCCAGATAGGGCCATGGTGCTTACCAGAACCCTATATGGGTTGCAAATCCTCAAGCACATTCTTTCCCCAGAGCTTGGCACTAGATGTCGCAACCCCATCTCCCTTTTTTGGCCACATTTAATCTGCTAGACTTGTATAAGTTAATGAACGACCCTGTGAGTCATGATCCTACATGGCCACCAAACTTCCTTTGGACATCCCAAAGTTCAAAGGTAATAATGTAGAGGATCTTAGTGATCACGTAACTACCTTTCACCTTTGGTGCTCATCGAACTCCCTTAATGACGATTCTATTTGATTAAGATTATTTCAACGCACCCTCATCGAAGTTGCTGTGAAATGGTATATTGAGTTACCTAGGGGGGCATATGTGACTTTTAGTCAGTGGGTGATGGTATTCATTAACCACTTCTAGTTTCCCATTCATTATGATGTTGGCTTAGAACATCTATCGACTTTATGCCAACAAATCGCCACTCATATCTCGGATCACATCCAAGAGTGGTGTAGATGGAAGAGGTTGATTAAAACCCCTATACCCTTGGTATTTCTTTTAGAATGGTTCCATAAGTATTTGCACGCTCCTATCTCGAAGGATGTTGCTACTTCTAGGGTTACCACTAAGGAAGAAGCGATCTTTAGAGCCCAATAGTTAGACTTGATATATGCTTAGTCTGGGATGTTATACCACCTTCTTTCAGATGCATGGCAGTCGACTTACAACCCTAGACAAAAGTGTTGATATTATGGTATTTTTGGGAGGTATTTATCTCCACGTGTAAACATGATGAGAATAGAACATTCCAGGAAGAAAGAAGAAACCCTAATTAATTGGTTAATAACCCTGGAATACAAGTCAACTCAAGAGAATGAATTGTGTTAGGTTATTATCCTCCAAGAGAGGAAGTCGGCTAAAAGAAATGTTATATACTAAAGAATTAGTACCCAGAATGAGAAGTCGGCCTAGGAAGTCTACTAGAAATAGTATAAATATAGGAGGCCAGTCTTCATTCTGGCCAGTATTCTTAGAACTGCAGAAGCAACACTTGTGTGCATTGCAGTTGGCCAGTTTGTGTGTAAGTTTGAAGGAGATTTGTTGTTGCAGCTGCTGCAAATACCAGATTTTGGTTTTGGCTTGGACTATCTCTTGGTTATGGTTTGGAATCTCTGATCAACTCTTGGTACTCTTTCTTGGTGCACTATCCTTGGAGAAAGGCGTGCCACCTTTGTTTGGCTATCTAGCCTAGGGTTTTCTTCTGGAATAATTCTTTGTCAAGGTTAAGGTGCGCAGGGGCGGCTTCAGCCTATGGTTATGTGAAAATATTTGTATATTGTCTATGGTTAAACGAGAACATCGATCATATTCTAACACGTTATGGGCCCACACTATCTTCGGACAGTCTAACCACTGGAAGATAGATTGGGAGGATTTTCTCAGTTGCAGTTGCAGTTGTAGTTAGTTTTTGCTACAACAACGAAACCCTAACCCTCTCATTGAGGCACCTTAAGTGAAGGGATTGACCTAATTTCTAGAAAGACTAGTGCACCCTAGCCTAGCACATATCCTAGTACTCTCAGCAAGCTAGGACATCAAGTTTCATTTTTTGGTCAAAATCTTGGGTTGACCAAGTCGAAGTATCCATGACTTACTCTACGAAATCAAAAACAAATTTAGAAGGGGATTCTTACTTCAAAGAATGGAAGACAAGGATTGATCTCATCCTTGCTAAGAATAAATTGTTGGATATCATGAAAGGAAAGATTATGGAACCAGAGTTTGAATAAGGAAAAGAGAAGGAACCGCAAAACGTTGTAGTTATGGAGAAGTTCAAATACAATGACATCAATACCATGAGTATTATAATGGATTCTATAAAATACCACTTGATACCCTACATCTCCCATATTGATTTGTCTAAGAAGATTTATGATGCCCTAATAAACCTCTTCTCAGTCAGAAACATTGGACATGTAATGAGTCTGAAAATGAGGTCCGTGACATGAAAATGAATGATGATGATAACATAACATCATACTTTGTGAGAATCTCCCAGTTGAGAGATCAACTACAATCTATTGAAGAGATCATTTCAGAGAAGGAACTAGTAAATATAATACTCAATGGTATTCCCAAGACATGGGATGCATTTTCGGCAAGCATGAACACAAGGAAGGATTATCCTACATTTGAAAAACTTTGGATTTGTTGTGAACAGGAAGAATCAAGGATCATTGCAAAAGAGAAACCCCAAAAGAAATACGATGATCAAGCCTTCACAAAAAAGTTAAAGAATTTCAGGAATAAAAAGAAGTTTGGCTCCATGAAGAAACCAAATCAAGAGAAATATATGTCAAAAATACAATGCTTCAATTGTCAAAAATATGGTCACTACAAGAATCATTATCCCGAGTTAAATAAAAGGAAGAAAACACACGAAGCATCAAGTTGTTGAAGATAGGGAACCTTCAAAGAAATCCAAGCAAGACAAAACATACTTCTTCTTCTAAGACAAGGTAACAATATTCTTCCTGTACATACCATGTTTACATAGTTTCTATACATCTCTTGCATATCTATTTTCTAGAGGATAACATGTTCAAAGAGAAACTATACCTATGGAAGAAAAACAAGATAAGGATTTCTATCACAATGACTATAAGAGAAGGAAATACACATGAAAGGATGAAGTACATCAACAACCCAAGGTAACAATTCATGTGAAATCTATTACATAAGTAACAATTGAAAGATAAGCCGAAATCAGAATCAATTTTGAAGAAACCTATAAGAAGTAAAGACAAAAATAAGTCAGCAATCAAGAGGAAATTGGAAAACGATTTGTGACACTTTGCAGAAGGCAATAAGGATACAGACGAAAGTGTGGAATATCCTAGATGGAGGGATCAGATTATATATTTCCAAAAGAAGAGCATGCATTCATGCATGAATCAAGGATTAGGAGGGAGTTGATCCTACATTCTATGATCCGTTGAAGATGATGAAGTATCTATCCATGGTAGCATCCATGAAAATCAACACATGTTCAATTTAACTTTAGAAGAAGTCTTCTTCAAAAAGAAGCCTCAAATTATCCCTGGTTATCCATCCACATCCATGATCCTATGATGAAAGGAAGAAGTTAGAATATTCAGAGCATGAAATCTATATAAAACCCCATGGACCCAAGAACTAAAGAGAAACATGAGGAAGAACATGAATATTCCAAGAGAGAAAGAAAATCTAGAACAACCAGTCATTGTATCGAGAATCACAAGACTAGCAGCCTAACCTAAACTCACTAAAAGAAATCAAGCAGAGGAAATGAAATTTGTGATGAAGAAAAGTGTATGGAAGACTTATGAATGTAAGCATTGTGTGATCCAGAACTACAGGTTTCTCCCAGATGGAGGGAGAAGAATATGATGATTAATTTGTTCCACTAAACCAGACATACCTCTACATGAGCCATTATATCGTTCACAATATCCATGGTTTGGAGTTTACACCAGATGAATGTAAAGACTATTCTCTAGAATAATTTAACAAAGAGCGTATGTAGAGAAACCTCAAGGATTTGAGATATACCAGAAATACATCTTTGTATGAAAATGGAAGAATATTTTGTATGGATTCAAACAACTTGGTGCAAATCCTCTCATGCATAGTAGAAGCATGGTGAAAACCTTCTATGATAAAAATAAGAATGGTTACTCAGAAGTCTAGGATGATGGATTTATAATCCATGAAAAACTCTCATGACGACAAAAGAAGTGCCACATGGATATGTTCCAGTTTGATCCTTGCCCCAATGTTATGAGCTAGCAGGAAACAAAAGAGTTGAATTCAACTATGATGATCAGAGCTATATGAAGCCTTCAGAAAACTAGTGTTCCAGAAAGACTGAAGTACATTGAGATCAAGAATTATATTCTTCATGATGAATTCCAAAAAAGAGAAAGTGGTTCTCGAATATATATCTCCACAGATAAATAGATAAGCAGACATTTTGGTAAAGCCTCTGTCCAAGATGAAAGAGTTTGTGTACTCAAGTTGGAGCTTGTGGAGAAAACTTCCTTATTGGAAAAGGAAGAGATGACTCCCAGGTTGGGAGGGATCACTAATGTGTTATTGATTTATGGACATTCATTTTTCAAGTTCAAAAAATGGTCCAGGATGAGCATATCCTTTCTAGTTCGGAAAGTGGTTTGAGATTTTTTACGGACAGGCATTTTCCAGTTCAGAAAATGGTCCAGATTGAACGTTCATTTTTGTAATGAAAATGGTTTGATGGATTGTTGATGTACCATAGACAATGATTCCCCTTGTGGCCTGTGTGGGGGAATGGTCTAGGACAGTCTCTCTTCTTGACGATAACTCTCAATAGTGTTCAAGAAGATTGGTCTGCCTCACTGGACAATCATTCTTTTGAAGCTCATAGTTGTGAGAAGTTTCGATGAATGGTCCATTTTGGAGGTTGGTGAAGGACAATCATTTCCTTAGGAAATGGTCCCGACAGTCATTCCCTAGGGCAGACGCATTCTCTCCAGGTTTCACTTTGTTTAGTGCCAGATGAATGGACTAGATAGGTGAATGGTCGAGGTTCAACAATCAGGGATAGGCATTCCCTAGGGAAGACTCATTCTCTCTAGGTTGCACTTTGTTTAGTGTTGGAGGAATGGCCCAGATAGGTGAATGGTCCAAGCTAAAAAATCAGGACAGTTATTCTTCCTTGCTTGAGAAGAATAGTCCAGATATTTCATCATTAATGTTTCACTCTCTGAGGGAAGATGCTCTCCCTAATCTCACAGATGTGAGTGGAAGAATGGCCCAGATGATTCAGTTTATATCATAACAATGTTTTATGTGCAGGTTGATATCAAATGATATGATTGTTATGGAGATTGTATGTATTCGGACAGTAGATGTATACTACTGTGGTTGATGTGACTCTTGATTATAACTTGTTACTAGGATGCAATTGGACGTATTCTATGGTCATCATCGTATCATCCATCTTCAATACTCTTTTTTTTTCTCATGAAGGGAAGATCATGGAGATCGACCAATTATCCTTTGTGTACTCTAGTCCTAATGCATCTATTGGACTGTCGATCGTTGTGATCGACAATTCTCAGCCGACAACTGAGAATATCAGTATCATAATGTATTCTTCCCTCATGGGCACCTTTGACTTTGCGGCACCAAGTCACCACATTTATGCCATGTCCAGTAGGCCCATCTTGACAGGGAGGTCCATTCCTTTCCGTACTTCCTATTTTAGTGATCTGTGGACCCTACCTTCCCTGACTTCATCTAGTGAAGGTTAGTTGCATGATGGAATGGCCATGCCACTATCGACAACAGAGATTGCATAACAATTTTTTCTTGACTCTTCAGTCGATCTCGACCCTATTACCTCACCAATGGAATAGGAGGATCCTGCTCTCAGACTCGTGTGGGCCACTTCTTTGTCTTGTTCACATGATTTCCTCGATGAGACTTTTCCTTCGGACAAATCTATCATCGAAGCCATAAGTGGTTCCAAGAAACCTTGGGATGATATGCATAACCACTCTTATTTTCTCCCAGAGCTTGAAAGAATCGAACAAGATGACTTTCGATATACCTTGAGTGAGATAGTCGGTCACGTTGTAGTTCCATTTGATAGGCACAACATTTATTCCAAAGGAAGCATGGCGATTATTTCTCCTACCATCATGATCGATATCTCTCATAACCATAGCAAGGTTGAAAATGTAAATATCGGTGCAGATTGTTCACCAGAAGAAATCATAATCTACACCGAACTCTTCAAGGAATTCCAAGATGTATTTTCTTGGTCATATCAAGAGATGCCAGGAATCGACCCTCGTATTGTCAAACATGATATTATAACTTATCTAGATGCTAAGCCTGTTCGACAACGTATTAGAGTTGTCAACCCTCGAAAGGCCCATGCTATTGAGGCAGAAGTGGAGAAGCTACTTAATGCTGGCTTCATCTACCTGGTTCCCTTGACTGAATGGGTATCCAACCCCATTCCCGTAGATAATAAGAAAGGAAACATCCATGAATGTATGGATTTTCATGACCTGAACAAGGCATGTCCTAAAGACAAATTCCCGACACCTTTCATCGATCAAATTCTCGATGAGTGTGAGGGCAACGAAGTATTTTATTTTATGGATGGATTTTCAGGATATAAGCAAATTCAAATCAAACTTGAGGATCAACACAAGATGAAATTTATTTATCCTTGGGGTATTTTTGCATACCAGAAAATGCCTTTCGGTCTTAAAAACACTGGAGCAACCTTTTAGCATGCCATGAATTTTTCTTTTCATGATCTTAAGCACATATTTGAATCTTACCTTGATGATCTTGCTGCTCACTCTCGCAAGAGAGCAGATCATGCTATGCATCTTTGGCTTGTTTTTGAAAGATGTCGTTACTATAGAATCTAGTTGAACTCTCACAAGTGCATCTTTTGCATTAAGTCTGGTTGTCTTTTGGGTTTTCTAGTTTTTTAGACTAGGATCATGGTAGATCCTTTAAAGGTTGAGGAAATACTTCGATTGCCTCCCCCGTGCACAATTAGAAAACTTCAATGTTTGCAGGGGAAAGCTAACTTTCTTCGTCGATTTATAGTGAATTATGTCAATATCACTAAGGGTTTCATGCACCTTTTGAATAAGGATACCCCTTTTATCTGGGATGAGTGAGCCCAGGAGTCCTTTGTAGGGGTATGGAGATTACTTTCTTTATAACCCTACATCTGAGGAGATTATTGGTATGGTTCTAGTTCAAGAGGATGATAAACTCCGTGAGCATTTTGTCTACTATCTTAGTTGAACCTTATTTGGTCATGATCTTAATTATTGTCACGTATAAAAGATATCTTTGGCTTCCGTGCACACAGTCCAATGTTTGTGTAATTATATATTACTTTGCAAGACTACTTTGATTTTTGATGTCAATCCATTTCAATACGTCCTTACCAGGCATATCATAGGCGGGAAATATAATAAATGGATTGTCATTTTACAAGAGTTTGATCTCGATTTTGCTTCTGCGAAATCCAATAAATCATTGGTCTTCATGGAGTTAATATCTGAATTTCCATGATTATATGAGGATTTTATCCATTTTGATTCATTTGCGGATGAATACATTTTTCTTGTCTCCTTGTTTGACCCCTGGTATGGAGACATTGTTCTCTATCTCCAAACTTTGAGGTTCCCTCGACATCTCTCACGATATGACCGATGACATGTAACATACCAAGATAGGAACTATACTATCGTTAGTGACACTTTGTATCACCGAGGAATAGATAATATCTTGTGTCGTTGTTTAACTCTCAGAGAAGTTGGGTCAGTCCTGAACGATTTCCACAGTGGGGCTTGTGGTGGTCATATATCCGTGCTTGCGACAACCAAAATATTTTGTGAGCCAATTATTTCTGGCCTACTATCTTTAAATATTGTATTGAAGCAGTTAAGAAGTGTCACCCCTGCCAGGTGTTCACTTGGAAAGTGCACTCGCATCCATGCCCTCTTCACCCATTCCTTATCGTTGGTCCCTTCACCAAGTGGGGGATGGATTTTGTGGATTGTAACCCAACTTCTACTAGGGGGAATCAACACATTATCGTGGTTTTCAACTACTTTAATAAGTGGCTCAAGGCCATGCCTATAGTTAAATCTTATGGGAATACTGTCACCTTATTCGTGTTCAATCAAATTATTGCTCGGTTCGGTATCCCGAGTGAGATTGTCACTGATCATGGCAGTCACTTTCAGGATGCAATGATGGAAGAGATAGCATCTAAGATGGGGTTTAGACATGGTCATTATTCTCCTTATTAAACCCAGGAAAATGGGCAAGTAGAGTTTGTCAACAAGCCTCTCAAGACCATTTTTCAAAAAACTATCAGTCAGAGTAAGTTCGGTTGGCACATCATGCTATATCCCGCACTCTGGGCATACCAAACCTCGGTCACGACTGCCACCATTTTTTCCCCTTTCTAGTTAGTACATGGTGTGGAGTAGATACTCTCTATTAAATGTGAAATCCCTTCTCTCAAGATGGCAGTCGTGCTCCTACCTGACACTTCTGATCTCGTGTGATGCCTTGTACACCTAGAGTGTCTTGACGAGCAGTGTTGATACTTCTCTACGACTATTGAGGTGAACAAAAGATGTGTCAAGGTTTAGTATAATAAGTTTTTTTGTCCTCGGTTGTATGTTGAGGGTGACTTGGTCCTCTTGTATGATCAAGCCAAAGAACCACTAGGGGTAGGCAAGTTTAAACCCATGTGGCATGGTCCTTACATCATGCAACATGTTCTAGAAAAAGGAGCCTATGAGTTAGAATATTATGAAGGGAATAGGTTGGTCGAGCCTAGAAATGGGATCTACTTGAAAAGATATTACTCCTGAGCCCCAATTTTGGGAGGAATTATTTGTATGCTAATGTAATTTAGTGTATATATCATTTTCCTTTCTTTTCATCTTCGAATTGCTTATCGAGTTTTCACTTGGTTGATAGATATCAATAGAGTCTTTGGTCTACAAAGTATTCACAGGCATAGCCAGTCATCATACACAGAACTTGGCTTCCATCGCTTGGGTGGTTTACTCACCCGAGGGTCTACTGGTGTCTTCAGGTGGCATATTCCTAGGCCCTTCCATGAATAATGTGGTCGAATATAGTGTCATTATAGAACTTTTTCATGATGTTATATCACATGGTATTCACTCGTTAGAGGTTCGCCTTGATTCCTAGTTAGTAGTATGCCATATGAATGCAAGTTATCGTGTGTGTGATCCTACTTTACTTTGACAATTTCTATAGGTACGTCTTTTAGAACGACAATTTTATTTTATTACATATTATCATATTCCTCGAAGTTCTAATCATGTATCTAATGCATATGATAATTTCATTTTAGATTGGCATTTGTTACATAACTAAAGAAAAGAAAACCATCTCATCAATGTACACATTGTAAAATATAAGTAAATCCGAAGATCCCTTTTTTATATATTTCAAAAAATATGGTGTTTATATTACAAAATTGGGGATAATACCCTTAATACTTATACAACCAATACTAAAATATCCTACGACATCTACACCTGTAGCATTGGATGTGTATCATGGTAACAAACTATGACATTTGCAAGACACCTAAAGAGTCATACCCAAGCTCTAGGTACAACCACCACCTGTCGTTGCATGGCTTTAGGTATATCCTCTACTTGAACCATGGGAATCCTTTGAGTCAAACGAGACAGGTTTCCTTGCACATTTTGTAGGACTCTCTCAGCTTCTCCTCCCATCACCTCATCTCCCTAGTTCCTCTGTCAATGTCGAGGAAACCATTCTGGTCATCACAGACCCACATCTGTGTTACACAAGTGTCTAGTCAATACTTAAGCACCATTCAAAAATATTTTTGTTCTGCTACACAAAAATAAAAAAAATATAAATATGTAAAAACTTTCAACATACCTATATCACCATAGGCAGTCCTTGGAGGGAATGGAATCTCTGGATCCCCTCTGAAGTCAATCCTTGCATATGGATAGTCATCTAGGATGATGACCTGTTGCTTCCACCAGAAGAAGAAATCATCGTTGTAGGGTGTGGGCACCCTACCTCCCCCTGTCACCTCATTACCTTGGTCCACCGTGCCATGGTTGGATCACGATGTCCTATAGGAATAATATCAACTCTAGGTCCCAAACCTAGAACTTGGTTGAAAAAGAAACTTCATAGGATAGAGGCAAACCCAAAATATCTCTTTCTCCCTTGTTTGCACTCTGTCAACTGGCTCTTCATATTTTCTAGTACTAAGGTACAATAGTCATATACTGTGGGTCTCATACATTTCACTGCATAGAACATGAGTGGCCTTGATGCCTGATGCAATGAGGTCAAACCTCTGATCCTAGTCAATACAAGAACAATAATCTTCAGGCTGAGATTGTTTATTTCCTGGATAGGGAGTTGACTCTCGGCCTTTGGGGTCCTTGC
This sequence comes from Picea engelmannii, assembly GCA_009831015.1. Taxonomy (NCBI): domain Eukaryota; kingdom Viridiplantae; phylum Streptophyta; class Pinopsida; order Pinales; family Pinaceae; genus Picea; species Picea engelmannii. The sequence goes on from ML778048.1 coordinate 380,518, forward strand.
TACACAGTGGGCATCGACATACTCCTCTATTTTCATTCCACTCCCTGCTCCCTGTGATTTGAGGTTTACAACCTCTCCCCAGTGTGATAGACCAGTCAAAAAGTAAATGTCCTCCACTTCAATTCTCAATGGCTTCCCATCGAGATTGAAGCTTTCACTCGCAAGTTCCCAGTAACCCACAAGCATCTCAAAGAGCCTCATCTAGGCTCTCATTCCTTTGAGCGCCCAAAATTTATATAAGCCACATATCTTTAAGGCCATTTGGGCCTCCAGATATCAATCCACAACAACATCGACCTCCTCATGCTCTCTTTCTCTCCATTCAAGAACCATCCTACTAAGGACAAAGAAAAATTTAAGTTAGAATCCTTCAAATTCATTGTTTTCATGCCTGTACGCGATCTACTTCAATTGCAGTCATGTATAGGGCTTGGTATATGTGCCCTGTAGTTTGCACATGAGTGTATATCTCGTCGTATACGCAACCTAATTGAAGACAACCTACGTACACTGAATTTTACATTTTGCGCCCTCAATCACTAAAAATTTGGAACCTAATTTAAAAATTTAATCCACTGGAATTGAAGAGGAAGGGAAGTAGATTTATCTGGTCTAGATGATTGCTTATTTCATTGCTTGATGCTCCCGCAATCATTGTTTGAATCTCAGAGGTATTTTGGTCCAATTTGCACTATTTGGGTAAAAAATCAAAATGGTATATTAATTTTTGGTTTTGTTACTATTTATAAACTATTTTTACCCACTTTCTATAATTTTAAGCCATTTTTCACCTAATAGACTAACAAAAAGGTGGATTGAGTTGGTTTTTGCAGTTTTAACCAGAGAGACTTGCGGATTTCAATATTATGTTGGTCGTTCGTCACCACGGTCAGGTATTTTCATTACCCAACATATAGGATAGGTACCCATTCCGTCATGCATTTTTGCATTATCCTATAACTGCCACTTTTTATGCCTTAGGTACGAACCCATTTGTTGTGACACAAAACCTTCCATCTACAATAAGTCTTGTCTTTATCAAGTGGTAGAGACTTACCAAACATGGGTTCCCTAGTTAGATCCTCTACTACATTTGGTGCCCATGCATATATTTTTCCATAGTACCGGGATTACCTCATAGCTAAGTACATGACTTTATGTTGAGCCTCATTTCTCATTCATAAACATGTTTCCTTATACCCCAAGGACTCCCAACCGATTTTAATTAATCTCTTTTCCAACTCGTCTTCGAAAGGAAAAAATATTGTCGAGTGATTTGTCCCTTTCACACTCGTTAAATTGTACTTGAAAGGTCATGATTCTTAGTTAATCTCTTTTTCGACTCATTATCTAAAAGAGAAAATATTTTCAAGTGAACTTGTCTCTTTCACACTTATAAAGTGGATTTGAAAAGACGTCTATTTGGCACAAGTTTATCTCTTTTTCACACCAAGTAGACTAAAAGTCATAAAAAGGACATTTTTTGGCATTAAGTTGCGATTGCATCTCATGACCTTTCTTGCAGTATTGAGCCTATAGTGGGTTCTCGTTGTGCATTATAAACCGTTTCCCTCAGCATTTTTTGTTTCCTCAACCAAGAAGAGCCTTGTTTATATTCTTCACAATTTGACACCTTATACCAAGGAGGGAACATTCCCTTGAGTGTCCATCTCCCGCATGCATTTACTTGCATTAAGCATAGGTACATTCCAATGCTGGAATTAGTTTTTCTTACTTATGACACTCAGTTCCTCCTCTGTATCATAACATTCATTTGTCTATGAAAAAACAAAAAAAGACAGGTGAGAAGGGATTATTATCTTGTATTGGCATCAGTTAGGTCGCCTTTGAACAAAGCACAAAGTTATTGAGTCCATTTTTCATCATAATTTTGGGATTAGCATGTCCTTAGGAATATGAGCTCATTAAAGATCATTCTCTACCAACTGGTTCCTCTTCCAGTCCCTATAGAGATTTTTATGGATGCCTCCTGCATCTTGTGGTTTAATCATTAGGTATATGCTGCCAGAGTCCTCCATATGTCTCATGATCTTGTTCAAAGGAAGTATATCAACCTGTGCCAGTCACTCCTCAGAACTATTGACTTTGCATGTCGACCATACCCTCAGTTTTTCTCAAAATCACATGATAATGTAGTCCTATCATGCATCCTAGCCCTACTTTTATCATTGGTAGGTAACCTTGAACCCAATAGTCGACATTTGATCATTGGTCATTGACTGGGTGGTTTCCCTTGTGTTCAACGATAATACATCTATTCACACATTGGGATTTGTGCAGTGTCTTGGATTCCATTATCCTTATTGCTGGTTTCCTCGCCTTTGTCAGTAGGTTTCATCATTGGCTGCTATTCAGAGGGTCTTTTTCGTGTACCACTTGCACTTGGCACACACGAAAGACGCACAGGGTCGTTGGTTCATGAACATGTTCTTCACCTGATTTCCACCAAATCATGAAGCTCCTGCTTTGTACCTCGTGCTGATTGATGATAGATGCCTTAATTATCTCCTTTCAGTGGGTCTCCTTCCATTGACTTCAGCTCATTTATTCAGGATACCAGACCTAGAGTCTTATGAGTACCTTGAGGCTTGCAGTCATTAGTGGTAGTCTCTCTTGCCATTGAAAATTGGGAATACATCAATGTCTCCTGATTGATGGATTCTTAAGGTGTTCAACATTGGCTCCTTTATTCACACTTGTAAGAATGTACTCGGTTCCTTGATACCTACTTTCATTATTGATAGGTTGTCTCACATTTGTTAAAGGTATACATCAATGGTCAGTAATCAAACAATGTCTCATTGTGTTCGACCTCAACTCCTATATATATATATATATTTTTTTCTTAACATCACAAACCATCTTCTTCCGAGTTGACTGTAATATCTACTTCTCATAAAAATTTTCTAGGTGCCTAACTAGATTCTTTCCTACGATATCTTTTCAATGACTATTTGTTTGCTCAATGATGAGATTGGAGAAAACATTTATGCTCTTATGAAATTTCTGTCATTTTACCCCCCTTCTATAGAGGCCCTTAAAGATAATGTGTCCTCCATGTGGAACCTGTCCACATCTGTTGGATGACATGGAGGATGACACAGTTGTTGACATGGAATCTCACATGGCCACCGAACCATCGTCCCACCAAGGCATTGAGATATCACACTAAAATGGGATTGGAATCTTTTGGCGATATGGTATGGGTTCACTGACCCACTGGGCATTCCTCACAAATTTCCATATTATACTTCCTACAAGGTTCTGGACCTGGGCCACCGACCAACCAAGATGTTAGGATATCCATCAAAGAGGATGGTCTCGAGAACTTCTATGGATTCAAGGGTTTGATATGGGCCCACCATCCCAGCGAGCACACTAGGGTACCATCCCACCAGGAACACCTGATGCAAACTGCCTTCTGAGCTTAATCAATGGCTAAGATATCTCGGCCTCCCAACTCAACGGTCGACACTTAAGGTGTTGAGGTGGGGGTCCTGTTGAATCTAGACACATGACACCTTATCCATGTGACATGTGGGATAAACACAACGCTACATGTGGCACCAACATGGTACGATCATGGGTCTAACGAGATAAATGAAATGGCATCAATCACCTATAACACTTTATCCCTACTAACATTTTTTTTCCTACCGCGAAATCAATGTGGACCCTTCCATGTGTGTTGGGTGTGATTGATAATGTGGTCTCTGGGGCACCGACCCACCAAAGGCACTGGGGCATCAAACCACCAGGCACATCGGGGCACTGGCCCATTGGGATATCGAGTCCTTGCACAAGGTATCACTTAATACTTTTTTGGTATCTGATATCTGGGGCACCAAGCCACTCGTCAAACTTTTAAATCACACCTAGCTCGACATGGTTCTATGACTCTTCCATGCTTCACACACAAGTAATACAAGGTTCCCCTTTTCATATAAACAACTCGATCCAAAATTCCCTATGCATGTGGGATAAAATAAAATAGTTCCCAACACAGATCTATGGTGGGGATCCTGTGCGGAGGTGAGATTGTTAGTTGCTAAGCATCGGTTTCTTTCTTGGAAAAATGTCACTTCTTCTACTTAGATCATGAAGGAGGATATCTTCAGGATGTCAGGGCCATGAAGGATCTCTAAATACAACTTCAATGGCAATCCTAACATTGTTTAACCTAAACCTTCTCTCTTTGACGTTGTCCAATAGTTATTAATTAATTCAAATAAAAACTTCATGAACTTTTGTCGTGTCATGTAGTGGGCCCCTTCAATGGATCAATGTTGTAAACCAACAACCATGATACCGATATGTCACATGTCTCGGCCACCACCACATGTTGGGCATGCCTACTTCCACTAGAAAACCCTTTAATATTCTCTTATACCAATTTGTGACTTACCTGTCACCAACAAACTAAAGAACGCACTTATTGAGCCAAATCCAACTTCTGATGCCAAACAACTAAATAAAGAAGCATGAAATAACCCATGCATTTATCAAGATTCATGTTAAACTATAAATAAAAAACAATATCCCATGCACATGAATAACCATAAAGAAGGCACATTATTAATGCATATCTCAGAGATAAAAATCAATACATAGTGGTAATAATTATACATAAGCAGAGAAACACCATGATGGATAACATATATCTTTAAAAACACTAGTTACCAACTGGCTATAGGACAAGGACGTTCCACCCAACTGTAAACAATGTTGTTCCAATTCTCAATAGCATGTCACCCCTGAGCTAGGGATATGAATCCAGAAGGATGGGTTCCAGGGCATCACTCAACTTCCAAAACTAGGCAGCACTCAAGCTCTCAAAGCTTTCTCAATGCATAGAAATCCAAATTTCACCAACTCTCTTCTCCCATCCTACACAACCTAAGAGAATGAACCTCATTCACTACCATGTAATCCCTTAGGTTTTCCACCTCCTGCTAGGGCTCTAGTGCATCTGGTCAAGAATCTAAATGTTGTAACTCTCTAGGAGAATCGTAGTTGTGACAAGGTTTATTAAAATGCCAATGCATCCATGCAATAATGCATCAATTCAGTGCTACATTACTCAAAAATCACTTACATTCCATAAACAATGGATCTTCTCTTCCCTTAATTCATTCCCCATGCCCAGACCCAAAGCAAGAATGAAAGAGAAAATAAAATAATGAGTTCCTGATCAATTGAAAATATGAACCCCAAGACAATCAAGAACATGGATTTTGTATCTGGGCACTTAAAGGCAAGTGTGGTCTCCCTGAGAGACTCATGCTCCCCCTCATATTTCTCCCAACACAACCATGGGTGATAATTTATTAAACAAGGTGTAAAGGTTTAGTCCCTCAATCCCCCCTCTCTTGTGGAATCATAGCCCCATATAAATAGTTCTACTTGTCTGTCCCACAACCAACGATGTACTTTTATTATTATAATGTTCAAAGAATTAAATTTTCCTAGGCACTCCAAACCCTTTCAATTGTTCAGGAATTTATTCCTCTCATCAAATAAACAATTACATTATTAAATTGGGGATTCAAAACTAGGGTATTGCAAATTTTGAATTAGAATATCCAATTAGGTTGAAGTAATCAACCTTAGAATACTTGAGTCAAAAGTCTTGAGTTCCCTTCAAGTATTTTAGAACTCTTTTTGTAGTAGACCAATTTCCTTCACAAGGTTTTTGCATGAACCTGGAAAGAATCCCAACAATGAATGAAATATATGGTCTACTGGTGGTAAGGTAGATAAGACTTTCCACAAGTTGTCTATACTTGGTTGCATCCTAAAATTCATTCCTTTATTTTGATGTGGGCTACAAATTGTATTCCATTAGAGTAGATAGAGGGTTATACTAAACCATGTCAAACTTGTTTAACAATTCTCCAATGTACTTCTTTTGGAAGATGAATATGTACTTTGGATTTTGAGTCACTTGAATGCCCAAGAGGTAGTAAAGATGTCCCAAATATGTCATCTCAAATCCTTTCTTCAACTCTTTCTTTATGAAATCAATATAGCTTTCATTTTCCCTTGTTATAAACAAATCATATAACATATCATCTACATACACTACAAGATATACCATAGTTTTACCAACTTTCATGAAATGAAGAGTTGCATTGTCAAGATTAAAGTTCTTGAAATTCAATTTTAGAATATGTTGAGTTAGATTTTCATACCAATCTCACAGTGCTTGTTTCAGGCCATATAAGGATTTGATGAGCTTTGTAACATCCCCCGGCTTAACTAGGGATAAATAACTACACAAAAATGCATGTAATCAACAAGATTTATTGCTACTTAATTTCTTGTAGATTACCATCTACAGATCATACAGATTAAACCAATTGACTGATAACACAATTCTAAAATCATATAACAAGATATATATTAAACTTGAATGCAAATTTTCAAGAAAACAATTAACACACAACATTTATATAAACCATTTGCACAGCGAAATAACATAATAACATAATACAAACACTTATCTATTAGTAATTAACCAACTAGTTGCATATGAAGGATGAACCTCCTAGCCATAGGAATTTTTTTTCATTTTCTCTCAACAACAGGCCACCCCTAAGATGAAGTTATGGTTTCATAAGAAGACTTTACTCATTGACTGTCCACTCTCCACACACACAACAACCCTCAACTTGGGTTCTACTCCTACAACAGTTCCAATCCTCTAGCTCTCTCTTTTCCCACAACATGCACTACCCAAGGAATGTACCCCCTTCATTGCTCACATTCCCTTAGGATGTACCATTCATATATCAAGGACCTTAGTGAACTCATTTGGACATGAAATCTCAATTGGGGACCCTATGGAACTCTCAATAGTGTTTCACAACAACCTTCACAAAGCTCTAGAGTCATTTCCTCAATAGGAAAATGCACTACAGATTTACAACCCAATTTTACAGGAACATGGGCCTCTTTCTCAACATAAAACATAGCCAAACAATGGCTACCATCAAGTATACCATGTTTTTTCCTCTTCCCATCCCTCTACTCTTCCTTTGCTGCCCAAAAACTGCATGTAAAAATTGTTCTCCATCCAAAAATGTGATTGTCCAAAAAATTTCCTCTTGGTCATACAAATTTCCTCTCTTTGTTTTCTTTCTTGACTTGACTTACACTCTTCCCCAAGATAATTTTACTCATTCCCATGATCTCCAATAACTATGTGATGTGACTCCTCTAAACCACCCTCTTATAGGAGTTAAATGATTAGATTTCAACACACTCCACATAAAATTAGAAGGTTATATACAATGATAATAATTCAGGAATGTGGGTTTGGATTAATACCCATGCATAATTCCCCCTTGGACCCCCATCTCTCTTGTGGAATCATATCCCCCCATCATTCTTCATTCCTTTCATATTACAACGAACGATTATTACCTTTATTGATTATTTCAATGTTCATAATATGCAATTTGTCCTCTGACCACATTTAATCCATATGGGATCCTCACCCCAACACATTGGCTCACCAGCCTAATTCACATTTATACACTTACATTATAATTTGTGGGGATTAAAACTAGGGATGTTTCATTCCCCTCCCCCTTATTTTTTCAATGTCCTCAATGCACAACACCTACAGGTATAATCTCATTTTACAATTCCATCTCCCAAGCCATTAATGAACATGTAGGCTCTGTAGCCCAAAATCACACAGGTATTTTATCCAAAACAAAATTGCATAGGAAATATAGCCTCAAACCATAGATTCATAGAAAATCTAGCCCCAAAACATAAATATAAGTAAACCTTGACCCAAAACACATACACACACACACACACACACACACACACACACATATGTAAACCATTGGCATTCTCCTACAATTATCTCAATTTCCACCATCTCTCTTCCACAAAAATGCCCATCCTAGGGAATGTACCCCCTTCATTGCTCTCAGTACATCGAGTTGTACCATTCTTTCACTACCACATATTGAAAAATTTGCGATGACCATATTGAAAAATTACTCTTTCGTCGTAACATGCAAGAGAAAAAGTTCAATTTTTCTAAATCCACCCCGTATTCATCGCTATATTGACGCATGTAGTTTGACTAAATTGTTATGGACAATTTTCATCGTAAGAGTGATGACTATGGTTTATCCATCACAAGAGCAGCGACTTACCTAACCTTAAAATTGACCGTTAAAAATGACCTAAAATAAATAGGTAAAAAAAGAAATATATTTAGGTCACATTTGTCGCAATTGCGACGAACGTGACCTAAAATTGGACTATAAATATTTGATGATTTAAAGATGTTGCGACAGTTTTTATTGTCATGATTTGTTTAATAGGGTGATCGAATGGGTAAAGACTCAAGAATATATAACTTTAACTCAGGAAACTGGGCCTGGTTTGTAGAAATCAAGGGAGGTCTTGATCCAACTTTCATCAGTAAGTTGATTAAAGGGTGGTAGATGGAAGACTTGTGAGAAGGGTGAGAAATACTGCCTTGGGCAACAGGCCTTCGAAAGCTTGAAGAAGAAAAACTCAAAAACCAAGATCCTCTTGGTCCAGAGTTTCAAGAAGCTGAAGGGTGACTCGACTGGATCCTCCAATTCCAAGCCATTCCAGTGCTAAGAAAACATAAGAACTGATTAGAGACGTTGCGACTGTTGCATTGATCCAACCTACATCATCCTACAACAACGCAACTCGACTGGATCCTCCAATTCCAAGTTTTTCTAACACAGTAAACAAAGAGATGGAAAAAGAGGCTGACATCCATAAAGTAAGAAGTCTCAAATGCCTTATACATTAACCAGAGTGATCAGTGCTTCATCAAAACTTTACAATCGGGAGCTTTTCTCAGCCATCGATCCTTACAAAAATAGCGAAAACGCCTACATATACTAAAAAACAACAACAGTAGCAAAAGCAAGACGTTGCATTAAAAAAATTGCATCTGCATGTCTTCTGACAGTCTACGCATGCAAACTCTGGCCGATCATGCACCCAAGACTTGGTGTCCCCTCGACCAAATCGGACGACTATTCTTTGTCCGACGCCACCTTAACTACACATGGCTCCTGCAAGGGAAGTAGTTGAGCCATTAAGAGCCGAGCTACCATGTGCAGACCTCCTTCGACTGGTCGAATGCTCGGCATGGATTTTTTGGAAGAAATGGTACACAGGACCCTCTCGAGCAGACCGCTTGCCAAGCCCTCCATACTTCACATTTAATGAATGAGGAAAGGCCTCAACCACCCTTTCTCGCCTTCATTTACTCCAAGTGAAAACCAGGATCGAGGTCGGATCAAATGGCACTTAGAGATCGCAGTGATTCCTTCTGTGAACATACACGACGCCTTCGGCCCTTCTTGAGCAGCTCTTTTCTTTCCCAAGTGACCATGGGATGTGACCATGTGCTTGTTCCCAAGGCGCCTTCAGCGTTCGCGAATGGGGAGGAGCTAACCCTTGCTTCTTGAAATCGCAATGAGCGAAAATCTGAGACGGCTTAATCTGGTGCCATGCATCCTTCTTAGATCTGATGGTCCTAACTCACTCGGTGATATTGTGGGCCTGAGTCATGGACGCTCTCATCACCTCGTGCATCGGGAAAATGACGGAGCTGCTCCTTGCGGTTTGGGGTCGTGATGGACAAAACACCGAGATGGCTCAATTGGCCGCCAGGTGTCCCCTTTGGATGGATGGCTAAGGCTGCTCCTCGATATTGCGGTCCCTCCTTTGGGTGCTTTTGGCACTTCGGGGTTCGGGGCTTAGAGATGTATAACAACAGAAAACCTTCACCCTTTGAACTCACGACTGCTGAAAAGCCGACGTGACCAGATCTCGGGCCACGTGTCCTTTGGATGAATTGCTGCCATCCATGCTCGCACATGATGTGGGCTCTATCCTTGGCATATCTTCTCTATCTGTGACTTCTCTCCAACCGTTGATCTACTCATATGGATGGATCAGGACCACTGACACTATAATTTTTCCCGCTCGCTTGATTTTAAGTCCGAACAAGACTTCTTCTATGCGCTGCGCTTGGGCGCTCCTCGTGCAACCTGCAGACTTGAATACTCTTGTGCCCTGGACAAGAAATGTTACTAACATTAGGCTCCATGGGGGATAGATTCATCCCTGTGATGCTCTAAGGACTCATTCCGTAGCTTCAGTGCCTTGCTGTTGGGCTATGGAGTCAGCCTCAAAACATCCTGATGTTGAAATTACAGGACGAAAAATAAAAGCAACAAAATAAAGATACATGCTCAAAGGATCTTATTTATATACAATCCTAAACTAATAAAACACTGTACATGGGGCTAGGTGAAAGCAGACTTCCACCATAGCCAATCAAGTAACTTCCTGAAGGGAATCTCTTTCCTTCTGTCAGTGATCACAAACAGTTGATGTAACCGAGACAACAGAATGGTTACACTCTTCAACTTCCCCTTACATGCTGAAGTTGAGATGGGATATTGTGGCTCCAAAGAATAAGATAAATGCCACTCCATGTATTCGTTGACAGGGTCATCGAATGAGTGGCCAATTCCAGAAAATTGGAGACAGACAACCTCTTCTGCTACACAGTTGTTCACATGTGGCCGAATATCTCTGATAAGCACAGGCGGGTGAATAACTGAAGTGGGATCGCTGATCTCAGGTGGTGGTTGCTCACTGACTGGTTCTGAACAAAGGGAAGACCGCTCCTTTGGTTCTTTTTCCTCTTCTTGTCTCTCCCCCAGGTCAGATTCGTATTCATCATAAACAGGCCCCTCGGGTAAATTCTGCTCTTCCTTGTATTGCTCAACATCTCTTGAAAGACTGAGATGGCTGATTTCCTCATGATAATTTTCCTTAGTGAGCAAAAGACAAGGTTCTGCGACTTGCTCTTGGAAATATAGCATATCAAGATCAGACTCTGATTCGTAACTGTCATAAGTGGTCTGGCTACTTTGATAATCAAAAGGTGATGTGGGGTTCTGCTGCTCCTCTTCCAGATAATCATCAAAGTCGAGGGGGAAAAGAGCTTCTCAAACTTGCAGAAATGGAACTATCCCCCTCTCCTCCATTTCGACCCCAAATGTAAACACATCGTGGGAAATATCGTGAAGGAAAAGAGAACAATCCTCTTCCACAACTACCTCTTCATCATTTTGATCTGAGATAGCAAGCTCATCGGGGGCAGATGTTAATGCATTTACAAAATCTTCAATAATCTCCTCGAAAGCGCCATCTAGAACATCTGCCTCGAAGAATGGAAAATCCTCCCCATTTTCCTTAGATTCCAACTTTGCATATTGAGCAGAGAGATACTTCACCTGCTCCATCAAATCACTCAGGGTGTCTTCTTCCTCCCTGGGATCTTCATCAGCTTCATGACCCTCCTCTGATGTAGACGAATGTGGAGGAGAAAGGAATGATTTCTGATCCAGGTCGTCAGGATCATCCTCACAACCTATGTTCGAAACAAATTTATCTTGTATATAGTTGTGGTATCCCTCACAACAGTTATGAAAAATCAACTCAGAGGGATAAAGCTCTTGACAATAGGTAGTGAAGTTTGCATGGAATTCACTGAGTGAAGAGATGCTAGCAGGGGGTAAAGAATGATACCATTTATGAGCATCCCCTGCTAACGAGAACATGAACATTTTTAGTAATACATCCTCATGATGTATCTCCCACTGATGCATGAGTTCATGAAACTCACCGAGGTGCTGGGCATGGTTTTCCTCTTCACATTTTCCAAATATGGGAAAATAATCGCCCCATTCATTCCGAGAGGGGACAACATTAGGAAAACAGGAAAAATTAAGAGCAAACCTGCGAGCAAGGATTTTCTCCATATTGAACCAGTGGAGTCGCCAATCGATCCTTGAATCATTGAGTTGCCAGGTGAAATATGCACAGCTTCGAATGTGTCTAGTCCTTGTTCACCATCAAAGGCCAGATCCTAACGTTGTTGTTACCCCAAGAAGCTTCTCAGGCTGAGAAAGCAGCTGCTAAAACCTTCTCGAGAAAGCTCCTCTGGGTCAGCTTTCAGGTGTGCCAATAGTAGCCATAGCTGAAACAGTGAAGTGGAAACAATGGAGTCGCCATAGTGGAGTCGCCAGGTGCACAGTAACCTTCAGAATCAGAGGTTTAATGTCGTTCTACCCAGGGAAAATCTTCAACTTCGTCCCTGGCAACGATGCCATAAATGTTAGCATCGGAAGTCACCCCTGGATTGCTTGCAGGAGCAGAGCCCGACGCCCATCAGTTTTTATTGTCACGATTTGTTTAATAGGGTGATCGAATGGGTAAAGACTCAAGAAGATATATCTTTAACTTAGGAAACTAGGCCTGGTATGTAGAAATCAAGGGAGGTCTTGATCCAACTTTCGTTAGTAAGTTGATTAAAGGGTGGTAGATGGAAGACTTGTGAGAAGGGTGAGCAAGACTGCCTCGGGCAACAGGCCTTTGGAAGCTTGAAGAAGAAAAACTCAGAAACCAAGATCTTGTTGGTCCAGAGTTTCAAGGAGATGAAGGGTGACTCGACTGGATCCTCCAATTCCAAGCCATTCTAGCGATGAGAAAACACAAGAACTGATTAGAAACGCTGCGACTGTTGCAGTGATCCAACCTACATCATCCTACAACAGCGCAACTCGACTAGATCCTCCAATTCCGGGTTGTTCTAACATAGTAAACAAAGAGATGGAAAAAGAGGCTGACATCCATAAAGTAAGAAGTCTCAAATACCTTATACATTAACCAGAGAGACCAGCACTTCATCAAAACTTTACAATCGAGAGCTTTGCTCAACCATCGATCCTTACAAAAATAGAGAAAATGCCTACATATACTCAAAAACAACAACAACAACAAAAACAAGACATTGCATTAAAAACATTGCATCTGCATATCTTCTGACAGTCTCCGCATGCGGACTCTGGCCAATCGTGCACCCAAGACTTGGTGTCCCCTCGACCAAATCGGATGGCTATTCTTTTTCTGACGCCACCTTAACTACACATGGCTCCTACAAGGGAAGTAGTTGAGACATTAAGAGCCGAGCTAGCATGTGCAGACCTCCTCCGGCTGGTCGAAGACTTGGCATGGATTTTTTGGAAGAAATGGTACACAAGACCCTCTTGAGCAAACTGCTTTCCAGGCCCTCCATACTTCACATTTAATGAATGAGGAGAGGCCTCAACCACCCTTTCTCGCCTTAATTTACTCCAAGTGAAAACCAAGAACGAGGTCGGATCAAATGGCACTTGGAGATCGTGGTGATTCCTTCTGTGAACATACATGACGCCTTCGACCCTTCTTGAACAACTCTTTTCTTTCCCAAGTGATCATGGGCTATGACCATGTGCTCATTCCTAAGGCTCCTTCGGCGTTCATGAATGGGGAGGAGCTAATCCTTGCTTCTTGAAATCACAATGAGCAAAACGCTGAGACAGCTTAATCTAGTGCCACGCGTCCCTCTCAGATCTGATGGTCCTGACTCACTCGGTGATATTGTGGGCCTGAGTCATGGACGCTCTCATCACCTCGCGCTTCATGAAAATGATGGAGCTGCTCCTTGCGGTTTGGAGTTGCGATGGATGAAATGCCAAGATGGCTCAATTGGCCACCAGGTGTCCCTTTTGGATGGACGGCTGAGGCTTCTCCTCGATTTTGCGAGCTCGCCTTTGGGAACTTTCGGCACTTCGGGGTTCGGGGCTTTGAGATGTATAATGACAAAAAACCTTCACCCTTTGAACTCGCGACTGCCGAAAATTCGACGTGACCAGATCTCGCACCACATGTCCTTTGGATGAACGACTTCCATCCATGCCCGCACATGATGTGGGCGCTATCCATTGCACTATCCTCGGTGCATATTCTCTATCTGTGACTTCCCGCCAACCGTTGATCTACTCATATGGATGGATGAGGAACACTGACACTATAATTTTTCCCGCTCGCTTGATTTTAAGTCCGAACAGGACTTCTTCTATGCGCTGCACTTGGGCGCTCCTCGTGCAACCTGCAGACTTGAATACTCTTGTGCCCCGGACAAGAAATGTTACTAACAACTTGTATGACATAGATACTAAGGTATGTAATATGTTTCATCTCATATTATACATAAATGTTTATTTTTTTATATTTGTTTTTAGTGTTAATTAATGTGTAAAATAAGAAAGCAATTTTTATGATTAATATTCTTACATTTACTAGTTGTTTGTTATGTTGTAGATTGTTAGGTGAATTTTTTTTACCATCGTCAAATATTTTACCTCGCACATATCGAGGTTTGCATGCCATTATGAAAGACATTGGAATGAATTATCAAACTATAGATGCATGTCCTAATGACCATATTATATATTATGGACAACATGCTTCGAAAACCGAATG
>ML778048.1:400308-411494 GCA_009831015.1 Picea engelmannii
TGTTAAGATGATGGGGAGGTAGGGTTTAAGGGAATGTGTTCCCTCTTCCCTAGTCGTGACCTCCATTTGTATTATCTATGTATGCTTTTGAATTATTCTAAGCCTTACTAGTACCCAAATATAATATTATGGAAAATGGGTTTATTAGCAACATGGAATGTTAATGCAATGAAGTGGGTTTTCTATCTATCGTGGAGAAGTTCATTGATGGGGCACAAAATTAAGTGTGTGGGTTAAGTGCATCAATTAGCTGCATTGGTCAATTGTGTGAGTTAAGTGCATCAATTAGCTACATTGGTCAATTGTTATATGGGTTAAGTGCATTAGGATCGATATTTGGGTAGCTTAGAATAGTGGTTTTGGGTTAGTGCCTTGGTGGCCATGTTTGGAATTAGGATTAATTAGCACATTAGGGTGCAATTCCTTGGGTTGATGTGATAGCTATATCCACCCTTAATCCAACACTAACATTAATAGTGGTTAGTTCTGTGCTCTAGTTTCATGCATTAGGTTCATGGGTTGGGTGTGTGGGTAGGTGCATAAATTAGGTGTATGTCTTATAATTGTAACTTGTGTCTTGATCAATATATTGATGGATTTAGTGCATGGGTTAGATACACACGTCAAATATGTAGTGGCATCCATCACAATGTTGATGTGAAGAAAAATCCCCAATTGGATATATGATAAAATCCAAGCTTTCCAACAAAGTATTCCAAGGGGAGAGGACCAACACAGTGCTAAGCCAACCCCATGCATACAACTTCCAAGAGAGAATGGTATAGAATAGTTAGAAGGACTAGGGTCGCTAACTAAGTGAATTGTGTTGTGTTTCATCCATCAAATGACCAAGTTCCCCATGGTAGTTTCTCTTTAGGAGACCCAAATGAGTGGAAATGAGTTTCCACCCATAGGTTCGATGACCAAAGCCAAGTTCACCAAATCCAACAATACAATAACAATTAGTTCAAGAGAGAACCCATCGATGGTGGCACAACATTGGAAGGGATAAGAAAAAGGATCAACATAGAGGAGGAAGGTTTCTCTCATGAATGACACAAGTTCCCAAGGAATGTGATTGCATTTCAAGT
Source organism: Picea engelmannii (assembly GCA_009831015.1). Lineage (NCBI taxonomy): Eukaryota > Viridiplantae > Streptophyta > Pinopsida > Pinales > Pinaceae > Picea > Picea engelmannii. Next base: position 401,400 of record ML778048.1, read on the forward strand.
ACAATGTCCAACTATAACCCATAATGGGATGTAATTTCCCATTGAGACATCATGGGTGTGAATTAACTTGTCATGTAGTTAGGTTTCACGAGTGTAAATTAATTTTGAGTGTAGTTTCACTTTCTCCCTAATTGCAAGGATATGCAACAATGAGAATGTGTTATTGTCACACTATCCATTAAGGCATTCTAAACAATGCAACATTGCCCCAACACCATCGATAATTGTCCAACAATTGGCTTTGTCCCTAGTACCACAGGCATTATACCTTACACCAAAATCATTGTTATTTGTTTGATGGGATATTTGTCTAGGGTTATGAGTGTATTGGCCTTGCCACTACTCTCGATGTTCCTAATGTGGAATCTAATCCAATGTCATGATATAAATCTTGTGATTGTGGGGTATTGACACTTGTTATCGGTGAAATAGTATATTAACACTTGTCGGGGTATTGACACTTGTCCTAGATTATTATTATTATTATTATTATTATTATATCAATTATATATATTATATTAAATAATATATAATTTATATATATTAATTATATTAAAAACAATAACAAAAATAACAAAACATAAAAAACAAATAAAAATAACAAATTTCAAACAAAATAACAAAAATAAATAAAAATTGAATTGTATAATGAGAACACGCCCATATTTCACACACAACAACACTAGAGCAAAAACTCCTGAAACCCCTCCATTCTAGCCCAGTGAGACGGAGGATTTAAGGCACGAGAGGAAGTAAACAACCCCGTGCTGTGGTGCAATCCCCCCCTGAAAACCCGACCACCATTCAATCGAACCCAACGAGAGGGAGGAGAGAACCCTCACACAGTGGAGATAAGGAGGCCCTAAACCTACACAAAGAATTGTGACAGTCGAGTCCAACACATTTGATCAAGTGATGTTGAGAATAAGGGAGAGGGAAAGGATGGTGAGTATCTCTGCACACTTGAATTTACATTGCTAATTCGATATTAGTATTTTTGTTTTTACAAGTTTGGTTAGTTCCATTTTTGTGTTGGAAGGAGATGGAAATCTCCCCTTCTACTTCCCTGCCCATACACCCTAAGAATTGCAATATTTCCTACGCCTTCTTCTCCCTTTCCCATACACCCAAAGAATACGCCCTAAGAATTGTTTTTATGCAATATTTAGATCCCTAAGAATTGGATTGCCTACACCTTCTTATCCCCTTCCCATAGATGTCCAACAAGGTCATTGGATGGCCTTAAATGGATTAATTCAACCTCTTGTAGCTCTTTTTTCCACTTGTAGTTGACTGGTAGAGAAGAAACTAGTTCAAACAGGCAAAAAAAATTAGAGAAAACCCACAAAAAATTGCTTCCATAGGCCAACTGGCACAATCTTCCCTTGACTTGGGATCCATGCCAAAATCATGAGTTTGAATTGTGTTGACTGAGTCAAACTTGGTTAATGTGAGTTTGAATCGACGACCTTTGGATCGACTTGTTTGGAGGATGATCCAATTCAAACTCGAAAAATTGGAATTTAAAGTGTGATTCATGTTTCACTAAAAATAACTCTTTAACCAAAAAAATCATAGATCTCCCATATTTTTGTAAATTGTATCTATTGAAGGTAGTAGATTTTGATGTTTTTTTGAAAAAAATGACACTTGTTATGGGAGAGCCTCAAGGAAGTCTCGAATTATGTGTATACATTGCGAACTTTGTTTCAGAAAATTAGGATAATATGGAGAAGATTGGCCATACTCATCCAATAGTCATGTCCAAAGAATTATGAAATCAAATTTTTTGTCGAGTCTTATACTGTATACTAGGAAAACCGTTAACAGTAGTGATGCATTACAGTCCATTTGATGATTTAAAACATGTTCAAGTTTTCTTCTTTTATTGGTTAGTTTGGAAAAAATAAGAATTATGCTTAAAGAGTAGTTCAAAATTTGAAAAGGGTAGTTATCTCCTTGAGATAGTGAGAATTTGTTTTATGTCAATTGATAAATATCAATGCTTCAATAGTCCCTTAATATTATTCTAGGTGCAGCAATTGTTAATCTTCCACCTCCATGATTCCAAAACATCATCGAGATCCAATAGTGTCATTTCCATTGTCATTTGTATCCTCAGGAGTTGTAGTATTCCCCTTGGTAGACCAGATTCTTCCTTTGATCCCATAGGTAGACTAGATTTTGCCTTAGTAAATCCCCTTGGTAGACTAGAAGTTGTAGTTTTCTTCTAAGAGGTCATACGTTCAAATCTAGAGGGGGGTAGGGTATGTATACCTCCATAGACTTTACCAGTAAAATCGCTGGGTGGAGGGGGTCTCGTACACCAATTTGGTGTCTGGCTTGGTTGTGACCTTAAAAATAGATTATTATTATTATTACTACTAAAAGGAGACAAAAAATAGAACCCCTCAATCAAAACAACCATGCCCTATATCTCTTATTTTGACAAGATCTTTGACAATTTCTTGATCTTCAAAGATGATTTGTCCAGCCCCATAATTTCTTTTGATCTTGCCAACAATATTTACTCCATCATGTTAGGAGGTCCTTATTCTCATCTACCAGTCGTCATTATATTTTTTTCCCAGATTTAATGAGTGCTCCTTGACTGATCATATTTATCTTGCTTATAACTATAAATACTAATCTCCCAATCACCCTTACTTCAATGTCGAAGTTAGCTACATCATTATGAATCACTACACCAAGCCTTACCGATCCATGTTGATCATAAGCAATGCAAAATTCATCAGGCCATCGTTTCATGCTAGATCACTAATAACCCTATCACTGCCTATCATTACAATTTCATAATTTGTTGTAACAAATCATTTCCACCCAGGTTCTACTCTCATCAAGTTAAACTCCTTGTCATCCACAAATGCCCATCATACTAAGCAGTTAATACGGTGTCATCTCTTCTTTCATACATTTTTGTTGTAGGTTGTCTTGTTTGGTCCCTTGAACCAACTATTTGTACAATATTCTTTGACTCATTTCTATTAGGTCCTGCATGGTGATGTTAACTTCTTTGTCATTATTTGAAGCCATCATCTATCTTAGAGCATAATATCCACACCAATTTTGTTTCCATGAAAAAAACATTATATTCAATATTTCAAATCTGAAATCAGAATATACATCATGTCCTAACTATATTTCTAGAGCCATACCTCTCATCCTTATTCCAACCAAATAGAGGCAAAACTTAGAGAAAAGTTTCCTCATAGTAGATATTGTCTAAAATATTACAGTCATCCGGAGGCTCTAGGGCCCTCCAATCTATGCTTAAAAGCACTCGGATAAAATCATTACATTCATACTACTGCCAGAAAAATTTATTCCATCAACCAAAAAATAAGAAAAACAAGTTGGGATTGAACATATATCTAACTAGAATCAATCAAACTTAGTGCCTTTGAGCTAACTAGTAGAGAGAGATCAAAGAAACCTAGGAGAATTTCATCCTTGTATCCTGTCCACATATAAAGTCCCTTCCTGCAAAACGTTTAAGCAACTTTAAATAGATTTTCTGCATGAGCATTGAATTCTCTGTAAATGTGATTGAAAAGGTTTCTAAAAAGTGTCTTTTACCTTGGAAACCCTGAACATAATTGGTCTTAATACCATATTAACAATGCGAGTTTTACCATTACCCCAATCCTTGATTAGTTTTGATTCTCCCATTCTCTGGAGTCTATCAATCTCGCGATCAACTGCACATTTCAGAAGTAACGATAAGGAAAATAACTCATCTTTGTTATTTGTCCCCTAACCTCCTGCATAATTGAAAGAACTGGATGATTTTCATTTATAAATAAGATACCACTAGCACCACAAATACCTGGGGTCCTTGATAATCACCGAAAAAAAAATCCCAAAACATTTGATTTATCTTACACTGGCTCTTAAGGATTTGGGAAGGTTTGACTCTTTCATACTGTCTCTTAAGGATTTGGGAAGGTTTGACTCTTTCATCTTTCCCTGACTCTCTATAGGTATATCTTATTTGATGAGCCACTTGTCTAGTTTGTATGTCTTTACCTTGGAAAGTCATACAATTTCTAATGAGAGCCATACACCCTATACTACAAAAGAGGGAAGGGTTATGTGAGCTTTTATAGATTTGTCTCCATTACAAAGATTCGAAGTTACTCAACAATGAGTGATTTTCCACTTATTATCACCATTAGATAACAATATAGCTTTAGACCAAACCTCCCTAGCATAGAGATAGTGCACCAATAGAAATTGTTTATCAATTCCTCAATGAATTTACATTAAATACATATTCCTAGACCATGCTAGTGCCCACACAAATATGTAGCCTAATAGTTTCAATGTCACCTAAATAAAATACTAGTAAAATCATATATCATAATAAAATAGTGCCTCAACTTGATAAGCCAAGGCTATTACTTTTCTTTAAAGTTCATTTTTCCTTCCACTCATTATCTTTTCAAGAACCTTTCCATCCTTTATAAATTTAAACATAGCCATAGTCTCCACATCCCCCAATTGGTCCATGTCATTCAAGGAAATATATTTCTGCATATTTCTTTGACAGCTCAATCAGCAGTGGACTCGTGATCTGACAAGGTACACACCCCACGTAGCAATGAAATCTACCACCACCAGAAATTTAGTCCAAATGGAATCCTTTAGATTGAAGCGCCATGCCTATGTGGTGTGACAGGTAAACACATTTCCCTCTGCCATCACTTCTCCAAATATATCTCTGTGCTTCTCAAATTTACTAGCAATGTAAGTTTTAAAAGAGAAATCCAAAAGCATATTCAATGTAATATGCAGGTTTTACTTTTGTAGCAATGTACTTCCCTTTCAAAATCTCTTTGTCAAGCATGACCTATCATTGTCATAGATCGTTATTCAAAGATAACCTTTGTTTATAGATTCAATTGTTTTAATATATTATTTTATTGTAATCTTGTTTCATTTGCACCAATTCCCATTCTGCATGGTGCATAAAGTCTGTAGGGGATTTGTGAAAATCTAATCCAAGGTGAATATACCATGTCTCCTTTTTTGTAACCTTTTTAACTCTCTCCTACTTTTTCATCACCAATTTCCCATTTTTTGTGGCCATATGGACACTGGAACTATATTGAATAGAGGGAGGAGGGAAGTAAGTGTCTTGGTGGACATTGTGGCATTACAAATAACAATTGTGACAAAATTTGGAGCATTTTTGCACTCCGTGTTAAAAAAAGGATCAAGGAGTGCACTGAGTTATAATACTACTTTTGTAAAAAAAGTTGTGGACTTTACATGGGAATGGAACAATGGACACAATAGTTTTGCAGAAGGAACAATGGAACAATGGAACAATGGACACAATAGTTTTGCAGATGGAACAATGGACACAATAATTTTCCCACATGACATTTAATCATTAGTCCACATCATATCCAACTATCATAGACTCGTACCTTTGTGGACTTGATGCATCGTACCATGGATAAATATGAGAGTGGATGTGGTTGTATTAATGTGGTCACTTGGTGTTCTCTCAATCTTATTTTCTTTTATCCCCTTGTACGTACATGATTATTCCATGTGTCATTATATTGGTATTTTGAGATCTTGAAATCTTTCTCATAACAACTCCTTGTATCCTTAAATTCTCTTGGTTTCCCTATTCCTCATGCACGCAAAACTCTAATTAAATATGCTTCTAGCAAGTGTCAAGTGTTTAACGAACTTAAGCCATGGAACCTCAGGCCCACCAAGGCGTCCAAAACTAAAATATTATGCATTAGGATTAAGTCTAGGTACCATGTTTCTAAGAAATTTCTTGCATTGGAGATATTTTAAATGACAAATCTGCTCGATTCCTATGGATCTGAAGTATTATTAGAGCCTAGTGAAATCTTGTTTGAGTCCAATTCTCCAAAATACTTGGATTTTTTTTTATAAGGGTGTCTTCTAACTTAGCTTGCAAAATGTGTAGTGGTCCCATGTGGCACACTCTAGAGCCACCACTAGTCCTTCCAAGTTCATTCATGTTGATGTTGCATTTCCATGTGGTGGAATTTAATTGGACCTTGTGTTTAATGAGCCAACCATGTTGACATCATCATAATGACATTGCAATTTCTAAGCCTGCCACATGTCTTTTTTATTTTCCCTTTATTATCCAAACCAACTCCCTTGTTTTTCTCCCTTGTATATGTGGCATATTTTAATTGGTCCCACAATTATTGATGTGGAGGTTCCCTACATCGTGGATATTTGATGGTTTATTAATACTTGCAATTGGTTGCGCAATTGGGGAGAAGGAAAAAACCCCTTTTTACCTTTGAATTTTGAAGTCGAGCTTAGAGGCTTTGTTTTCTAAATGATCAACCCAAATATCTATGCATAAATTCAAAATAGAACATTAGATCTAGTCAAATAGATTCAATTCAAATTGAATTTTTGAAAGAATACGCATAATGTAACTGAAGGGATCCCTTTGACCCTAATTATTTAACATGTAACAAGGTATTGATATTTTCCAAAAGATTCTTATCCATGTGGACTCTCATTTCCATATAGGTTCTAGTCTTATTAATGACATCCCAATTCCTCATATGCATTTTTTCTTTCAATGTTGGATATTTTAGGGATTTCTCAAGGTCTTTCAATGATGAGCTAATGACATCGTTCTCTAACTATATATCTTAATATATATTCAATAATAACAAAATAAGGATCCACAAATATAGACTTACCTTTTGATGAAGAGGGATTATGGCTATTCCCGCTATCTTTTTGAGATCAATTTTGAGCTTGGCAATGTCCTCTATTCACTCTTCAACTTCTTCCTCATCATTGGGTGTATATTTCTTAGGCAAAATTTACCTAAGGTGACCATACATATGAAGGATGGAGCCCCAAAAAGGAATCTTAACATTGTCTATCTCCTGAAAATAAGAACAATTCTCCACTTGGATACCAATTCCTTCAAGCAATCCATCTCCCAAGTTCATTTCCACAAAAATCTTAGCCATTGAGGTCTTGTCTAGGAAGCATGTTTTCTCATCAATATCCAACATCGATCAAACTAGGAGGTCATCCATCAAACTATGTGACACATGCCTTGAAATGCGCAAACAATTTGACCACTCCAATTATTGTAATGTGGCATGGAATGAGAGGTCCATGTGAATGAATAATATCCCCAAACTTCCTATGTCATTCTGACCAATTCCTTGAGAGTTGTAAGATTGTGTCGAGAGTTGTGAACGAACTCAGGAGTTGTGAAGATACCTTGGGAGATGTGAAAATTACAAATGTCATAATGAATCCCATGCAATGTCCACTTAGCCACAATGTCCATTCACCATTAATATAACCAATATGTAATTGTGGCCTTTGAATAATGGCTTGTCCCATTTGTCCTTTTTGGATGGAGTGAGTCAAGGTAATTAAAAAATTTGTCATTTTTTGGATGAAGTGAGTCAAGGTAATGGACAACAACAATAACACCACTTATCCCATTGTCAATAACTCACACCCATGCCTTAGCCTTTACAATTTTGTAGCCATCGATGGGTTACGAATCAATAACAACTCTCTTATTTGTTACTTAACAATGTACTTTACTCTCAATTGCTTGCTCCATTTTGACATGTATAGGCCACCTTAACCTTTCTACCGTTTCTTCTCCTTGGATCGAGGAATCGCATCCTCCAGCTTAGCCACTTCGGTTCCATCTTCCCTAGTCATGAACTCCATTTGTATTGTCATTATCTGAGATGGAGGTCCTAAGGTGCTAAGTATGTAATGGTGGGTTCAATTTTTAAGATGGTGGGGAGGTAGGGTTTAAGGGAATGTGTTTCACCTTATTTTTTATACTAAATGCAAAAAACATTCATCATAACATCTTCATGAATGATTCCCATGAAACCAAATGATTGGGAGACCAAACTTTCAACTAGAGAAGGCATGCATTCTTCACCATTCCGACCAAAACATATATCATAAGTAGAAGAGCCTTCAAAATATACAAGATAAGACCCGTTATTGTTGCGTTGTAAATCAATGTTTTCACTAAGAGAATCAAGAAGATCAACATAAAAAAAATTGACCTCAAGAAACTGTCCAAATTCCTTGTCCTAAATCTTAAGGACACCAAAGAGATCATGGTCACTATTTCAAATTTCTTATTGGTATTTTTTAGTACACATATGAACACATGGGAAATCCTCTTCCATCTCTTCAATGGTAATCTTAGTATGCCTCTCACAAACACCAAAGAGTATGCCTCTCACAAAAACCAAAGAGTATGCCTCTTAGAGACACTAGAAATGTATTCATGTCCATCGTTTCCACCAACATCTGGAGTTTCTAATTGATCTTCTAGTATATTTGAATTAGAACAATAAACCAAACTTATTTCTATGTCTATTCCATCCTTCCAATTGGATCCAAAACTTATAGCAAGTTATTCTTGTAGGGATGCAACGGTATCTTCATATGCCAAGGGAACACATCCCTCATTTGACTTGTCCATGAAAGTTGAGGCACCATCACAAATATAGTTTTTGACAATGGGAGGGTTCGTTGTTGGGTTGAAAATGGCCATGGAATGCTCATACAACTCATTGTCTAGGTTGATGTTGCAATCTAGAAATAGTGGGTTGTCCTCATGAGGATTCATTTGGATCATATTACCACCATAAAATTCAAAGGGGCATCAAACCATAGTTATTCAATCTCAAGCATGTGCTCAAACTTTCATTTGATTAGATCACCAGAAACATGGCCACCCTCTTCCTCATACTTGTCATGCAATTGTTCTTCTAGTGTAGCAATGGCATCTTCATATGACAGGGGCCCAAATCCTTTGGTATAAGTGGGGCTTGTTGCAGGGATGGAGGTGACTAGGGGTTGTTCCCCTACTATATGATGCTCTGACAACTCTTTATATAAGACGATGGGTTGATCATCACTCTGAAGGTATTTCTTTTCTACAACTTCGACCAACAATTTATTGCCTTATACCTTTCAACCAACTTATTGAAAAGAATATCCATGGGATTATTTGATAGGCTTGCAAAGTGTCATCAAGTTTCTTCCTTATTTCCATGCAATGTTGAAGAAAAAAAACCTCATCGTAGAATTCTTCAAGAACCTACTCACAATCACAAAACCCTGCAAAAGTCTTTGATGAGACTTGAAATTTAAGACACAACCCTTGGACAATATTTACGAAACCATTAATGTGTTGCAATTCCTCTCAATGTACAAACGAACAATTTCATCATAATATCCTTATGAATAACGTTTAGGTCTTTCATAAAATCCCTAGTCGTGACCTCCATTTGTATTGTCAGTATCTGATATGGAGGTCCTAAGGTGCTAAGTATGTAATGGTGGGGTCAGTTGTTAAGATGATGGGGAGGTAGGGTTTAAGGGAATGTGTTTCACCTTATTTTTTATACTAAATGCAAAAAAAATTCATCATAACATCTTCATGAATGATGCCCATGCAACCAAATGCATGTTGAATATGTGTCACTTATCATGCAACATGAATTAGGTAGATACCCTATCTTACCACCACTTCCCTTCCCACCCTTATGTAGATACCCTATCTTACCACCACCTCCCTTGCCAACACAGATTAGGTAGATACCCTATCTTACCAAAACATTTCATGGGGGAGGGTTTTTTTCCATAGGATTGTGGGTATTTTCATTGCTACCTCTTGTATACACTGGTAGCTTGGTTGGAATTGTTGGTATTTGGCACATAAAAAGGGATGTGTTTTCCTTGTGACAGTGTTCTTCAAATTGGATTTGTCCATATGTGTTTTCTTTTCGAGTTGGTCTTTAGCACATAGGAAAGTATGTGGTTTCCTTGTTAACATGTTTTTTGGTTTGGATCTATCTTTGTGTGTTTTATTTTTTTATGTGATATGGGTTTCATGTTGTTATGTCCCATGTTCAACCCTAGGTTTCTTTGATTCCTACAAAACTGTTATTGTTTCCCTATAGTATTGGGGTTTAGGATGGCCTTGTGGGAGTTGACAATGCAACACATGGGGGTTTGCAAAAATTAGAGGCATTTTGTGTCGTGTGGTTC
>ML778048.1:431651-457249 GCA_009831015.1 Picea engelmannii
GATGTTGATTTTGGTTAATTTCCAAATTGGCATGGGTTGGAAATGGAGAATAAAACATGAAATATGTAGAGAATTAATGTTAGAGTGCTTCCCACAATGTTAGAGTCAATGACAATGATATCATTGGTGGAAATGATGGATGAAATTACCTATAACTTGCAGAATGTGGGACTCTTACACTTTCCATGGCATGAAGATTGTACTCAACCCATGCTCCCATTATTCTGTGAAAAGACTTTCCCCACCAACCTCTTACATATATTCAAGGATTGGATGATAAGTAAAAGAAGGTATATGGCTTCATTTAAGACACATTGTAGAAAAATATGAGTTCTGAGAATGACCTTGGAGATTGAGGATTTATTTTCCCATAGGTCCCCTTTCATCTTCCCCTATAGTGGAATCATAGTGCCTCTCATTTAATAACAGTTTAGGTCTAGACCTATGGAATAGACCCACATTTATTTATGGAGGATTTAATAACACTTTAGGTATAGAAATAACTGGGTGAATTTAAAATATTGAAACAAATAAAACATAACTTGCATATGTCATTGCTAACAAACCATCTTGAAAATTGGTCTCGTTCACTTATTTTCCTTGAAAACAACCTTGAAGTTGAATGAGACTATTTTAGCGCACAGTGAATTCCATATGGTTAATGATTGTATTTGAATCTCTCACTAAAACCAATGATTGAGAACATGAACCTTTAGAAATTTTAAATCCTTTCCAAAGTGCATAAGCTTTTGCTTGGTTGTTGGAAAAAACACCAAGTCCCCATGCAAAAGAAGTTATTAATATAAATAATAAATAATGTCAATGCTTTCTATTGGTAGTTATTAATATGGTAATATTAATATTAATATTGCCACCTAAAATAATTTTTTAATTTTTTTTTAAATGAATATTGTTCATCTCAATATCGACGACCTTAATATACCTGCGACGAATTCGCTATATAAAAAAATAAATTTTGTTGTCGCAAGTGCGACGACCATAAAATCCTGGCGACACATTTGCTATATAAACAAAGAAATGTTGTTGTCACAAGTGTGACGACCATAAATTCCTGTGACGCATTTTCTATATAAACAAAGAAATGTTGTCGTTCCTACGATGAATTCGCTATATAAAAAAAAAAATGTTGTCGTCGCATGTGCAACGACCATTAAAAAAAATGAAATGTTGTCGTCTCAATTGTGATGACAATAAAAATTCCTAAGACAGATTTTCTATATAAATCAAGAAACGTTGTCGTCACAATTTCGATGAGAATAAAAAATCTTGCGATGAATTTTCTATATAAATGATAAAAATTATCGTCAAAATGGTCGTCGCAATTGAGACGAACAGTTGGTCTCACTTAGTTTGCCTATATTTTCGTATTGGTGACGATATTTATTTTTTTGTAACAATTGTGAGAAGTTCCCTAGGGTCGTCATTCTTGCAAATTTAATTCAATTTTGTTGAAATTGCCACGTCCCATGATATGACGTTTCAGAGACTCAAGGTTCATCGCAATATCCATGACATAATGTCACAAGAGCATCGAAATAGTCGTCACAAAATGACCCAAATTTGCTATTGTTTTATTGGGATGACCCAAAGAATGTGCCTGATTCAGTGTCCTCAATCCATCGAGTTGCACCATTCATTTATTAAGGTCTCTCTAGCACAGGTAACTAGGAATCTCACTACTGGGAACTCAAGGTAACTCGTTTCTAGGAAAAATACCAATAAATAAAATAACGACAAGAAACCTTGCTATTGCAGTGCAACCCACACAGGAGTTCACTCTTTAGGCCTAACAACCTAGTTTTTTGACAATGCAACTCCCACATAGGAGTTAACTCTTCAATCCTGACAACTTGATTCTTTTGCAAGCCTGACAACTTGCCTATTCATGCTATACTCATCGTTTAGGCTTAGGAATCCATTTCACTGTTATACAATTCCTCTAGTGATTCATCATTTTCCAAGGTGTTCTTGCGAAGAAGAATGCCAACCTGTTTCTAGAATTCAACTAGAAATCTATAACTTGTGGAAATAATCCCATCTCCATTATATGGATACATTAAATGTGAGACATCATCATACAATTTTCATTTATAAATTTTTAAATATGTTTTACACAGGAAAACATAGTTTCCCAAGCTCAATTTTTCTTCTTGTTATGTTTGGCTCTTGCAAAAGTAGATATCATTCTTCCTTATGGATTCCATACCTATCATATCTAATACCATTATCCCCACAATTTTCTAATTTCCATGCAACCAAATAGATTGTTACCATACCATAACTGATGCAGGAGCATTGTTGGAAAGCACGCAGAGGTAGGACTGCTCAACACGTGTGAGTTCTTCCAGAAATTCAATGTTGACATTTGCAACCGATTTTGAAATCTGCCTTCACTCAGCTCTAGAATTCACCTTTGGAAGCATGCTTGAACCAATGTTGAATTTTACCCTTTGAGTCACGTTTTGAAAATTGTAAACAGAGCAGGAGTTTCCACTTCGGCTCTGGAATGCGACTGAACTAAGATAGTGTAGGATGAATTTTAGAGTAGGCAAGTAGCTATGGGAAACCCTAGAAACATCTTTGAGTTATGTATAAATTTACACACCCAGTTAGGAGGGAGAGAAGGAATACAAATATAAATTAGTTGTAAGAGAGAATTGTGAAGTTAGTAGGAGATCTCAGTGTCCTTGAGTCACTGTAATTTTGAATGTATTTGGTAGCCATTGGGTACTTGTGAATATAACATAATGGAAAATTGATCTAAATGTTTTTTGTGCAGTTGTGTTTACATTTTCCTATCTTTTCTATTATTCTTGTGTCCCTTAAACAAATGAATGAAACGATGAATGTGGGATTACCAGTTTCAAGTTTTTCTCTTCATTGAAGCTTTGCAAGGTGTGCATCAAGAGAAGAGAGAACACCAAGAGATCAGGAGGAATCTCTCTGTGAGGAACCCCTTGGATCCAAATCATTGAATCCCTTGGATGTAAGGAGTGTGCGGGCATTCAAGGCCTACACAAGTTAAATCTTAGGAGGAATAATGTTTCAGAGAAGCGTTATCGAGACCCAGAAAATCCCATCTCCCTGGAAGAAGCGAGGACCGAGTCTTCGAGGACTTAGAAATTCTTCTAAGTCTGAAGTGAGTAAAAGATCTGGAGGAAGAATGTTGTTGAGCATTGGATTGTTGAGGAAGATCTCGCAGATCATTCCATTTGAGGGAGAAGTGCAAGCTTTAATGCTGTGTAGATCCAGGAGGCGAGATCTCAGAGATCGAAACAGACGGTGGAGAACTCTCGAGGAGAGTCGTGAAATACCGCCAATCACTGGATCAAGTGGAGTTGCAAGGAGGTCAGGGATGAGGAATATATCTGAGTTGTAGATCTCAGGGAACATTGTGAGCCTTCGATCGAACGCCAAGGCATTTCAGTGTTTCAACATTTCGGCAACCGAGACTTCCAAGGAATAGGGATACGATAGAGGTCCTTGTCTCCCAAAACCTTAAATCGCGAAATAGTGAAATAGCGAGATCAAACGTGGGCTGTAGATATTAGGAGCTATTGTGAGCCATGGATCGAATTCTAAGACATTTCAGTGTTTCGACATTTCAGTATTTCGGCAACTGGGAATCCCAAGGAGCAAAGATATCCCCATGCGTTCTGATTTTGCGAAATGTGAAACCCCAAAGGGATAGGTGCTAGGACATTTCGACATTTTTCCATTTCAGCATTTCAGCCACCAGGGGTTCAAAAGGGGAAAGGAGGGACCCTTGCATCATTATTCCCTGAATCGCGAAACCCCAAAAGAGCTAACACCAAGCTAGTTCGGCATTATGTGAACCAGGATTTCGAAAGACAGAGAATGGGAGAGTGCTTGCATCACAATTCCTCGAATCACAAAAGTTAATAGCACTTTGGCATTAAGTGTGTGGACAAAGAGTTGTGGTCATGTGGGTAGAGGCTATGGGAGGAGCCAAAGCCCGTTATGCCCTTTTCATCATTTCGAGACCCAGGAGGTTGAAGGACCAAGAACCGTCTACCGTTGGAATCATGAAATCGTGAATTCTGAAATCCCAAAAGGTGGAACGTGGTCACAGGTAGATTTCAGCATTTTGGGGTTCGGGTGTTCGAGAGACCAAGAGTCAGGAGATGTGGAGTCCCATCTCATGAAATTGCAAAACCTTGAAATGAAAAAAGGAGGCATGCGCAATTTTTCTCAAGACCTGTACCAGAGGATGAAGGGACCTGTGGATCTGTCCAAAGGATTCCAGTAGGACCCGAAGGGCCATTTTGGCTCAGGGAAGAGAACGATCTAGAGACCAGGAGGTCACAAAACCCTACTGAAGTAGCGGGTCTTCATCAGGTGGTATCAGAGCATCAGTTTTTCATCTGTAGACTTTAGGCGAAGGAGGAAAATAAGGAGACAAAGAACTCGAAGTTGTATTCTGTGTGTGACAGATAGTCAACATATTGTTGCCAAGAAGACGAGAGCTACCTTTAGCCAACCATGTTGTAGAGAGGGATATGTGGGAGCTTCGTGCCCAAGTGGAAACAATGGAAGCAACATAGAGAATAGCACCTGACGTTGGGGATATCAGTGATGCAGAAAGTGAAGAGGTTGAGGTTGAAGAAGCTGTAGGAGAGGATGCTGCAAAAGAACGTTTGTTGAGAGCAGTTTCCAGATTGGGAGGTAAGGCTAAGATAGAGGTCTCCATGTATGAGGGAAATCTATATGTTGAAGAACTATTGGACTGGATAAGGTCCATGGACAAACACTTCGACTATGAAGATGTCAATGAGGAGAAGAAGGTGAAGAAGGCAGTCACCTAGCTAAAAGGGCATGCAACACTATGGTGGGACGAACTGCAGGTTGAGAGGAGAAGTAAAGGAAAATAGAGTATAAAGAGTTGTGACAGGATGGTATCCAAACTGAAGGCTAAGTTCATACCCAAATACTACCAAATCAATCCATTCAGGAAGCTACAGAACCTGAGACAGAAAGGGATGACAGTCAAGGAGTACACCGAGGAGTTCTATCGGCTGAACATCAGAACTTGACAATGGGAGAGAGATGAAGAAAGAGTCGCTAGATATATAAATGGCTTGAGATATGAAATCTAGGATGAACTTAGCATGATGTCAGTGAGGACGGTGGAAGATGCTTATCAGTTTGCACTGAAAGTAGAGGAGAAGATGGCCAGAAAACATAACCAGTGAGGAAGAGGTAAAGGCTCGATCCCAAGAAAAAGTAAGGGATTTAACCGTGACATAGCACATAAGTCTAAGGATGAGGCTGAGAAACCACACAATCACTCAGAATGAGGAGGAAGTTCATGAGGAAGATAGAGTGGTGGAAGAAACTCTTCTAGAGGAAGAGGCAGAGGAGGAGTAAGGTGCTATAACTGTGGAAATGTAGGGCACATGTCTTGGGAATGTCCTGAGAAGAAGAAGGAAGGAGGAGAAGCCCACATTTCAGAAGCACAACAAAGATATGTTGAGGCAGAAGGAGCAGAGGATGGAGCATCCCTGATGTTGAGAAAAGTTCTCTTAAAACCAGAGGCAGAAATTGAAAATTCAGTGCAGAGAAACACTCTCTTCAGGACAGCTTGCAAGACTAAGGACAAAGTATGCAAGGTGATCATTGACAGTGGGAGTACTAACAACCTATTATCCACAGAGATGGTGGGGAAATTGGAGTTGAAGACAACTGCACATCCAAGGCCATACAAAGTCTCATGGTTGCAAAAAGGCCACTAGGTAATGATCGCTAAACAATGCCTGGTTGAAATTAAAATAGGAGGATATAAAGATGAAATCCTATGTGATGTAATTCCCATGGACGTATGCCACATTCTATTGGTAAGACCATGGCCGTTTGACAAAAATGTCATTCATGATGGAAGAAAGAATACATATACATTGGAGAAGAATGGTAGGATGCATATGTTGCTGCCAATGGAGGAGAAGAGAGCGAAAGAGGAAGCCAACACAAGCATACTTCTCATGAGTGGGAAGGAACTCCTGAAAGAAGTCAAGGAAGAAGAAGAGATGCATTTCACTATGGTGAGGAAGACTAGAGTCATCCTTATGAGTACATCAGTGGATGATTTACCTAAAGAAGTTCAGGAGTTGCTCAATAATTTTGTTGATATAGTGGTCGATGAGCTGCCAAACTCATTGTCGCCCATCAGGAGTATCATTCATCATATCGACTTGATACCAGGAGAAAGCCTGCCAAACAAAGCAGCGTATATATTAACACCTCGAGAAAATGAGGAGGTGAAGAACCAATTCCAAGAATTGTTGGATAAGGGTTTAGTCAGAGAAAGTTTGAGCCCATGCATGGTACCAACTTTGTTAAGCCCAAAGAAAGATGGAGGATGGAGAATGTGGACAGACTCGAGAGCCATCAACAAGATCACTATCAAGTACAGATTTCCTTTATCGAGAATGGATGACTTAATGGATTGTTTAAGTGGAGCAAATTTCTTTTCTAAGATAGATCTGAAAAGTGGATATCATCAGATCAGGATGAGAGAAGATGATGAATGGAAAACAACCTTTAAGACAAATGAAGGCCTGTACGAGTGGCTAGTTATGCCATTTGGATTAATGAGTTCCTCGAGCACTTTTATGAGGCTGATGAATGAAATTCTAAAAGATTTCATTGGCAAGTTCATGTTTGTATATTTGGACAATATATTGGTCTTTAGCAGGACTAAAGAAGAGCATTTGAGGCACCTAACATTGGTAATGAGGAGGATACAGTAGGAGAAGCTGCTAATCAATTTGAAGAAGTCCTCTTTTATTAAGTCCAAACTCATCTATTTGGGTTTTATGATCTCTTCAAATGAACTGAAGATGGATCCAGAGAAGGTGAAAGTGATCAGAGAATGACCGTCACCAAGGAGCATGTTTGAGGTAAGAAGCTTTCAGTGGGATTTGTGCACCAATGATGGATACAGTGAAGAAGCGGCACAAGTCTTTTAAATGGACAGAGGAGGCTGAAAAGACATTCAATATACTAAAGGAGAAGATAACAGAAAGACCAATTCTGGTCTTGCCGAATTTTGAAAACACATTTTAGGTAAGATGTGATGCAAGTGGAGTTGCAATAGGAGCATTTCTGAGTCAGGACAATCGACCTATTTCCTATTTTAGCGAGAATTTGAATGGGACTAAGAGGAAATACTCCACATATGACAAAGATTTTTATGCCATAATTAAAGCTTTGAAGAAATGGAGGAATTATCTTGTCCCACAAGAGTTTGTCTTGTACAACGATAACCAAGATTTACAATTCATAACCTGAAAAAGAAAAGTTGAATCAGAGACACGCAAAATGGGTTGAATTTATGCAAAATTTTACTTTTGTCATAAAACATATTGTTGGGAATACTAGCAAAGTTGTCGATGCGTTAAGAAGGAGATGTTTAATTCTGCAGGAATTCCAGGTGAAGACCTTGGGGTTTGAACACCTTAAGGATATGTATTGTGATGATACAGATTTCAAGAAGGCCTACGAAGCATGTACAAGCCCTTTACTAAGAGATAGAAGTCAATGGATAGAGTATATGGTTCAAGAAGGATTGTTGTTCAGAGGAAATCAATTGTGCATACCAAGATGCTCAATGAGGGACAATCTTCTAAAGGAGAAGCATAGTGGAGGATGGGCTAGACATTTCAGCCATGATAAAATGTTTGCACAGATGAGAAGCTCGTACTATTGGCCAGGTATGAGAATGGATGTGATAAAGTTGGTGAACAGATGTAGAATCTGACAACATGCAAAGGGGAAAAGATAGAACACTGGATTGTATCAACCATTGCCAATAACAGAGAGGCCTTGGGATTCAATAAGCATGGATTTTGTGTTGGGATTGCCAAGAACACAAAGAGAATTTGATTCCATATTTGTGGTGGTGGATAGATTTTCAAAGATGACACATTTCATCCCATGCCAGAAGACCAGTGATGCAACACATGTTGCAAATTTGTTTTTCAAAGAAGTTGTGAGACTTCACGGCCTACCCAGGAGCATTGTCTCAGACAGAGACACAAAATTTGTTGGTCACTTTTTGAGGACGTTGTGGAAGAATACGGGGAAAGATTTTTCCTTCAGCTCATCTTATCACCCTCAAACAGATGGGTAGACTGAGGTGGTAAATAGAAGTTTGCGAAATTTATTGAGAAGCCTGGTTATAGAACACCATAACTAGTGGGATCAGATTCTACCACAAGCAGAATTTGCATACAATGACTCACCAAACAAAAGCACTAGAAGGAGACCTTTCCATATACTCTATGGATTGCAACCCAGGGGAGTGTCTGAGTTAAGGGATTTGGAACAGGGAGAGATAAGAAGCGCTGGAGTAGAGGATTTTGCTGCTGAGATGCAAAGAGTCCATGGTCGGATCAAAGAACAATTACAGAGTTATAATCAGAAATACAAACACAGAGCTGATCAACATCACAGGGAACTTCAATTTAAAGTGGGAGATAAGGTTTTAGCACATCTCAGGAAGGAAATGTTCCCTAGGGGAACATATAACAAATTGAAGATGAAGAAGATAGGACCCTATAAGATCTTGAGGAAGTTTGTTGCAAATGCCTATAAGATCGAGCTGCCAGATGGTGTGAGCATTTCACCCATATTCAATGTTTCATACTTGTATCCTTACAAGAAATATGACATAGAAGGGTTAGAAGAGCAAGGAAAGATTCAGTGGGAGAAACAAATGCATGTGGCAGAAAAGCCGCAGATGGAGAAAATTGTTGATCAGAGGATTGGAAAAAAGACCTGGAGGAAGACTTATTTTGAGTATCTGGTCAAATGGAAGGGACAACCAATAGAATATGTCAGTTGGGAAAATGATGTTTCTATCCAAAAGCATGGAAAATCAGTAGAGGATCTCATGGACAGGATTCCATGAATTTTTGTCAAGGGGAGTATGATGCAGGAGCATCATTGGAAAGCGCACAGAGGCAGGACCACTTAACATGTGTGAGTTCTTCCATAAATTCAACGTTGACAGTTGCAGCCGATTTTGAAATTTGTCTTCACTTAGTGCCATAATTCACCTATGGAGGCATGCTTGAACCGATGCCGAATTTTACCCTTTGAGGCACGTTTTGAAAATTGTAAACAGAGTAGGAGTTTCCACTTCAGATCTAGAATGCGATTGAACTAAGATAGTGTAGGATGAATTTTAGAGTAGGCAAGTAGCCAAGGGAAAACCTAGAAACATCTTTGAGTTATGTAGAAGTTTACACACCTAGTTAGGAGGGAGAGCAGGAATACAATGAGAAATTAGCTGTAAGAGAGAACAATGAAGTTAGTAGGAAATCTCAGTGTTTTTGAGTTACTGTAATTTTGAATGTATTCGGTAGCCATTGGGCACTTGTGAATATAATAGAATGGAAAATTGATCTGAATGTATGTTGTGCAGTTGTGTTTACATTTTCCTATCTTTTATGTTATTCTTGTGTCCCGGAAACAAATGAATGAAACGGTGAATGTGGGATTGTCATTTTAAAGTGTTTCTCTTCATTGAAGCTCTGCAAGGTGTGCATCGAGCGAAGAGACAACACCAGGAGATCAGGAAGAATCTCTCTGCGAGGAACCCCTTGGATCTGAATCATTGAATCCCTTGGACACAAGGAGTGTGTGGGAATTTGAGGCCCACACGATGTAAATATCAAGAGGAATAGTATTTCAGAGAAGCGTTATCAAGACCCAGAAAATCCCATCTCCCTGGAAGAAGTGAGGACCTAGTCTTTGAGGACTTAGAGATTATTCTAAGTTTGAAGCGAGTAAAATATCTGGAGGAAGAACTCCATTGAGCATTGGATCATGGCGAGATATCCCGCAGACTGTCTGATTTGAGGAAGAAGTGCAATCTTTAATGCTGTGTAGATCCAGGAGGGGATATCTCGAAGATCAGAATAGACGGTGGAGAACTCTCGAGGAGAGTCACGAAATACCGCGAATCGTTGGATCAAGTGGAGTTGCAAGGAGCTCAGCGATGAGGAAGAGATCTGAGCCATAGATCTCAGAGACCATTGTGAGTCGTCGATCGAATGCCAAGGCATTTCGGCATTTAGACGTTTCAACACTTCAACATTTCGACAACCGGGAGTTCCAAGGAACAGGGATACGATAGAGGTCCTTGTCTCCCGAAACCCCGAATCGTGAAATAGTGAAATAGTGAGATCGAACGTGGTCCATAGATCTCAGGAGCTATTGCAAGTCATGGATTGAATGCTAAGACATTTTGGTGTTTTGACATTTTGGTATTCCGGCAACCGGGAATCCCAAGGAGCAGAGATATCCCCTGCGTTCTAATTTCGTGAAACGCGAAACCCCGAAGGGATAGGTGCTGGGACATTTCGACATTTTTCCATTTTGTCATTTCTGCCACTGGGGGTTCGAAATGGGAAAGGAGGGACCCTTTCATTGCAATTCCCCGAATCGCGAAACACTGAAAGAGCGAATGCCAAGCCAGTTTGGCATTTCGTGAACCGTGATTTCAAAAGACAGAGAACAGGGGAGCGCTTGCATCGCGATTCCCCAAATCATGAAAGTCAATAGCACTTTGGCATTAAGAACATGGAAAAAGAGTTGTGGTCATGTGGACGGAGGCTAAGGGAGGAGCCAAAGCCCATTAAGCCCTTTTCAGCATTTTGGGACCCGGGAGGTTGAAGGACCAAGAACCGTCTACTACCGGAATCGAAAAATCGTGAATTCCAAAATCTCGAAAGGTAGAACGTGGTCACGGGTAGATTTTGACATTTCAGGTTTCAGGTGTTCAAGAGACTAGGATTCAGGAGACGTGGAGTCCCGACTCGCGAAATCATGAAACCCTGAAACGCGAAAAGGAGGCACATGTAGGTTTTCTCAAGACCTGTACTAGAGGACGAAGGGACCCGTGGATCCATCCAAAGGATTCCAGCAGGAGTTGAAGGGCCATTTCGGCTCAAGGAAGAGAATGATCCAGAGACCGAGAGGTCATAGAACCCTGTTGAAGTAGGGGGTCTGCATCAATAACAATTTCCAATTATTTCTTTGTCGAATTTGTTTCATACAGGAAAATAAAATTCCCCAAGCATGAGATTTATGATTTTTATGTTTAGCTCCTATAGTTGTAGGCATTGGTCTTTTTTATGGGCTTACATCATTTCCATATCTAATACCACTCTACCTACAATTTCCTCAACTTTTGCACAACCAAACAAGATTGTTATCACTCATGCATATTTTTAGCAATTCATGAAATGATCTCATAATTATAATTTATCAACAATTCAATCATTTCCAACCATTATTCACATTAAAATGGAATTCAACCATTAATAATATTATCTAGAATGAAACTACCATTCACTATACATGCATTATCAATATACCAAGATTTTCATAGTGCAATCAAACTTTACCAATAAATAAAAACCAACATGCCAATAATCATGGTCAAATGTTCACAATGCATCTTTTCATTGATTTTGGAATATCATATGTTCATGTCATGTATTACACCATCTGAGTTGGAAGGTATAGCCCACACTTTAACACATTATCCAATATTTTCCTCATTTACATGTCTATTCATTTGGATACATTCCTCTTCAAACCATACACAACACTAGGAATATAATTTTCTTAGTGATCTCTCATGTTGGCAAAGAGGTTGCAGTCCAACATCATTTATATAGGGGAAAACCATTATGCACTTGGATGGCACTATAGCCTTTCCATATCCAATATCATCATGGCCTCACACATGACCATCTCTAATGGAATTCATCGATACAACATGATTAATATATCCTGACTTAATTTGGATTATGTTCTCATGACTGACATAACACAAAATGGAATTAAATTTATCATAAATGCATTCAAGCATTACATAGCATGCATGTACTCAAGGTCGTTTTCCTTTTTATCAACTTCCAATGTTAAAAATCTAGTTGAGGGATTTCTTACCTCAATTCCCTTCAACATTTATGCATCATAACAACCCCAACTACATACATGCATCATTGTTATTACATTAATTTATGCTACCTGACCAACTTACACTTTGTAGAATCTCTCAGGATCCCTTTACCATCCCTTGATCAACATTTACCATTCTCATTGTATTCACATGGATGGTTTTCAAATGCAGTAGCATCATCAACAACTTCAGACATGCTATACATAATTTCCTGGATACACAATCCATCATTAGTCTTATTCAAATATCACAACATAATTAATTCATGTGTGTGTGTGTGTGTGTCAACAAACTACTCTTAGTCTTCTCGCATTCCATATACATGACGAGGAATTTCCATATGCACAAAATTTCCATCAATATGCACTAAGAAATTGATCTCATCATGCCCATTTCATGTCCCTGCATTCTATCTCTCTTATATACATTCACGCATCACTTCCATTATGCACTTCAATGCATATTCATTTCAGCTTTAATTATTTTTTGTTGTTGTTGTTGTAGATTTTTGTGCTTGATTTTTTTGCAGAACCTTGTTTCCTGGTGCACTTCCATTCTGCTCAACTTTGTACCATTAACCCCTATTCTAAAACTTCTAGCCAATCCCTACTTGGTCAGTCTACATTTAGAGCCACTAGATCCACTAGTGCTTCCATCTCACAACTTCTTCCTTTATGCAGAGAAAAACTTGTCCCAACTTATTTTGGCTATAATTCTTAATATTCAGTGTTGTAGCATGCACTACTCCAGTTTAATATTATCATTGCAATCTAATTATCCACTCCCTATTTCCTTGACCAAACTGGTCTTGAAATATCATTATCATTAATGGGCATTTCCACAATTTGAAATGTTTTCTTTTATGTCATATTTCTAATCATCTTTTCCTTCCATGGATTTACTCAATTTTAAATATCTCTCTCTACTTCATTGAGTGATTCATTATAAAATAAATCACTACTTGGCCACTCAAGACCACTCTTCTCCAATTGGAATGTTACACTCCTTCATTGGCACACATACCTTGCTTCAACTATGTAATATGATAATAGAGGAAACTTTATTTCCTTGGGTTCTTTCTAGACAGAAGTTGTTAGGTCATATATAACAATCCTTCTTCCTCCGTTCCTATATTTTCACATAGATATGACTCATTCATTCCATGATTCACACCTCATCTCATGACATCATTTTTCCTTCTCTTGTAGGAAGCTTGGATCCTTCATTATTATCTATTGTTGGCACCGAGCCGAAGTGGAAAGAAGGACGATTGTGGGAAAGAAAGCGTGCATAAACGGAAGTAATAGTTGGAGAAAGAACAACATGCGCGCATGTAAGAAAGCATGCACAAGGAAAGCGACAGCTAGAGGAAGAACAACATGCGTGCATGGGAGGAAGACCTAACATTGGTAGGGTTAGGGTTTTTTTAATGCTTCGTAAACGATTGAAGAGCCCGAAATGTATAAATATAGATGCGTAGGTATCATTTAGAGGTTCGACTATTTTGTGTTGAAATTTTGTGTATTATCTTGGGGTGTTAGTATTGTTATCCCATCTTTTACTGTAGTTATGCATGAGCGGGTGTGGTATACGATATTGACTCTTATGCACCATTTTTGTAAGTTGTTGAGCTAGAAAGAAGGAGAGAAGGTAGATCTGAGGATTAGTTCGTAGGCTGTAGAGACTGGTGTGATCTAGTTTGCCTCATATAGATCTTACCCATAAGAGGGGAATTGTAAGCGTGTGGTGCTGGAAATGCACAACTTCCATAGTAAAAGAGCCAAGAGCTAAATCTTTGTGGATGTATCCTAGGAGGGGGTGAACCACGATAATAAATATGTAATTTGATGAAAGTATGCATCTCTTTACTTTCTTTCAGCAGGTTATTGTTATGCTTAATAAATAAGTTCATACATTGTTATGGAACACAAATATGTTTCTTGGGAAGTAATCTATGTAATGGGAATGTGAATCTGTGAGGAATAGGTAGATTACCCTCATAGTTCATAGTGCATGGATCTGATTAATAAACCCCTATCTCATACTCAATCCTAGGCTGTAAACACCTGAGTCTTACAGCCACCCATTTAAACCTATCTCAGGTAAGACTGCGCAATGCATTATGTTAACGCTCTGTAAATTCCCAGAGGTTGTCAGAGTAGAAGAAATTTACAAGAGGTAACTTTATCCAACCACTTTGAAACTTGAATCTAGCCCTACCAGTTTCAAAGAGGGATCTCTCTGTATGATTTAGCTATGTTTTAACTTTGAGATATTAGGCTAGTTAAACAAAATAATATTGAATGGTTTGTTGTTGTTTTTGTTAAGTTGGATGAAAAGGGTTTTACACCTCCATTGGGCTATGGGGTCTGTATTATAAAGATAGAGATCTAAACAGAAACTAAAATATTCTTTTCACAGGGAAAGATAATGCATTCATTGGATTCTTTAGTAGTAAAGTGATGAATAGAAGAAAATATGAGAATATCAATTAAAGTAAAGAAGAATTTAAGAATTTCTTCACTGTAATATCAGAAAGATAAACATTAAGATCTTTCAAAGCTGGAAACAGGGTATACAAAGATAAATCCTGCAACATGTGCTACTTTAAAATATTAGATTAGAAAACAATATGACAATTGAGGGAGAAAAACATCACCAATGAATAACACGTGAGAATCCTGTGAAACGCCCCTTTGTATTATTGGAAGATCTCTTGATAAAAATTATAGTATTTCTATCTTACAGGGCGTAAAGATCAACCCTCGGTACTTCAAAGTTTGAAGTATTTATAATAAAAAATTACATACAATCCTATCATTAAAGATCAGGACGTGGCAGTTCTAAATTTAACTAACTAACTCAACAAGATACAAAAATTCAGGAACTGTTTGATGATGTGTTGAAATCTTCATGCTGATTTCTGGGGTAAACTGTTGGTGAGTCCTCTGCATGACTTCACTTGATTGGATTGCTAACTGGGCTTAGACACCTCAGCTCTTACTCGATCAAATTGCATAGTTATTCCCATCGAAGGTGACTGGGAAAAATGACTTTGAGTAGTCTTTGGTATACTTCATCCATCTCTGTATACTTGGCAAAAGTTGGCTTCAGGATGAAAATGTACTGGATCTCGTGTTGAATGTTGATATCTGATTGTAAAGATTCTAAGAATGCCTTGCCTATGATACTGCCCTATATTCCCGAGAATTTTGAACTATCTTTAGCCACAATGGCTAGATTCTTTTTATAATCAAACAGTGTCATTAACTTGTCATTTATGACCCTTAAGCCAGGGAGGCCTTTGTTCTACAGAGCTTCAATTTTGCTGAAAAATCTTTGCACTCCTATGTCCATGGTCTGGACTTTTTCCTCCAGCTATAACATCAGTCCTCTTTTGGTCAGAACCCTCTTGACCTCGAGGATAGTTTATGTCCTATCTTCAATTTTCAAACCCTCTAACTCTTCTCTCATTTTTGAATTCAAGAATCCAATGATCTTAGTGGCTTTTATGGGCATCTCTCCCAGTTCTACTCTTATTTTCTCAATAGCCTCCTTGCTTCTTTGCACTAGTTCATTTTTCTAGAACATGATTTGTACCATAGGCCAAATTTCATTTACGTACTTGGTGATATCCATTCAGACACTTTCCTTGACCTCAACAAGTGTTTTGCCTGCCACTGTTTTCTTTTGAAGATGTTGCAATTCCTATTTGAGCTTGTCTGATGTTTGCTTCTCCTTGGAGTAGCTGGTTTGGTAAGAATAATTGAGTTCCTGAAGGTTCTCAACCTCCTTTTTAAGTCTGCTAATCTCTATCTCTTGCAAATTCATCTCTTCCATGGATTTTTCCAGTTTTACTGTCTTCTCTAGAGTTGTCAGCGGAGTTGCTGAGGGAATCTCTGTTGTAGATGTTGTGCTTACTCTTGTGAGTGGAACTATGCTCAATGGAATGAAATCCATGGGCTTTGATTGTTCCTTCTCTTTTACTAACTTTTCTAGTTCTGCTTCCATCTCTTTCAACTGTTCATTCTGCTCCATGATCAACTTGAGCATCTCATCATTTTCACCTTCTGTCTCAGCTATCTCCTTTGCCTGTGCATCTTTCGTTGGTGGCAGTTTCAACTATTTCCTTAGAGATGCTATATTGGAATTTTTCTTTTTAATCATTTCCTTGACTGCTTTCACATTCGAGGGGTCATACCCGATCTTGAGGACCAATTCTTCCAACGTCTTAATTCTGTTATCCTTTGCAAAAGATGATATCTTTTCTAATTTCAAATGTGTTTGGACATTGCTCAGAGATACCTATAATTTAGCGGTCGTAGTAGAATCATTTGCCAATGTGGATAAAACCATTTCCCTAGTTTTCCTGTGCAGGTCCATTTGATCAACATGATGCACATCCTTAGTATGAAACTCAAATGTTTCCCTTTTGTAATCAGTGATTACTTTCGGGTCTGGCACCTGTGCCTACAAAAAATCCATGTACATTCTACCCTTCTCTGTATTGAATGCAGACAATAGTTTGTGTTGTGTCGTTGATGTTTGTTTCCAAAATTGAGCATACATATTGTTGTCTAGCGTCTAATTTTTCCTTGTGATCAGGTCATACTTCTCAAAAACACTCAACTGTGGTCCTACTTTACTTG
Organism: Picea engelmannii; assembly: GCA_009831015.1. Lineage (NCBI taxonomy): Eukaryota > Viridiplantae > Streptophyta > Pinopsida > Pinales > Pinaceae > Picea > Picea engelmannii. Next base: position 448,317 of record ML778048.1, read on the forward strand.
GCTGGTCAACTTGGGGAGAATTCATGGGCTTCTTGCAAAAAAATGTAGGCATGATATGATTTCTACTTGTGCTAAGAAGTGACCGATCATATTTCATAGTTTCAGTAGATTGGATTCCCTTTTCACCAACCGTGTCAGGTGTATGACTAGTTTTTGGCCTTTTGGTGTGTACTTGGAAATCTTCAGTCGAGACTTTGGAGACAGAAGGTGAAGTATCCTTCCTAGGTATTTTTGCCTTGGGAACCTATGGTGTGGTAGTCTGTGAGATGATGACCAAAAATTCATGTTGTTCTATCTCAATGAGAGTGTTCGGCTCCCATTCTGTTTGATTTGTGAACTTTTCTATCTCAAGTTTGGGTGTATGAACATATGGAACATTTTTATTTTTAACCCTCATCTCATAAATTGTCCCACATGGATCATAGTGCCATATGAAACTAACCTGAAACTTCATTTCTTTCAAAAATCTGTTTGCTTCCTCCCCGACGCCTCGACTATTACAGATGAAAGACCCTATTTACCCTTTAATTCTAAGATGCTATTTCTTTTTCAGAGACAGAAAATGTATGTCATCTGAGTTAATCATTTACCTTATATACTCCAGGGAAAATATCCTCATGGGTAGATACTTGGGCAATTTGTATGGAGCCAACTCACATCCATATACTCTGATCTCGGTGTGATTTTGTTAAAGATACCAGTCTCCAGTCTTTGCAAGGTATGAGAGGTATATAATCCTCTGAATCTCCTCATTTATTCTTGGCTCAGGTCTGCCACTGAGCATGCTCACCATAGGATGGTAGAACTTCTCGATAAACTGTTTGAAACTGAACTCTATCGAACTTTGTCTGAGTAGTGAAGTCCAAGATGTTACTGCCTGCGGCCTCCTGTCCTTGTCCATTTTCTGCATTGAAAAAGAGAACCTGTCTGCTTGAAATAAAGTGAACATGTAGGCCAGTATTGAGGAATACCAGAACATGCCTTTTGAGGTGAAATTTAAGAACTTCTCGTGAATATTGTCTGCCAAGAAAGTGTTGTAGTCAAACTGCATGGTGGGTCTTTCTTCTGTGGAGAAATGGATAGAAAACCCAATATGGGTTCATCCACCCATTGGTCGGAAAAATAACCCAGTAGAGCACAGAGCGATGAAATAATTTGGTTTCCCTTTACTGAGAATAGGGAGGAAGGGTACGGGAGATTTGTCTTGGGGAGTTGAGCAGCCTGAGGGAGGAAAAGCTCAAAAATTTGGGCTCTCTGAGGGAATGATATTTTCCGGTATAGCTCTGTGATGACTTCGAGATTGAAAGGAGAGGAGGATTCAGTTCTAGGTATCTACATCATCTGATCAATGGAATTAGGTGTGATGAAGAGAAGAGTTTCTCCTGATTAAGATAATATGGCTCTCTGGTCGGGGATGTAATGAGCCTGGCATTTGAGGGCAAATTCAGGGAAATGGTGAACCTAGGGGAAAAGATACAGAGGAAGGTTGGATTACCAGAGCCTAATTTCATCCCTTTGATCTAAGAAAATATCTTTTAGCCATGACTGTAAATCCACGAAGTCGAATTCGCACCTGGTTTCTATGATTAAATGATCTTTATTGGCCAAATGGATCCTGTCGAGGTCCATAGGAGGAGGGAGGAAAGGATTTTCCTCAGCTTCTGCTTTCTTTGATGTTGGTGCCATCACTATGAAAATACCTGCGAGTCAAACAAAACATTAGTGGGGATGATTGTGGTTTTGGACGGTTGACTGAAACAAAGAGAAGACAGGGAAAAATTCTCTGGTGCAATGGACAAAGTAAATAGTGGGAGAATGAAGGAAAAAAAGGGTAGTTTTGAGAAAATGGATACTCGTTGGGCGTGGGAGATAGATCAACAGGATAACGAATAACTTAACCAATAATAAATGGCCAACAGGTCCTTTAGAGCGTGAGATGGTAGGTAGAAATGAATGACAAGTACGACAGGGTGATGTAGAGGGTGTTGATTGGGGATTTACCATGATGAAGGGAGTTGTAACATGTGAACAGGGGGAAGTGGACTGACGAAGTTATGAGATGTGATCTTTAGGGAAGAAGTGGAAAATGATGTCATGGGGTGAGGGGGGTGTATGTCAGAAAATGATGAGAGGTACGTGGTGGGAGTCTGGACCAATGGTTTCTTGCCACATAGAGAAAAAATGTCTGTCGGAAAACCAATCCATTCTGGACCCCCCCCTCATCGTTAAAATTAGACCGGTTGGGGGGGTCTGAAAAACACCATCAGTCTTCCATCGGTGCACCTGTCGCTGGACCGTAGATCTGAGCGCAATGTTTAACCAACATTCTGGACCCGCCCCCCCCACCATTAAAAGTAGAACGGTCGGGGGGGGGGTCTGGAATTCAATCTCAACCATGTATCTAGGCACCGATGCCTCATATGTTTAGATGCACGCCTTCATTATACATGATTTTGGAACCCCCCCTTACCGTTAAAGGTAGAACGGTCGGGGGGTGGGGGGGGGCAAAAAAACTTCTCAACCATAGATCTCAGTGCCAACACCTCAACCATTCATCTATGTGTTGTCTTTAATCTGTGAGCACAAACTCATTTTTTCTTTGAAAACTTAGGATAAGCGATTTAAGTGGGTTTGTCCAAGATTTCCCTGTTTTTATCACCATGGGTTAGACATTCAACTTTCAAACATCAAAGATAGGGTTCAACATTGATCATCATGCCTGTTTTATTGAGATAAAGCAAACTACCCTATGCTCTAACCTAATTACCTATGAAATTTAGCCCAGATTAAATTGTTGGACTAAGAAATTACTCTATCCTGGGGTTATTTGACCAAGATTAGGCAGTTTGGTCAAATTTATTCACTAGCTAACCTAATTTGCTTGGCTAAGATTAAACAGTTTAGCCAAGCTTATTCACTACTCCTATCGACATCAATTTAAAAGGACTTGGCCATGCTTAAACTGTATGGGCCAAGTCATTGTTATTGCATGGGGCTCTATTTAAATTTCTTTTATGCCCTCTTTTATTCTTTTTCTTTCTTTTCTTTCTTTTTTCTTTTTCTTTCTTTTCTTTCTTTTCTTTCTTTTTCTTTTTCTTTTTCTTTTTCTCAATTTATTTACATAATGGAAAATCATTTGACAAACAAAACACTAAAGTGATAACATTTCAGTCACCAGTTGATCCTATAACTTATAGGTTTATAACACATTCTATGTATTGTGTTTCCTTCTGGGTTACGAGAAGGGATGATAGTTTTAGAGGCTTTGTTGGAAACTGGAATGACATGAACCCTGGGTTAATAAATCAAAGAGAAGAAGAGAGCATTTTAAACCAACAAATGGTTCTGTTGTCATGTTAGGAGGAACAAGAGAGGAATGGGTATATGAGATAGAGTGCATGAGAAAAGAATGAGTGAAACCAGAAGACCACTCGGCCATTAGAGGGGAATGTTGAGACCGTGGAACCCCACGAAAGTAGAAATTGAAGGATGGTTGAGAACCAAAGAGCTAGAGTTTTCCCAGAAAGACAATAGAAACCCTAGCATCACACTTCACAAATATCTGGATAAATACGTGTTTACATATTTACACAAAGTCTTTTCCTGTGATTTTACCCACTTATTGCAGGAGTGGGTACTAAGGTTGAAATATAACCATGCGACGAACTCGATCTGACATCTAGATTGGACCCCCGTACATGTTGACTGGTTACAACAGGTGAACAAAAAATTCACCTACACAGACGACTTTTGGCTTGACAGTATTGTGGCAAGCTTCATCACAGAGTTTGCAGTTGACAAAGTGAATTCATACAGCGTAGCACAACAAGAATTTATACGCAAACCTTAAGGAAGGTACATTCAATAATTGTGTACTTCTATGAAAATATTGCTATATAACAAAGGTCTAATGACAATGGAATCAGACAGCTAGTCTTCCCTACGTGCATGGGGGAAGGGGGGAACCACTGACAAAGAAATGATAAATGGAAGAAGGCTAGGATAAAGGCAAGAGGGAGGAACACTTCGACCTGATCTTTATGGATGATGACCAGCTTCATTGGATCCTAGCGTCATCAGGAATGACGCGTAGTGGAGCACCCTACCAATATTAGGTGAATACCAAGAAGAGAGTCATAGTCATGAAGGAGGGATTGGCAAGTGATGAGGAAGAGGTAGAGGATCTTCAGACTGTGGTGTAGATTGAGGGAATCCTGTGAGCAACTTATGAGAGGAAAAAAAGAGGCCCACGAACGGGAGGAGAAGGCAACCATCCTATCCATATTAATGTTAGTGTGGAACCCATAAACCCATGTGCGACTAATACATCAAAGAGAAAACCACCATTTATACAACCAAAGTTTGAAGGAAGTTCTATAGAAAGAAGTACATCTACCATAGGAGAAACAATTGGAGGATCTAGTTCAGGAAGTATTAGTCAAGTATCTACACCACGCGATGGAGGGAGCAGTTCAGTGTTTTGAATGGTGGAACACTATCCCACTATCAGATTACCAGAATTTCTAGGAGAAGCAACAAAAGATCCTGAGAATCACTTGTTCATTTGCATAAATATCTGGGAGGCAAAAAAAATCACTGATGAAGACACCAAACTCGCGTAGTTAGCGATCACGCTAAGATACCATGCGCTAGACTGGTACATGAGTCTAGACACAAATAGTTCCCTTGGGATGATGAGGACATTCGCAGAAATTAAGAAGCTACTAATTAATGAGTTCCAAAAGCCAATCTCAGAGGATCAGTACATGAACGAGATGATTGAGATAAGACAGAAACCATGAGAGTTTGTATGGGATATTGATCATAGATTTAAGTGACTGAAGGGAAAACTAAAATACCTTATGACCAAGATGTAGCATCAACACCTGTTTTTCAACTCACTACTCCCACATCTAAAATATTCCTTACGACAGTAGAAGTTTTAAACATAGGTCGAGGCTCTAAAGGTATCCTTGTAGCTGGAAGAGAACCAGTACCAGCAGATGGACCCATATATTGAAGAATTGAAGGAGGATTTGAAGAATCTAACATTTCAGTTGAACCAGAATAAGAATAAGGATAAACAAGAATTCATTTGGTGCACCACATGCAGAACAGAAGGATACCACAAGAATGAATGCCCAACATTCGCACAGTATATGGAAACAGGTATGCCAAACCCACTATCATAGGGAGGATTATGGTGCAAAATATGAAATAAATTGGGTCATGACGCTTACCACTGCACAATGATGCAGAAATACCAGACAGTTCCAGAGAATGTATATTGCACCTTTTGTAAGTCAGTGGGCCACGACGACAAATATTGTAGAACTATGGAGCTGATGTGGGAAGGAACATTAGATACATATAGAGTATAGGCCAAAATGATGACTGGGAAAGTAGTGCCCCAGTTCAACCAAGCCCCATCCCCATACAACACTATGCAACAATAGTATAATATTGTGAAACAACCCTACAACAACGTACAACCACAGTACAACCCAGCATAAGCCTAGTACAATCCCACACATTATAATCAGACACCACAATATAACGTGATGAGAGGTTATCGTTAAGTCTATAGAGGAGGAGGATGAGCAAGAGGAGGTTTTAGACGTGGCAGAGGCCCAATCACATGTCACAATTGTCAGCAACCAAGCAATTATGCACGAAAATGTCCACTGCCGCCAATGACTTGTATGTATTGTCATGCATCGGATCATGAGATAGAGGAATGTCTAAAACTATTAGTAAAGATCCAGGAAAAGAGGAACCAAAACAATCAGAATGTTCAATGGATTTCAACTAAAGCAAGGGACAACGGGCGAAACATCAACATAGTGACTCGTGGAGGAACGAAAATAGTAAATGACATAGTTCGACAGGAAATAGCACAGAGCCAATGGATAAATAAGAACATCGAACCAAGGAAGCAGTTTGACGCACCCAAAGAAAAGGAGACTTTTAAGGAATCTAGACAAGAATTTCATAAGGTGGATGCAGTGTTGACTTCAACTACGCAACCAATCAAGGAAGCCCCAGAATACGAAATTCCACCATTGCTAGATCATACCAACGGAATGCAACCCAAGGGATAATTAAGTACTATCAAATACTTTTTGCAATCATGCGTAAGAGTATTAAGTGACCCTTCATCTATGAAAATATTGCAAAACATACTAGAGAAATGTAGCAGCGAGACGGAAGAAAATATCCAACCAAAAACCGTCAATCACCTACACACCTGAAGAAGAACAAGTAGAGGATTTAGACTAAATGCTAACATTGGGGATTTAAATATGGAAGACATTATACTAGACCTAGGATTCGAAGTGAATGTTCTACACAAGAAGACCTGTCAATGCATGGGAGAGCCAACATTGGGATACTCAAATGTGAAACTAAAACTAACCAACCAACATATAGTCCTACCAATAGGTAGACTAAAAGGAGTAATAGTAGATCTTGATGGGGTGTGCACTAAAGTAGACTTTGAATTCATCGAAATAGTAGATGGCACAACACCGTACCTGTCACTACTCGATCTGGATTGGGCGTTTGACAATCAGGCCATAATTAGCTTAAAAACAAGAAAAATGACATTTGAATCTGGATATTACAGGGTCATAGCACCACTCGACCCATCAGAAGGGGAGAGGTTCATAGAACCCACTTGCATGGACTTAGAATAGATCGGCCAATTGTACATGAAAAACTGCGCGGGATGAGGATTACGTAAACCCAACTGCAGACAAGGTACTCAGTTGGCGAAGCATTACTTCATGCGCAACAGACTCAGACACCGGGTTAGAAAACTAGCAGCAGAGACTACACGAAGTATCCATGAGAATATGTTCAAGGATAGACTGCGCAGTACGGTGGATATGCATAGAAATCAGAGAACCACCCAGTTTCCATAGACTAAATGGTTTGGAAACATTCTTGACACAATATGAAGACGAAGTATTAGAGAACCAGAGGCTACGAGCATTGTATTTAGCACTCAAATCCACACCCGCAAGATGGTGGGATGCACACAAGGAGACTATCACAGACTGGTATCAATGTAAGTGGTTACTGCACATAAGGTTCGATGCAGAACAAAAAAACAACAAACAACAGAACTATGATGGAGATGGAGCACCATCGAAGCACTTGGAGGCATGTAGAATGCTATGGAAAATGACACCACCTGAGAAATGGCCTCATCACTTCATACATGCTTAATAGGGCATACTAGCGAACAAGTACACATACCAGGAATTGCTCAAAGGAACTACAACATGGTGAATATTGCAGCAGAAAGTCATAGTCACTTTCTCATTCTAGCATGAGAACCCCAACATAGATGCAGCCCTTAAACGGATAAGAGGAGTAATATTCATCAAAGAAATAGAAATAGAAACCATCACATAATAACAACATTGGAATAAGCAGACAGTCAAGGAACTATTGTCATGTTACCATGTACAGGAGGAAGCACCAGACGAAGATGACCCGCGCGCGATATTTAGATTGAAGAAGTAGAAGGTGAAAGAGATGTGGAGGGACCACCCATAGAATCTGAAGTGATTTCCGTGTCAATCAAGGTAAAGAAAGTTAACATTGGAACAACTAAACATCCCAAAATGTCCAGCATTGGAGACTATTGGGATGAGCCAATAGTAGAAAGCATCACAGAGTTGTTGGGCGAATACATCGACTTGTTTCCTAATACATTTCAAGAGATGAAGGGTATAGCAGGAGAACTGGGAGAGATGAAGATACCACGTAGACCTGAAGAGAGACTGATTAGACAGTGGCCATATAAACTAAACCCCATATATAAACCAAAAGTTAAAAAGGAAATCAACCGGATGCTCAAATCCGGCATAATCGAACCAGTCGAGGAATCATAATGGATAAGCTTGATGGTAGTATAGGACAAGAAACAAGGAAGAATGTAAGAGCCAAATTAAATAAACAACCATTTATTTTAAACATAGCAGTAAAATTTAAAATTTACCTTCATTTAGCACATTCACAATCAAATATATCCATAATAATAAAATTAATTAATAATAATGGAAGAACAATGCATAAATTTAAATAAGTACCTGAACCTGATGCTATTATCCCTCCTTTTGTCCACATCTTGCCTCCTTGATCTCTTAAGAACACTGCCCAAATCCATTCTTCCCTGCCAACTAGGTAGCTCCCTAGCTCCAGGATATCAACGAATATCCTGGCCCCCATGCCCAAAACCCCCCAACAACTCCGGTGCACTGTGTCAATCCAACTCACAAAATTTCACCTCCCTCTCTGCAAATCCGAGAGCTCCCAAAATCCATCCCACAAACTCCATAGAATGGCCTCCCATCCCACTCCTTCCCTTCCTTATCCCTCCTTCACCGAATTTCCTCCCCCTCATTAATTTCCTTATCTCCCCCTTTAATATCTTATCCCATTCTTTAATGTCTTATCCCCCCTTCATTAATATCTTATCACTTTCTTTAATGTCTTATCCCCTCCCGCATGCGTAAAGCATTTTAATTAAACAATTTAAAATTATTAAGCCCCCCTTAAATTATTACCAATATCATTGAGTGTGATATGTAATAATTAATTAATTAATTAATTAATCAAAAGTAAAAAACAATTAATTGATAAATAAATAATCATTTAATATTATTAATACTATTCATTGTTTAATTAAAACCATATTAGGACAATTAATTATCAAATAAATTTTACTTAATAATACCTAAGCATGTATTCATCTAGGGTTGTTACATACGCCCACCCTTCAGGAAACTTCGTCCCGAAGTTAAGGTATCTCGTGGTACAAAGGAAAAGAAACATGGTTCACACATTTATAACAAGTAACCGACATTAGTAAGTAAGTCAAGAAAACTCATACATACTACTGTATATGTACAATAATTGCATGT
>ML778048.1:464100-479658 GCA_009831015.1 Picea engelmannii
AATTTTATGCAAGTGCATTATTACTTTTAAATAAATTATTACAACTAAAAATTAATATATATAATGATAATTTAATTATTAAAAAGTCTTATTAATACTTTAAAAAATTTTATTAAAACTAAACATTAATATATATAAAAACATCTGTGGCATTCGTTGGCAGCCTTTAAGGTCGGGCTTTTGGCATGAGGCCCACGTGCCCGGCCTTCGGCTCTCAATACCAAAACCTCAGCTCGCCTCTTTCCTCGGATCGACGTTCTACTCCGTTGCCTCCTTCGTTTTCCTAGTCTGCCAGGGTTGTTATTCATGAGCTGAAATCACAAGGGTAGATGTTTTGGCCACCCAACATGGTGAAACTAGGCCCGCTTATCCATCTAGCCCCCTCTCTATATGATAACCCGCCTATGATGTGCCATAGAATGGTAGGAGCAATTCATGGGCAAAGGCAAAGGCATAGATCTCATCAAAGACAGTCTCGACTCAAAAGAAAGTAAGAGTAGTAGTTGATGAATCTTGCACTGAATTTCTGGAACAGTAGTTGGTAAACTGTATTTCAGTTGAAATTTATTCTAGCTTGGAGTTAGTTCTTTTGCAATGGTAACCAGAGTTTATAATTTCAGTTGTAATGCGCTAATTGTTATCGTACATTATTTTTGAGGTAATCCTTGAGTTCTTGATTTATGTTGAGATTTCATTTGGTTTCTTTTTCTCCTGCGCTTGCAAGGAAATCCCATCGTGGGGAAAGGGATGTGCCCTCCCTGAAAAACACAGTATAAATAATTTACACTTGTAGCTTCAGATTTCCCACACTCTGGAGATTCTCATGTCTTCTTCACCAAACATTATTTCCATCCGTGGCCATCTCACTCCACCTTCCATGGATTCAATCGGCTAAAATATATCTCAGCTATCGACGTTTTGGGAGCTCAATCTGGGTACTACTAGATCCAGAACGGGCCATATACGAAGATCTCAATCTCAACACAGTTATTCAAATTTCAAAGCTGGTTCGGACAGTCGAAACCCCGAAAATTTCCACGAAATTAATAATATCACAAGGAAATTAACTGTCAAACCCTTTGGACCTGTTATTGTTCCGTGTGTGTGAGAGATAGCGGCTAGAAAACCGTAGAACCCTAAGTGCTATGGAGCGGGTTACAGTTGATGGCAGATCTCCTGTTGGCCTGGCTAGATGGAGGAACGATTTCTCTCGGAGATTTCAATATTACCTGGACAAATGAACGCCGCATCCTATTGGGAGATGGATTGGATCTCTTGCTGCAGCGACTATATTTATTTTGCAGGTTTATTATGCGCAGGGCTTTTACATCGTGTCTTACGGATTAGGGATTTATGTCTTGAATCTACTGATAGGGTTTTTGTCTCCTCAAGTGGATCCTGAAATGGAAGGACTATACGGGGCTTCTTTGCCAACCCAGGGTTCGGATGAGTTCAAGCCCTTCATTCGCAGGCTTCCTGAATTTAAATTTTGGTTTCTTCTTATTCCCAGTCCATTTTCTTTTGTGTGTCATGCTTTTAGTTTTTTTTCAGCTATATTGTTATTAATGAATTTTTTTAGGTATTTAAACATCCAAGAGACTAAATTCGTCTGTAGGAGAGAATTTTCCTGACCGATTTCTTTTTGAATATTATGGCCCCGGTCTAGGATTTTGTCATAATTGATTTTATTTGCCGCCATTTATTATCAGAGTTTACAGTAATATATAGCTTATGTTTGGCCAGGGTGTTACTAAAGTTGATTGATTACTGCTTCTTAAGGAGTCCATTTCACTTGATTTCTAAGCGCTTAAATTGGCCTTCCATATTTTTCTTTAGAAACCCTTTTAAACAGTTCAAAAATTTATTTAATAGATTAGTTCACCGTAGTCATGTTCACGAGAAAACCAGCGAACAACAAACAAAAATGGGGATAGACATCGTTTTGTGCAGAAATAGTGATAAGAAAGGTCATTTAAGTTATTTTTGATGAAGGTTATGGAGTAGAGGAATTGGGTGCCTTCATTATTTCGTCACAGTCTCCAAGAATGAGCAGTGTGCAGCATGGGAAACAGGTCCCAGTAGACTAGGTTTGTAACAACCCTAGTTGCTTGTTTTACTTTGGTAAATTTGTATTAAAATTCGTATTGCATTTATTTATTTTATTTTTATTTTTATTAAAATTTATGTGTTTTGTTTACAGGTTAAGCATGGCTGGAGTTTTTTCCTTTAAGGCCCAAATTTTTATTCACCCTAATACATTTATTTAGGGATTTACTATAACTAAACCCCTTATTCAGGCCCTTGGTTCCATATTTTGAACCAGGGCTCTGATACCAAATGTAAGAACCAAATTAAATAACCAACCATTTATTTTAAACATAGCAGTAAAATTTAAAAGTTACCTTCATTTAGCACATTCACAATCAAATATATCCATAATAATAAAATTAATTAATAATAATGGAAGAACAGTGCATAAATTTAAATAAGTACCTAAACCTGATGCTATTATCCCTCCTTTTGTCCGCAGCTTGCCTCCTTGATCTCTTATTAACACTTCCCAAATCTGTTCCTCCCTGCCAACTAGGTAGCTCCCTAGCTCTAGGATATCAACGGATATCCTGGCCCCCGTGCCCAAAACCCCCGGCAACTCTAGTGCACTGTGTCAATCCCACTCACAAAATTTCACCTCCCTCTCTGCAAATCCGAGAGCTCCCAAAATCCATCCCCCAACCTCCGTAGAATGGCCTCCCGTCCCACTCCTTCCCTTCCTTATCCATCCTTCACCAACTTTCCTCCCCCTCATTAATTTCCTTATCCCCCCCTTTAATATCTTATCCCATTCTTTAATGTCTTATCCCCCCTTCATTAATATCTTATCCCTTTCTTTAATGTCTTATCCCCTCCCGCATGCGTAAAGCATTTTAATTAAACAATTTAAAATTATTAAGCCCCCCTTAAATTATTACCAATATCATTGAGTGTGATATGTAATAATTAATTAATTAATCAAAAGTTAAAAACAATTAATTAATAAATAAATAATCAATTAATATTATTAATACTATTCATTGTTTAGTTAAAACCATATTAGGACAATTAATTATCTAATAAATTTTACTTAATAATCCCTAAGCATGTATTCATCTAGGGTTGTTACAAAGAAGGATTAGGATCTGCGTCGACTTGAGGAATTTGAACGATGCATGACTACATGACCCATTCCCTACACCATTTACGGATGAAGTATTAGAGAATGTGGGGGGGACATGAATCGTATGCATTCACTGATGGATTCTTAGGCTACCATCAGATTAATATAGCACAGGAGGATAGACACAAGACCACGTTCGTGAAAAAATGGAGATCTTATCAGTACACATTCATGCTGTTTGGAATAAAGAATGCACCCTCCATATTCTCCAGAGTGGTCATTGCATCATTTAAAGAATTCATCCATTAGTTTCTCAAAGTATACCTGGATGATTGGACAGTTTACAGTCTGTTGAAAAACCATGTGGAAGTTTTACGCCTAATGCTAGAATGATGCAGACAGTGTCAGATACCACTGAATATCAAGAAATGCATATTTGGGACACCATTTTGGATACTATTGGGCCACATAGTATGCAAACAAGGATTACTATTGGATCCAACAAAGATCGCAGTCATTGTGAACTTACCATCACCAAAACCAGTTTGTCAGCTACGAGCGACGTTAGGACATACCGGATACTACAGGAAATTCATCAAAGGATATGTGTAGATCACAGCACCAATGGAAAAGATGTTAAGGAAGGATACAAAGTACCAATGGAATGACGAGTTTCAACACTATCTGAATACATTAAAGGAAAATATGGTTATTGCATCAATATTAGTATTTTCGAACTGGGAAAACACATTCCATGTACATGTAGATGCATCAACGATAACACTTGGAGCTATCTTAGCACAACAAGGAGTAGAAGACTTGGATCACTCAATAGCGTTTGCAAGAAGAAAACTATCAGACTCAGAGAAGAATTATAACATGATGGAAAGATAAGGCCTAGCTATGGTTTATGCACTGCAGAAGTTCATACATTACCTATTGGGAAAACATTTTAAGATGTTTATAGATCACTCAGCCCTAAAATACCTAGTCAACAAGCCAGTGTTGGGGGGCAGAATCTGTCGATGGTTATTGTTATTTCAAGAATTTGAATTCGAAGTAATAGTCAAACTAGGAAAACTGAATGCAGGACCTGACCACCTATCATGGGTCACAAATGGAGAAGAACCCATGAACTTAGAAGACAACTTTCTGGATGCATAATTATTCTCAGTACAAATTGCTAACGACTATGTCACAGAGATCATCCAATACTTGAGCACAGGTACCGCACTACAAGAATATACCACTGTGAAAAATAAGAACCTGGTAGTCCGTGCAACCAACTATCAACTAATCATGGGACATCTATACAAGATGGGCGCAGATAGCATCTTACAAAGGTACGTGTTAGAGAACGAATGACCAAGAATTTTAGCATAAGCCCATGAGGGAATGGAAGGAGGACATTATGCAAGAAAAGATACTGTGCAGAAGGTACTCCGTGCAGGATTATGGTGGCCAATGATCCATAGAGACTCGAAAGAGTGTTGTCAGAGATGCGATGTCTATCAATGGGTAGGAAAACCCAACAAAAGGGATGAAATGACATTATGACCGCATGTAACATTACAGGCATTTGATAAATTGGAAATAGACTTTGTGGGGCCAATTAACCCACCAGCGAAAATAACAGGGGAAAGATACATCATCACCGCGATGGAATACCTAACAAGAAGGGTGGAAGCTGCACCATTAAAAGACTACAACGCAGAGATAGCTGCACACTTCTTATTCGAACAAGTAATTACTAGGTTTGGGTTCCCAAGAGTTTTGATGAGCGACCAAGGCATGCACTTCATAAACAACACCATTCACGTGATGCTCTAAGAGTTTGAAGTTCATCATCATAAGAGCACACCATATCATCCACAGGCAAATGGCACAGTAGAAGCCTTCAACAAAATTCTCGAGAATGCACTAACAAATATCTGTAACATCAACAGAGACTATTGGGACCTCAAAGTACCCACAGTATTATGGGCGTATAGGACGACATGAAAAAAGTTGATAGGGCACACACCATTCAAACTAGTCTATGGCCAAGAAGCAGTAGTGCCATTATAATTTTTAGTACCCAACTTACGCGTAGCCGCTATCACACAAATGACAGAACGAGGTGCAATACAAAAAATATTGAATCAACTATTGTCAATGGGGGAAGACCAAATCCTGGAAGGATTCCATGAACAAGTGCAGAAGGCCAGAGACAAATATTGGCACGATCGACACATCAAGAAGAAGATGTTCAAGGAAGGAGATCTAGTATTGCTCTATGACAACAAATTGTTTCAACACCTAGGAAATATGAGAATGCATTGGTTAGGACCATATGAGGTAAAATATATAACAGATGGAGGCATTGTACAATTAATATGTTTAGTAGGCACATACCTCAAAGGAATGATCAATGGGAGCGAACTTAAGTTGTACAAGGATAGTCAACCACCCATCGCACAGTTAAAAAAAAAAGAAAAAAAAATAGAGAACAATAAGAGGAAACAAAACTAAAAATCCCAAAGCACACCAGAGATAGAAAGGCCACATAAAATTTGAAACATGAATTCCGTGAAGGAAAGGAAAACGGTTACATACCAAAGAAAAACAAGTGGGAAAGGGAAATTCGGCAAAAGTAGGATGACAAGACAGCACTAGGTGAAATTAAGGCATGGCAAGGACTGATGGAACATCACATTAAACATGCCAACTGGAAACGACAAAGTAACGTAATGGAAAGTATGAAAATGTCATAGATGCATTGAACCCATAGTTATTGTGCATTAATCGCATCATGGAGGAAGTGTCCCCGACAAGCTTCATGGCAAGCCCATATAACATGCGAGCATGGAAGCAACTAGTCTATTCGCGAAAGGAGAATAGAGAAAGAGGCATAGTAGCCAAAATGAGTAGAGAGAGACCACAAAGCTCACCAAAGTCATTCAAACTCATCAAAAATTCGATAGTCACCAATATGGCACCACCGAAGCCCATAGAACCAGGCTATACAGCCAGACTGACCAGGGTTCAAACTAGGTCATCAGGACCACTGGAAGAAAACGAGCAATAGCAGTCAGAGATCGTCGATATCGATGAGATCCCATCCCCAGAGATGATACTGGTCAACTCTACACTAATACTAGAAGAGATTCAATAGCCACAAGCAGAGGCCACGAAAGAGGATACACCAACAGCGGCGTAGGAGCCTCATAACAAGGAAGCGCAAACCCAACAGGAAGTGCAACCAGAAAGAACTGAAGCAACCATAGAATTTAACAAAACAACACAAAATTTGGGAGCAACAGTCCAACCAAATGGGTCACAGGTACCTAGCCTAGGTCAACCAACAGAGGAAACCGCTGGAACTACCTCGGCTTGGCCAGAGTGGCTTACGGGGGATCAATCGATAGTTGTAGGAACTTCGAACCAAACACTACAGCAGGAAGATAGAGTTCAGATATCGAGCTCACCCCGCAAGAAACCGGCAGCAGAAATTGTGCTACCACGCATACCAGATGGAGTGTAGGTAGATCCGCAACAATTGGGTCACGTCGGGAAGATCAATTATTTCGACCATGACATATCAGATGAAGCCAAGTAGACAGAACTTGCACCGAGGGTTTTTATGCAGAACATAGTCGTAAACCAACTTGGAGAAATGATCAGCGAACCACATTAGTGGGAAGTTGGACTGGACAGAACGAGAATTTTAGGGTTGTTGAAACTTCCACATTTTGGCAGAGGCTTGTACACGACAACATGCATCAAAAAGCTGTTAGCAGTCATGCATGGAGGGGACATATGGATAGACAAACCCATCCCCATAAATATTGAGCTTATCACGCAGATAACATGACTACCCAGTCGGGGTATGGATCCCGTGCTGATTCTGTATGATAAATCCAAGGAGAAAGCATTGGCAAAGGAAATGAAGAAGAGATATGGTACAACCAAGGGAACAAGAGGCATTATAATCAAACATATCAAAAATGCAGTGAAACAATTGGGCGCAAAGATCCTAGCCTGTAAATTGTTAAGAAAATATCGCAAAGACGAAGTACCAGCAGGAGTCATCACAGTTGCAGCTCAGTGCGCAGAAGGAACCTTCATGAGTTGGGAACCTTATCTATTAAAATTATTCCAAGTGGACTGCAAGGATGCCGAGGACCTTGGTATAGAGTTCCATTACTCATGGTTTCTCACCCTCATAGCCTTCATGGGATGGTAGGAACCAGAGTATGTAATTTTGTGTACTAGATCGTAGCCAGTGGGAGTGAGATATTTATTACTAAGATCTGGGCCATAGGCCAGGCATAAGAGGGAGAATGGAATCATATTTGAAGCATACCTATGGGACATATAGGAATCTATCAGCCAATCATGGAGAATAACACCAGAGGTTGTCGCACGATATGGGGACATCGCTAACTTGTGGGATACACGTCAAGCCATGTGGATACAACCAAGGAAGGATCCAGATAAACAGTGGATACAGATGCACTACTCCATCATAGAAGGTGATATAGACATGGTCATCAGTGAATGGACTAATGAATGGAGAATCCCATCCATTCCCCGGAAAGTACTGGAAATAACAATAGAAGGAGAGGTAGTGCGGGCGGAAACACAGTCTCTGCAAATCCCAGAGCCCAAGAAACCAAGGACAGGCCAAAACAAGCCGACTCAGGCAGACAAAGGGTCGAAGAAGATAGGAACCCAAAAGAGGCAGAAAGAGACCAATGGATAGCCAAAACAAACTAAGGGAGCGTAGGAGATCGCCCCAAATCCCAGCACACAGGAACCAGGGGGAACGAAAATACCAGTTGTGAAGACAACAGGCACGCGTAAGAAATAAAAGGTGCAATGACCATCACTATACTATACGATCATGGAGGACGATGGAGAAATGACCATCCTAATGGTCTAGGACTGTCTAGCAAAAGACTTCGATCATGCAACACATCACAGGGATAAAATGCAAAAAGAGCTGGCAGAAATGGGATATCTCCTCAAGATACTCAGGGAGGCCCAAAGAGCAAGTATAAGTAGAGACATAGAGTCATTGACAACAAATACCAATGAAATAATGGAGGTATAAGAACGAGACCCAATCCTTCCAATGCCACACGCACACGTAATGGTCTACATAAAACCTAGCATGCCGAGAATGAACGAAATCGTGGGAAAGAAACCACTGAAGGATTTGGACCACATCCAATTGGTATTGACGAGGATTCCATCAACGGAACTATACAAATTTCAGGTTAGCATTGACCACGAAATGCAGTATTGGGCATATAAAAACTTAGTCGAGCTACAACAAGCAACGAAGAAGTGGGAAGCACTGGAAAAAGATTGTGAGCAAGCCAAATCTGAAACTCAAGAGGAGAAAGAATGCAGGAACAAACTGGAATGAAGAGTGGGAGAAATATTTGGGAAACTTCCAAGCACTGAGTAAGGAAACAAAATCCAACTGCAGAAAAGATCAACCAGATTGTGCAGGTAATTGATCAATATTAGAAGGAGATCGAGGGTCTCTGAGAACATCTCACGGAAACAACTCCACCAACGATGGAGGAGCAAAGGAGGTAGGTAGAAACAACACAACTATAGGTGATAGAGACACAGGTTATCATGGTAGTTAACTTGTACGATAAAGTAGCGCAACTTTGGACAAGAATGGAGGAGGATCCACAGGTACAATGTTGGGAGAAGGAAGAGGAAAGGATCAATACAATGATCCAAGAACTCAAACAGAGGAAAAATACCATACCAATCCCAGAACACATCAAGGGAATGCAAGAGATGAAGAATATGCAGGAATAACCTATCATTGCGCAAACGAACAAACATGAGCGTCAGGCTCAAATAGAACCACTGCAGGAACGGGTAGAAGAAGTACTCGCATAGGCAGAAGGAGATAGAACAAAAATAGAAAAAACAGAGGCAAAATGTGTAGGATTACTGAGAGACAAAGTGGAATTTCAGGTAGTAGATACCATTAAGGAGAAGACCGCACAGGCATTAAAAAAAGTAGCAGAGTTGATGGAAAAGTTCCAGACAATCACCAAGGAGATCGAGGCATCTCAGAAAGATTAGGTGACTCGGGATGAGTCACATGTCAGTGTTGGGGTCTTGTTGGCACCAGTCCTAAGTGGAAAGAAGGACGATCGTGGGAAATAAAGCATGTATAAATGGAAGTAACAACTGGAGAAAGAACATCACGCACGCATGCAAGAAAGCATGCACAAGGAAAGCGACAGCTGGAGGAAGAACAACACGTGTGCATGGGAGGAAGACCTAACGTCGGTATGGTTAGGGTTTTGTAATGGTTTGTAAACGAATGAAGAGCCCTAAATGTATCAATATAGATGTGTAGGTATCATGTAGAGTTTCGATTGTTTTGTGTTGAAAAGTTGTGTATTAGCTTGGGGTGTTAGTATTGTTATCCCATATTTTACTGTAGTTACGCATGAGTGGGTGCGGTATACGATATTGACTGTTATGCACCATTTTTGTAAGATGTTGAGCTAGAAAGGAGGAGAGAAGGTAGATCTGAGGATTAGTTCACAGTTTGTAGATCTTGGTGCGATCTAGTTCGCCTCATATAGATCTTACCCATAAAGGAGGAATTGTAAGCACACAACACCGAAAATGCAGAACTGCCATAATAAAAGGGACAAGAGAGAAATCTTTGTGGACGTAGCCCAGGAGGGGGTGAACCATGGTAATAATTGTGTAATGTGATGAAAGTATGTGTTTCTTTACTTTCTTTCAGTAGGTTATTATTATTCTCAATAAATTAGTCCATACATTTTTATGGAACATGAATATGTTGCTTGGGAAGTAATATGTGTAATGGGAATGTTCACGTGCAAGGAGTAGGTATATTACCCTCATAGTTCATAGTGCATGGCTCTGATTAATAAACCCCTATCTCATACTCAATCCTAGGCTGTAAACACCTAAGTCTTACAACCACCTATTTAAATCTATCTCGGGTGAGACTGTGCAGTGCATTTTGTGTACTGTGTTTCCTTCTGGGTTACCAGAAGGGTCGATAGTTTTATAAGCTTTGTTGGAAACCAAAATGACATGAACCCTGGGTCAATAACTCAGAGAGAATAAGAGAGCAGTTTAAACCAACATCTACCTTCAAGGCTATGGATTTCTTCTTAACTCCATGTTCCTACAATGATATTTCTCACCTACTAGCTTCATTATTTATGTGATAGGTTCTATTGATTTTCCTTTGCAAACCATATAGACTCCATGGTATTTGAATACTAAAATTCCTCTACTCTTCCTTATACCTTTATCAACCTTGCATCACCTACTCTATAGTCCTACACTTCTCTTTACATCTCTTGATGCTTTAGATATCTACCCAAGCTTAACATGCTTCCCCATCCTATGGACCCTAGAATTAATCTAGAACACACCCACATACTCCTCAATTGTGGAATCTTATCTTCTTTCTAAAATTCCATAACCCAACATCCTCTACCAGAATGTTCCTATGCTTATTAATCAATTCCTTGTTAATAAGCTCAACCACATATTTCCTTTATTTAGAGGTTTCACCTCTAGCAAGCATATATACTTATGCATAGGCATTGTTATGAGTTTCAATACTCTTCCTTACCCAAAAATCACCCCCGACATCATCTCTATTACTTGGAAATGTTTCTCCATATTTTGACATTATTTGGGAAAATATTCACATTGAGTAATTACATGGTTCATGGAATCTAATTCCACTTCCTCCTATAATTTTATGGAGAAAGACGATGCTCCCATGGAAAAATTAGGATTTCCATTATTTTTTCCTCTAAATCACCTTTCCAATGACCATAATCATGCTTCAATCTAATTTTTGAACTAAAAGTTATGGCTTCCTAAAATTCCATTATCCTTAATGGTGTCCTTCAATTCCACCAGAGAACTTCCTTCTGATTCCTTGAGAATCATTTGAATCAAGACTAAAATTTGAGTGGATATATGGATTCTACTATCCAATAGATTTCCAATGACTACTTTCTTTCTCAATTATGAGCAATGAGAAAGAAGTTGTAGTCAATTGAATGTTTCCATTTTAACCCTTTTGTACACCTTCTTCCCAGTGAAAAATAATCTCAAACACCATATTTTGTCACTTACAGGGGTAAATATATCAAGAACCAAGGAAACTTTTCTACAAGACATAGATAATACTGCTAGCACTGAAATCACAACAACTCTTTGTTGTTGGATTAATCAGTAAATGTGGACATAAATAGATCTCCCTAGATCCCACTGGGAACTAGAAAAAAACAGAACAAAATATAAGAATTTCCCTAAGATCTAATTATTGAGTTTACTAGTTAACAAGAGATAGACAACATACCTTTTAAATGTTGTTTCCTCTTTCCAATTCCATCCTAGATCCGTTCCAATTCTCCAAATATATTGAACCTAAAAGGGAACACGATCCAACCAAAGTGTAAGCAATACAATATACTCAACAAGAACCTATGTATGTGATCAAGGAATCATACAATAAAACATGACTAGTTTTATGGGAAAGAAACATATCACTGTGTTATATTAAGTAGAAAGTAGAGATTGCAACCAAAGCCTTGATGTCACAAGGTCCCCTTTCAATGGCCCTTTGCTCTAACACACACACCTTTTATCCAAAGCCTTTGAATGAAGAAGATCCACCATGTAGCTTATAGAACTAAACCAAATCTCTCAAGAAGAAGTAGAAATCTCCATACAAATATTAGCCTATTCAACCTTATCCTTTTCCATGAGAGATCCCTCCTTATATAGTGTGAAAGAGGGATGAATGAGGAGATTAGGATGATCCCACCAAATCAAAAAAGAGAATAAGATCCAAACCATTCGGAGGCCACCTCACCTTCTAGAATATTATCTTCCATAACATTCGTGAAGTTTGACTTTTCCTTAGCTTTTGGCATCGTCGCACCCTAGGTATACTGCAGCCTGTAGAGACGTCATAGTCCATCTCTAGAGAAGGGTGTGACAATCAGGGATCGTCACACCCCATGCATTTTGTAGCATGAGACAACCTTCCTTAATAAGGTTTTTAAGAAAGAAAATCAAATCACTCTCTTCATGGAGAAAGACTATTTTATCTTTTCAGGGAACATGAACACATGTTGTTAGTGATCTACTGGGGTGACCAAAATAATGTGAAATAGAATTCCCACAAAAGTATGAATTTGGAACTCTTGATAGCTGAAATACTTTTTATAATGTGTGTGTCGAACAAAGAGCACATGGATTGATAACCTGCAAACAATCAAGCCCCTCCAGTTATAAATCTTCTACCATGTTGGCCTTCTCTGAGTCAGTTCCAAATCACTTCATACTTTGATCTTATTCAAATATTTTACTTATTTCATGTCATTGATGGGGTATACATCAAGGCCCTCATGCGATGAGTCTTTTCCCATCGAATTCAACACATTATCTAGGAACAAGACCTAGAAATCATTTAGTACCTTAGAGACTACATGCCTCAATTCCAGGTCTCTTCGCTTTCAACAGTGGGTTCACATCATTGACCCCTTATTGGGAGATTCCATTGAGTGTTCGACTTCAATTCATTTATTCACATTCGTTGGATTGTACTAGAGTACCTTGGGACTCATTGACATAAATGGTGATTTCCCTCGCACGTGTTAACGGTTCTCATCATTGATCGGTAATCAAGTGGTTTCTACCATGTTCGACTTCGACACCTATAATCACATGGTTAGATTCATACTTAGGGATGATGGAAATGAAGACCCTGGATGATCCAGATTATTTTCGGCATGAAATGAGAGTGGAGATATAATAAAGAAACGCACAGAGATATCACAGATATTCAATAATATAGCAGAAATATATCATAGATGAAACCATAAATACAGATATACAGTAACACACGATTTATATTAATGAAAGAAGTGTACAGGGGCTGTAAAAATACAAAGTGAAAGACTCGCTAGAATGGTGGCAGCTTATCTCTGAGAAGAGATGTGACGGCTACTCGCATTCACAAGAAGATGATTACAATGAGGCTTTGAAGGCCTTTTTACAATAAACAGGAATGCCAAAAACCCTAGACATCCAAAAATCTAACCCTAGGAGATGAAGTGCCAAAAGTCATGTGGGCACCATTTGGGTAAGTTAGTACATCAACTTCCTCGGGTCGTAACTTTTGCATACGATCTTTGTTTTAGGCGTATAATAGCTCATTGGAAAGATATCATTGAGGAGATTCATTTTGGGGGATCAAAAATGAATTTGGCTATCATTGAGAACCTCAATATCAAAAAACCTTCATTTGGGCCCTCAAAATGGCCCCGGAAGTTAAAACCTACTAAAAATAGTAAATTGCCAAAATTGCCAAAAAACTGTTTTGAGCCAGTTGGAAAAGGTGGGTGGCCACTGATATCCACCTGGATCAATCCTCCCTCAGGAAGAAATGGTCTCCATTGCATTGAGTTCTCGGGGGAGAGGGAAAAACATTTGCTGACTCTGCATCTTGGTGAGCTACTTGCCTTGCTGGAGACATCGCGTTGCTCAGTTTCTGGAAGTTTGTCACGAACCTGTTGAGGCTAAGGCTATTAAAAAAGGTGAGATACATGAGAGGACAATGTGTAGAAGGAATATTTTCACTTTTTGAAAACCTTTTCGACCTGCTTCTGTTGGATAGAAGGTGCTTGGGGTGAGGCTGTAGTGGTCGCAGTGTCCTTTTGTTCCTGTTTTGAATAGACTGTGAAGAAGATGAATTTTTCAGTATGAGATACTACCTTGTGGCACTTTTTAGGTGGAATAGTAGTTGGAACTACCTTTGGTATTCTATAGAGATGACCCCCCAAAGTAAAAATGACACTATAGGGTCGAGACTCATAAACAACATGGCGTCTCCACATATATGGTTGGCCCAAGAGGACATCACAGACATACAATGGGGAAACATCACATAATACATAATCCTTAAAGGGTTGGATGCCATATGATAATCGACACTGTTGGCTTACACAAAGATCTCGTCCTTGGCGAAGCCACCCAATGTTGTATGGTTGCAGGTGTGGTGTTGTCGACAATCCCAACTGTTTGACGACCTCTGCTGAGATAAGGTTCTTTTGGCTTTTGCTATCAACAATAAAATGCAGTGGGGTCCCCTTCACCCACATCCGTGAATGAAAAAGGTGCTCCCCCTATTCCAGATCTGTTGGTTCTTCTGGTTGAATTGTTGCGGTCACGACAATAGCAGTGGGGTCTGCATCAATGATCTGTCCTTTACCAGTATTTTTAGAATCAGATTCTGAATCAGGGTTTGGCTCCTTGTCTTTGATCTTGGCCACCAATGATTGTTTTGAGCGACATTCATTAGTTTTGTGCCAGGGGATTTTGTGGAAATTGCACCATTTTCCAGTTTCCTTATTTGTCTTCCCATGACCCTTCTTTTCCTGTGTCTTGGACTGGTTTTTGGGAGACTGTTTTTTACAGTCATCTTTGTCATACTTTGGTTGTTGTGGATTTGCAGACCCAAACTCCTATTTGTTCTGGTGCTTAAATTTCTTCTCAATTATAACAACATATCGATAAGCAGTGTTGAGCCTCTAAATTGGCATCCCCACTATCCTATTATACTACTCATTTATACTGTTTTGGCTTACCTAAACTTGGATAAATGACAAAGAACACTACCATTAGCCATTGATGAGTTCATAAGGTAAAGTATAATTAATTCATGCATTTTTGTGGTTTATTGAGCTAGGAGACTAAATGTTTCATGTACTAATGTTTTAATTTTCCACGTGTAACCTTTGAACTCTAGATGAGTCTAGCCTTTCTGTACCAGCTCATCCATCTGGTACTTATGCGCCATATTTCCACTGTACGAATCCGGTACCAAGCGCACCTTCCATTCAGATCTAGTACCAAACCATCCATTGTTGTGATCCGGTACCAAGGGCCGCAGACTGTTCTAGTCTGGTACCAACCACTTGTATACTATTCAGATTTGGTACCATTTACTGAATCTCACCTATCACGATACGGTACCAATACAAGAAGTATAATATACCAATTTTAGCTCCAAATTGTGCCAAAGATAATTGTTGGATGTTTGTTGAATCATCAAATCTCTAGCAAGGTTATGTTAAGATAGTTTGTTTATTACTTCATCCTCATACACTTTGTGTCATGAGGATGAATCTTAAAATATGTAATCGAATATATAAATTTGACAATCGACTGATTTGCTAAAGATTTCACCTCCTTGTGTTTCACGACTATGACTGTTTAAATAGTCATGGCAAGGATGGTGGAGGTAGTAGAGAGTTAGCATAACACAGTATGTGAAGCAGTGTTACATATTGCAGAACAGATTTTGATTTGAA
>ML778048.1:494984-520237 GCA_009831015.1 Picea engelmannii
TTTCCAATCCATAGTAGCTTTTTGCATATATGCCAATGGGTAAAATTGTCTTTTAATTGCAACAATAAAATCATTCCAAGAGGTTAAAATTTTACCATGTTTCTTCATGTCCTCCTGAGTCTTGCATTCCCACCAAATGAGTGTTGCACTATCCAATCTTAAAGAAGCAAGATGAATCTTAGTTTCATCATCTTGAATTTTTTTTATCCTACAATACACCTCAATCTGACGAATCCAATTATCTAATTTCTCAGCATTAACTTCTCCATTGTATATTGGCAATTCGAATTTAATATCAAGCTTTAATGAAGGAATTTGCGAAGGAGTTTTACCATGTCCCTTTGGATAATTCGGAAGAGGTCTTTAATTGGTAGAAGAAGAAGAAGAAGATGATGATGGAGGAGAGGGTGGTGGAGAAACACCATTCCCTCCATTTCCATTTGGATTTTTATTACCACTGTCTCCCTTATGCTTTGAAGGGCTGGAGCCTTCACCTTGCAACCTTGTATTCCTTTCTATCAAGATCTTCATCATCTCTCTCATTTCCATGACATCTTTTCTGAGATCTTCATCTTCTACAAGAACATGTTCATGACTCTCTTCATGAGCCATACTTGGTGAATGCCTCCTTGAAACTTGCGGTGATGGTATATGTTTTCTCCTTGAAGGATGAAAACTTGGCTCTACAAGTTGACATTCTCCTCTTGTGAGTTTCAACCTTGTGAGAATCAGAAAACAAAACACTTGCAAATAATCAAGTCTTCAAAAACCTATGCTCTGATACTAACTTGATCTAAAAATGAAGAAGACTTGTATTCTTGAAAATATTTGCAAGTTAAATTTATGTGTTAAAAGAAAATGGATCAACTTTGCAACACAACTTTAATAGGATTTACTCATTCAAGATGCATATAAACAACAGAATAATCAATGAAAAGAAAACACATAACACAACAAATGATAAACGAGTTCACCCCTCTCTTGGGTTACATCTCCTGGTCCAGCTTCCAATGGATCATTTGTATTGTTTTATTAAAGTGCTCAAAAATGTGCTTTACAATACTCAATATGCCAAATAGACTGCTCCAATGGATTCAGAATGTCCAAAAACCCCTAGTTGGGCTTTTTCGGCACCTCGTTTGGCCAAAAAATGAAGTAGATAGGCTTCCTAGAAGTCTCCCCTTCAAGCTTGTTGTCTCTGCATCTACAAAATACACCTCCCTTGGCTCAACCTATCCCACGTGCAATTTAAAGCATAAAAACTTGGCACCGGGTGCAACTGCACAACCGGTCCAAACTGTTGAACCGTTACGTGTCGGCCCTAACTACCAAGGCCCGTGGGCACATGGTAGTCACATGACCGCTCGCTAACACGATGGGGCTTAAGTTTTTTAAAACCATTGATAAATGTAACATTAAACCCATGCGCATATATATATTGGTCACATGGAATACCAAACCGCACATATATTTAAACGGTTATAACATAGTTACGGTGGGTAACCGTCGTAGCTCTGGTCACATACAATATAACATATAACCACGGGTCGGGGCTTAGCCCTGACCCGGTCCACGCCCCCACATACATTTAAACAATGTTAAATACAATGAATTACATATATATATCAAGGAACATGTGTGGGCGCGCCGGTTGGGCAGCCTTTCCCAAAGCTTTACCCTACCCCGGAGGTCACAGGGTCGACTCCTGCTGAGTGCAAAAGTTTTAACCAACAAACAGGTGACACATGTTGCCATCCCATTTGCTGCCAACAAACCACGTCACATGCCAACTGCCTAATAACTATCTGCCACATCAGCGTATGACCTACCACATTATCCGTACGGCCTGCCACGTCATTGTCCATACGGATTGTACAGTCAGCATCCCTTTTTTGCCTGTTTGCCATTTTGAACAGAACGTGATATCTCTCTCTCCTGACATTCGTTTGAGCCCAAATGAGTTGCATTGGGTTCTCAATGATGAGGCCTACGCTCTCGTTCGATTTGAAGTGATTCCGAGCACTTTGAATTTTTGAGCAAAATTTGATCCCCTGATCATATAATCTGCCAACAAAGTTATTGAGTCCATTCTTACCAAAACAGTACAACTACACCATAAGGACTGGGTTGACAGATTACTAGAAGCCTTATGGGCTTATAGAATCACCTGGAAGAATACAACAGAACATACACCCTACGAGTTGGTGTATGGGAAGAAGGTACTTCTCCCCATAGAATTCCAGATCGAAACCTTCAGGATTGCAGTACAAGTTGGCATGAACTTGGATGAAGCCCAACAACAAAGACTCTTGCAGCTTAATGAGTTGGACGAAATCAAGTAGGAAGCACTTCAAAGAACCACCGTCATTCAAGAGCAGAGAACAAAATGGCATGACAAGTATCTCAAAAAGAAAAAATTTCAACAAGGAGATTGGGCCCTGTTGTATGACAGCAGATTCAAGAAATTCAAAGGTAAGTTAACTACTCGTTGGATGGGACCTTACGAAATTGACAATGTCTATGACAATGGTTCAATCAGGATAAAGACAATTGATGAACAACAGACACCACTACTTGTGAATGGTCATCGGTTGAGAATTTATAAATAACCCCTATCAAAAGAGGAATTTTTGACTCGTATACTATAGAATTCAGATATGCAAGTGATCAGTAAGGAAGAAGACCTTCCTACTGGTACCAGAAGTCTTTCCTTATACGGTACTATCAGGACACATCACCTAATTGACAAGGAATGCTATGCATATTTCAAAAGCTTGTGTCAATTAATATGAAGTATGAAGCCATGCAGCAACCACTTAAGTTGGAGCCAAGAAGTCGAATGCAACATCAAATGGCAGCCCTTATGAAGCAATAATTTCTTTTGGTTCTGTTGTTGACTAAAGGGAAGTATCTTTAATTTCTTTTGGTTCTGTTGCTAGCTAAAAGGAAGTATTTTAATTTCTTTTGGTTCTATTGCTTGACAAAGAAGACATAATCTTTACCTATGATTGTTAAAAGAACCATGCTTAATATGCTTTAAATTCTAGAGGTTACCTTTATCCAGTATTTTAGCATGATTAAAGGGATAAAAATTATATTAGCCTACAAGTAACTATCTCACCATAACTAGACTTCAATAGTATTCATTGGAATATCTTTTCTAAAGAGTAACATATGAGTATATGAACACTCTCTGTCATGGGCACACTAGGAAATTTTTTATGGAAGAGGATGTATCAGTACCCTAAGGTAACTTTAGGTCATTCTCTTATGGACAAACTCAGAAAAAATTATACATCTGGATCTAATGTGCAATACATAAGTTTATTTTTCCTTCAGACAAATCTTTAAAGACGTCCAAATAAGAGAATATACCTTCCAACCCAATACCATCCCATCCTGTAAAAAGGTTTTCAGATGAGCCTCCCCTGTCACCATGAAAAATCACTCTTTAATAAAAATTGAAATAGGTAACTATGGAAAAGAAGCCTCTGATGGAAAAAGGGTTTAAGAGACTAACCTGACGGGATACTGAACATGTCTGCTGGCAGTGGGTACCGGTTTGTGGTATGACTAGGAAAACCCATCAAGGTACTGAATAGGCCTGTTGGCAATGGGGAATTCTACCTGGAGAAGGGATGTCTCTCACTAATTATCACAACTACCCCACCGGAGTACTAAACAGGCTTGCTGGAAGTAGGTTCTGTTGAGAAATGTCTCATCTATACTTGTCTGATTGAAAAATTCACTTTTGTCATCTAAAAAAATGAACTCTACAAGCAAAGGCCACTGTTGACCTTTATGAGATACAAACTCCAGATTAACAGACAAGACAATTACTACAAGCAAATGTCCATTTGAGAATTACCCTAAGTCAAATTTACAGGTCTGACATCTAAAGCCTACATTACCTAAGAAGGAAACTTCTTAAGAGTGGAGCCCTAACTAGGGATTCTAATCTACTTATACTGTGAAATTTATCCATAACATCTAATGATAGTAAATCTCTGAAGCAAGTTAGGTTGGATCTGTTCTTCTAGAAAAAATATAAACACCTCCATGTCTTCACTATTGAATGCTACCCTTGTCAATAAGTCATCAAAAGAAAGGCAATTTCAAAATTGTTAGGCATGTGATCATATGCTAGGTGATAAATGTACTTTTGGAATTTTATTTGGTTTCTTTTCTCTTATCATTTTTCTTCCATTATGATACAGGATGTTAGATCTTCTTGCATAAGGATATGAAACATACATCCTCGGCATGGGGGAGGGTCAAAGAGCTCTTTTTGAAACTCTTTTTCAGACTCACACCTCATCTTCAGAAACCATCATGTTCACCCTACAACCCTGCAGAACTAGACACAAAAGAAGATAAGCACAGAATAAAGAAGTTTCATGAAGCACAAGAAATTCCGGTACCAAGCTTCCAGAAAACTCCAGCCTAAAAAGATGAACTCTGATAATCTGCAAGATTCAAAGACAAAGGCAGTCACATATGCTATGGGTATTGATTATACAATGGTAAAAACAAAGGTAACATGGTATTATTTATTTTCCTTTGCTTCTAAAACTACAAGAGGTATGAAAACGTATACTAGATCTTATGACTTTAATATTAAAACCATGCACCTAACTATCACTTCCCTCATACCCATATGCCTAACCTTAATCAATCCTCTCATCACATAAGCACTTGAAAATGATTGAAGGTAAAATCACATCAAAAGAGTAAATATGGAGCATGTCTAGTAATGATGAGCCACGAACGTGCTTCATCCTTAAGAAATTACGAACGTATCTCATGTCATGAGCCAAGATTCAACATCAAAATTCACTACTCAGAAGTCCAATCACCTATCCCAAACAACAATGATGCTTCGACACCCAACATTCCCTCCCCATCATTGCACTAACGGGTAGAAATGAAATGGCTTATCTGGGTGGCGAAGCCATCTAGATGAGCCTCATCTTGTCTTAATTTTCCTTTATGGCATCTTTACTTAAACTCACCATCCGAATTAGCAACGCCATCACCATAGTTTTTTTTCCCTTACCAACTTTTCTCTAGTTCTGAGGTTACTCCTCCCTGTGATCTCCGGTACCAAACCCTTACCCTCATCAGCTGACTAAATCCTTGTGCTACAGCCCAATTTTTTTCTCACAATTTATAAAGATAGTTGTAAGTAGACATGAACCGGTCTTCCAGATTTATAGAGAGACCGAGGAATTCCAACTGTGTAGAGAGAAGTATGCTAGAGCAGGATGGATGCCATTTTTGGAGAAATTCACAGGCTGTCATGAGAAGGTATCTCACGCATTTATTCAGGGTTACGATGGAGAGATTGCACACATAGGCAATCTGCAGCTAATAATCAATGAAGAAAACTTAAGGGAAGCCATGGGATTACCTAACAGAGGAGCCAAGTATTTCAAAGGAGTAGGAATCAACAAGGAAATGTGCCAACGATTTTTGAAAGAAGACCATCAACACCCTGATTGGAAAAAGGGGATTCCTAGGAACTATATCAAGGAAGAATATCATCCAATGCTTTCTAGTCTTCAACAATTCCTCACTTGTGAGGGAAGGTATGTTGTAACCTTCATATTTCATCTTAGGCTTCTATTAAACTTTGAAGGAGGCCTTGAAATTGATTTCCCGTATTTTTTATGGATGAGTCTGAACAAGATGGTAAGAGGTGTCAAATCTCTATCCAAAACTGAGAAGACTAGCATTTACCATCAAGGTCTTATTAAGATGTTAGTTTTACATGAAATCAGGAAGCAAAGGATTAGCTGGAAAATACTCATCACTCAACACCTTCCCACAAAAAACAAACCTGTAAAGGAAGCCCAACTTGCTCCATAGAAATATAAGGAACCTCAAAAGAAAAAGGGAAAGAAATATAAGGTAACTCCATCATCATCTAGAATAGTGAGCCAAAACAATAAAGCTACTAAACAAGCAGGGCCCTCTTCCACAGTCAATAATATTTTTTAAAAGTCAAGAATCAAAAAGTAAAACCAAATTAGTAGAGGAGACTTCAACAGTAACACTTGAGGAGAAGGGTCATAAGACAAAAACTGTGAGGAAAGAAAAGAATAGCTCAGAAAATAAAAGTGAACAGTCTATAGAACAATCCCTTGTAACCATTCCACAAACAGAAAAAAAGAAAAGGAAGCATGTGAGCACCCCTGATCTAGTACCCTCTTGTAAAAGAACCACAAGGAGCATGGCAAAGAAAGAAAAAGCAGTGGTCAATCCTCATACACATGAAGATCCAATAGATCTTATTTCCCCTTCTGAAGACCTATCAGTCCAGGATGACATCCCTAGCTTGACCGAGGAACAAGTCACTATTTCTTTATGTGGGATGAGGGAGGAAGTGGAGGAAAGAGAATACATCCAGCCAGCCAGAAATAATGGAGTCAACAAGGACCTTAAAAAAAGCACATATGAAGAAAAAGATTGGGGAGCTACAAAAACAAAACTAGGAACTCAAACAAGAAGTGAAGGAATACCAACTATTGGATAGGTATATCAAAAAGGAAAACGAGAAACTGAAGGCAACTAGCCAACAACTTCAAGATGACCATGAAGAGGCTTCTAATAAGCTCAAGAAGGTACTAAGACTCTTACAATACATTAGGGTGATAAAAAGGGAGCTGAAAGCAGAATCCTCGGCCATTAACATCATTGATCCACAAAAGTAAAGAATGGAGTCTCAAATTTTGAAAAAATTTGGGTTTGTTTCAGTTGCATGAGGACATGCAATGGTTTTGGCATGGGGGAATGTTGAGCCTCTAAATTGACATCCCCACTACCCTATTATACTCCTAATATATACCTTTTTGGCTTACCTAAGATTGGATAAATCACAAAGAACACTACCATTAGCCATTGATGAGGTCAAAAGGTAAAGTATAATTAATTCATGCATTTTTGTAGTTTATTGAGATAGGAGACTAAATGTTTCATGTACTGATGTTTTAATTTTCACATATAACCTTTGACCTCTAGATGAGTCTAGCCTTTCTGTACCAACTCAACCATCTGGTACTTATATGCCAAATTGCCACTGTCTGAATCCGGTACCAAGCACACCTTCCATTCAGATCTGGTACCAAACCATCCACTATCGCGATCCGTTACCAATGGCCACAGACTATTCTAGTTTGGTACCAACCACTTGCATACTGTTTGGATCCAGTACCATTTAACGAATCTCACCTGTCATGATCCGGTACCAATAAAGGAAGCAAAATATACCAAGTTTAGCTCCAGATCATGCCCAAGATAATTGTTGGATGTTTGTTGAATCATCAAATATCTAGAAAGGTTATGTTAATCTAGCTTGTTTATTGCTTCATCCTCATACACTTCATGTCATGAGGATGAAGCTTAAAATATGTAACTGAATATATAAATTTGACAATTGACTGATTTGCTAAAGATTTTGCCTCCTTGTGTTTCACGACTAATACTATTTAAATAGTCATGGCAAGGATGGTGGAGGTAGTAGAGAGTTAGCATAACATAGTATGTGAAGCAGTGTTACATATTGCAGAATAGATTTTGATTTGAATTTTAATATAAGGATGTCAATTATTTCCAGTTCTTGATCATTTATGAATGAATGTGAGTTGAGTTGTTAGCATAGTTTAATTCTATGTTTTGAAATTTGAGTAAGAGGAATGTGTGGATTGAAAGAAAGCTTACTGTAGACTCAAGTCATTGACATGTTGAAGTGGCAAGGGCCCACTGCCCAGCAAAGGTCAGAATCCTTATAGATTAGTGTTAGTAGTTGATTTCAATAGTATAAATGTTAGACTAGCTGAAGCTTTGATCTTTTCAGATGATAGCAGTATAGTTCAGTTTAGGTTTTGATTGCTTAGAGATATTTTTTTTGCATATGCTCTGTTTTTGTTTTTATGAATTTGATTTCATTTCATGGACATAAATGTTGGCAGTAGTAGTCAGACATATTTTAAGGAGAACTAGTGAAGTTCACAATAGCACATTGTGAACCACAACATACTCAGTATATTGACTATTGAACTACCCATGCTATGTCTTGATGATTGATGTGTGATTTCCCTTTCAGAAGTGTGATTGCATAGTTAGTTTTCTGGGTCAGATAGTAGATTTGATCTATCAAACTAACTCCATCTCATAGTTGCATGTTCCATAATGGAGTAGATAGCCTCTATGTGAAAGACAACCAAAGTGTGTTTTGATTTGCTAGTTTGTTTTTTTTCCAGCATGCATAATCTAGAATAGTTCTATACTCATGACATTAGAATTACCTTCCTTACTGGTGTCTTGTAACTCTATTGATTACGAATCCCAGATTGATAATTAATGAGTGCATTATATTACATATATAAGTAGCACAACAAGCAGCACCGAGTGATGAGATGTCCAAAAAATCCATTTCAGTCTGGATGTATCTATGTAGAGCCCCACGGTATTTCAGAACCAAATGTCGCTCAGATTCTTTGATACCTAGCTTGGTGCACAAGGTATGGAAGGTATTGGTGAACTCCGAAACTTCTTGGCCCCTCTCTTTCCACGGTGTGGTCCATCTCATGTACTGGTCCTCATAGTTGCCAACAAGGTAATATTGTTCCTTTACCGCATCCATAAAAAAATCCCAAGTGGGATCGGCCCAATATATTCCAGACTCCTCTGTGGAACTTTGCTCCTAGTAATTTTCCCACCAATGTTTGACATGAGGGAGAGATTTAAGGAGTGCAAAGGTGATCTTTTCTTTGTCGAAAAAATTGTGACCAGAGAAATAACCTTCTAGTAGAGTTAACCATTTTTCTAGGGCTTATGCATCTATCTGTCCTTCAAATACAGGAATATCAAAATTAACTTGTACCTTGAAAGGTGAGGTGCCTCCAAAGTGGATGATTGATGAATATGCGCCTGATGCTATCGGCAGGCATTGAAGGATGTGGGAAAAATTCTCCATCATTTCGTTCCTCTATCGCGTGAGAGCTTGCTCCAGCAACAAATTGATAGGATCGTCTTCTCTGTCACTTTTTCTTTTCTTCCGCCATTGAGGGTTTCTTGGGTGTGCGAGAGCGATTGTATTCAAGAGAGACAAGCTCGAGACCCAAATTTCTATACTCGGACCTCGTTGGGGACATGCACTGAAAAAATGATCAACAACAACCTGCTCTAATACCACTGATCCGGATTATTTTTGGCACAAAATGAGAGTGGAGATATAATAAAGCAATGCAAAGAGATATCACAGATATTAAATAATGTAGAAGAAATGTATCAGAGATGTAACCGTAAAGACAGATATACAGTAATACATGATTTCTATTAATGAAAGAAGTGTACAGGGGTTGTAAAAATACAGAGTGAAAGACTCGGTAGAATGGTGGAAGCTTATCTCTGAGAAGAGATGTGATAGCTACTCGCATTCGCAAGAAGATGATTACAATGAGGCTCT
This sequence comes from Picea engelmannii, assembly GCA_009831015.1. NCBI lineage: Eukaryota > Viridiplantae > Streptophyta > Pinopsida > Pinales > Pinaceae > Picea > Picea engelmannii. The sequence continues at coordinate 504,454 of ML778048.1, forward strand.
AAAAGAATTTTTACAATAAACAGGTATTCCAAAAACCCTATACATCCAAAAACCTAACCCTAGGAGATGAAGCGCCAAAAGTCATGTGGGCCCCATTTGGGTGTTTCCTCTTTCCATTTTCATCCTAGCTCTATTCCAATGCTCCAAAGATATTGAACATGCAAGGGAACATGAGCCAACCAAAGTGAAAGAAATACAACATACTCAACAAGAACCTATGTATGTGATCAAGGAATCATACAATAAAACAGGACTAGTTTTATGGGAAAGAAACATATCACTGTATTATGTTAAGTATAAAGTGGATATTACAACCAAAGCTTTGATGTTGCAAGGTCCCCTTTCAATGGCCCTTTTCCCTAACACACACAACTTTGCTCCAAATCCTTTGAATGAAGAAGATCCACCATGTAGCTTGTATAACTAAAGAAAATCTCTCAAGAAGAAGTAGAAATATCCATACAAATCTTACCCTATTCAACCTTAGAATTTTCCATGAGAGATATCTCCTTATATAGTGTGAAAGAGGGATGGATCAGGAGATTAGGATGATCCCACAAAATCATAAAAGCGAGTAAGATCCAAACCATTTGGAGGACACCTCACCTTCTAGAAGATCCCCTTCTATAACATTCATGAAGTTTGACTTTTCCTTAGCTTTTGGCATCGTCACACCCTAGGTATATTGCAGCTTGTGGAGACGTCACATTCCATCTCTATAGCAGGGTGTGACGATTAGGGATCATTTCATCGCATGCATTTTGCAGGGTGCGATGAACTTCCTTAATAAGGTTTTTGAGAAAGGAAATCAAATCACTATCTTCATGGAGAAAGACTCTTTTATCTTCTCAGGGAACATGAACACATGTTAGTGGATCACTGGGGTGACCAAAATAATGTGTAACACTCTTATATTGTCAAAATGATGCTCTAGTCAAAATTTGCAACAATATGTGTGATTGGATAAATAGATAGGTGCAGACACTAACTGATCTCCCTAGATCCACCTAGATCTAGAACAAAACAGGACAGAACATGACACTTTCCTTAAATTTTAGATATTGAATTTACTAACTAAAGAGGGATATGTGACATACCATTGAAACGTCGCTTCCTCTCACCATCTCCATCCCAGCTCTGTTCCAACACTCATACAATGATGAACCTGCAAAAGAATGCAACCAACCAAAGTAATAGTAATAGCATAAACTAAATATAAACCTATGTATGTGATCAAGGAATCATACAATAAAACACAACAAGATTTATAGGAAAGAATCATATTACTGTATCATATTAAATGTGAAAGAGAGATTACAACCATGGCCTTGATGTCATAAGGTCCCTTCCAACTGTCCTTCATTCCCCACACACTTTCACTCCAAGAATTTTGAGAGCATAGATTTGATAATATTCACAATCTATCTGGACAAAATGGCTCATCTACCCAAGCTAATCCCAAAAGCTACAAAGATAATCTCATCCAAGCCAATCCCCAAAAGCTAACCTTCTCCATGAGAGCTCCTCTCCTTTTATAATTTGAAGAGGATAAGGTGAGGAGGTTAGGATGATCCCACCAAATCATGAAAGTGAGTAAGATCCAACCCATTCATATTCCACCTCACCATGGAAGTTTATCCTTCTAGAAGCATCGAGAAGATGCTCATTTTTCCCACGTATGAGCATTCACACACCCCTGCTTATAGAGCAACCTGCGAACCTCTTGAAACCCAACTATGGTGCAGCCTATGAGAATCAGGCATTCTTGCACTCTGCCTATATAGAAACCTGCGAACATCCTCTTTAATATGATTTTTACAAAGGAGAATGCAACTTCTTTTCTCAGGAAAAGTTCTTCTCTCTTCTTTCTTCAGGAACTCGGGCCACTGACCCCTCTGAAGGAAACAGATAGTTTTACATCATTAACGGTCATAGGGATGATGAAAATAATATGTAACAATATGGAAAAGACAATTTCCCCCCCTTTGGACTTTCTCCTAACTTAGAAATGTTATCCCTTCTTATGCATCCCTACAACAACTCCTTTGGGATTTTGATAGAAGATCAATTGGGTATGTCTAAGACTATATATATCAAAACACTACCCTTAGTCTACTCTAATGACATACACATGTCTAGGAATGGCCATCAATATGCACTATGGAATCAATATCATCATTCATATTTCATGTTCATGCAATCTATATCTCTTCAATGCATTCATGCATCACTTCCATTATGCATTCCAATACATATTTATTTCATCTTCAATCAATTATTTATTTTTATTGTTGTATATGTCTATCCTTGAATTTTTTTGTAGAATGCTACTACCTAGTGCACTACCATTCTACTCAATTGTGTACCATTGACCCCTATTATGAACCTTCTATCCAATACCTACTTTTCCATACTTCATTTATAGCCATTAGATCCACTAGTGCTTCCATCTCACAAGTGCTTCCTTTATGTAGAGAAAAACTTGTCCCAACACATTTTGGCTATAATTCTCAATATTCATAGTTCTATAGCCTGCAGTACTACAACTGAATATTATAACTAGAATCTAATTATCCACTCCCTATTTCCTTGACCAAATTGTTCTTGAAATACCATTATCATTAATGGGCATTTCCACAATTTTAAATGTTTTCCTTTTAGTCATATTTCTTATACTCTTTGTCATCCATGGCTTTTCTCAATTTTAAATATCTCTCTCCACTTCATTGAGTGATTCATTTTGAATCACTACTTGGCCACTCAATACTACTCTACTCCAATTGGAATGTTGCAATCCTCCATTGGCACTTGTACCTTGCTTCTAATCTTCACTCTGATAATATAGGAAACTTTATTTCCTTGGGTACTTTTTAGACAGAAGTTATTAGGTCATATATAGCAATCCCTCTTCCTACATTCCTATATTTTCACATAGATATGACTCATCCACTTCATGATTCACACATCATTTCATGACATCCTTTTTCCTTCTCTTGTATAAATCTTGTAGCCTTGAAGGATATGGATTTCTTCTTACCTCTATGTGCTTGCAATGATATTTCTCACCTATTGGCTTCATGCTTTATGTGAGAGGTTCTATTTATTTTCCTTTTCAAACTATTCAAACTCTATATTAGTTGAATAATAATATTTCCCTCCTCTTCCTTGGACCTTTTCAACCTTGCATCACCTACTCTGTAGTCCTACACTTCCCTTTGTAGCTCTTTATGCTTCACATATCTACACAAAATTGACCTACTTCCCCATCCTATGGACCCTATAATTAATCTAGAACTGACCCACACAATTCTCAATTGTGGAATTTTATCCTCTTGTTAAAATTCCATCACCCAACATCCTCGGCTAGAGTGCTCCTCTACTTACTAATAAATTCCTTGATAATAATGTCAACCACCTTCTTCCCTTATTTGGTGTTGTCACTTCAAGTTAGCCTATACAATTATGTGTAGGCAATGTTATGAGTTTCAATACTCTTCCTTACCCAACAATCTCCCTTGATATCAGCTCTATTACTTGGAAACATTTCTCCAAATTTTGACATTACTTGGGAAAATATTCACATTGAGTAATTACATGGTTCATGGAATCTGATTCCACTTCCTCCTGTAATTCTACGGAGTTCTTCTTAACTCCATCTTCTTTCAATGATATTTCTCACCTATTGGCTTCATGCTTTATGTGATAGGTTCTATTTATTTTCCTTTTCAAACCATTCAAACTCTATATTAGTTGAATAATAATATTTCCCCGCTCTTCCTTAGATCTTTTTCAACCTTGCATCACCTACTTTGTAGTCCTACACTTCCCTTTGTAGCTCTTTATGCTTCATAAATATACACAAACTTGACCTACTTCCCCATCCTATGGACCATATAATTAATCTAGAACTGACCCACACAATTCTCAATTGTGTAATTTTATCCTCTTGTTAAAATTCCATCACCCAACATCCTCAGCTAGAGTGCTCCTCTACTTACTAATAAATTCCTTGATAATAATGTCAACCACCTTTTTCCCTTATTTGGTGGTTTCACCTCAAGTTATCCTATACAATTTTGTGTAGGAATTGTTATGAGTTTCAATACTCTTCCTTACACAATGATATCCCTTGACATCAACTCTATTACTTGGAAACATTTCTCCAAATTTTGACATTACTTGGGAAAATATTCACATTGAGTAATTACATGGCTCATGGAATCTAATTCCACTTCCTCCTATAATTTTATGGAGAGACAAAATGATCCCATGGAAAAATTAGTCTTTCCATTATTTTTTCTTTGGAATAAGATTTCCATTGACCATACTCATGCTTCAATCTGATTTTTGAGCTAATATTTATGGCTTCTTGAAATTCCATTCTGCTCAATGGTGTCCTTAAAGTCAACTAGAGAAATTCCTTATGATTCCTTGAGAATCATTTGAATCGACACCAAAATTTGAGTGGATATATAGATTATACTATCCAATATCTTTTCAATGACAACTTTCTTTCTCAATTCTAAGAATCGAGTAGAAAGTTGTAGTCAGTTGAAGGTTGTCAATTTAACCCTTGTGTACACCTTCTCCCCAGTGAATAATAGTCTCAAACACCAACTTTTGTCATTTACAGAGGTAAATATATCAAGAACCAGTGAAAATTTTATATGAGACATATATAATAATACTAACTCCGAAATCACATAAACTCTCATATTTTCAAACCGATGTTCTTGTCAAAATCTGCAACAATCTGGAAATGAAATTTTTTCTCCTTTGCACTTTCTCCTGGCTAAGCAATTTTATCCTTGCTTATGCATTCCTACAACAAATAATTTTGTATTCTGATAGAATCACAATTGGGTACATACAATACTATCCTCTGAACAATCTTTCATCATTTCACCCTTAATTGGGCTTCGGACTGATAGTTACAACCCGTAGAGGTTTTGACTATTTTACATTTTTTGTCTTGTATGCTACATGTTCCTTCTTTCTCCTTCTACACATTATTACATATCCAAATTCCAAATATAGTTCCATGGATATATTCTATGGTTCAATAGATTTCCATAGACTGCTCACGGAACCCAAACTGACTCATGGGCTAAGAGTTATGCCCTCTAAGAGAAATATGGTACTAAATTTTACCCTTGATTGTTTTGGCTATAACTCCCTCACATAAGCTCCATTTGGAGAATAGTTTAGATTTCTCAAAAAATCTCTCCATTCTCTATTTTTTTAAAAGAAAAAACTTGTGTCCTAGAAAGACATGTAATTTCATATAAATTTGATTTTCTAAAAACGCTTTTTAGGCCCTCAAAAAATCCCTACAAGATGAAGACCTTCAAAAACTGGAATTTTTCATGGAAAAATTCACTAATTTACTGTTGTAATAGTATTTAGATCTTAAACAGTTTCTCTCAAATTTTGGATCAATCCCAATTGTTGATCTTATTGGCCTTGTCAATTCGTGGCTAGAACTCCACAAGCTTGTCGAAACTCTCTCTTTCTCGAACTCTTCCCATCGGAAGTCCAAATTGTTGGGTATGCGGATGTATCTGAAATCCGCAGTCCAAAACACCATAGGACTCTTCCCGTCAGGAAACCTCCTTTAGAAAAATGATTTCCTTTCTTTTCTACCCTTCCATACTTCGAATTCGGATAACCTATCTTTATTTCTCTGTTAGAATCACCCATCAGACACCTCCTCCCAAAACGAACCTTCAAATAGCCCTCTTCCAAAGGCTCTCAGAAATCATTTCTCCCAAATCCATTCACTTGACAGCTACATGGCAATAGAGAATTTTCTCTCCCTTGTTGACCTTTCCTCTAACATTGCACACTAACGTGGAAACTTATATGGAATTATCCTCTGCCATCGACCCTTCCAAGAAAACATGCTCATTCGATATATTAGACGGTAAACAATCATGCCACTCAATGGCCACAATCACCTCAGAATCTCGAAACTGAGCACTGGTTACCTCGATCGAACTAACTTCGTCGGATGCCAAAACATGCCCAACCTTTCGAACGAGATCTTCCAAAAACACTTTTCTTAAAGGACATATCTGCGAGATCTGACGGCTCAGAATGACCCAAATTGATCTGATGTCTCTCATTCTTTTAGGATTCTACCATCAGGATTCTCTTCTTCAGACCTCAACTCATGCCCTGCTTCAAGACTTTTTTGAAAACAATTTCTCGAAGGCCTTTCAATAATTTCTTGCTCTGATCTTCTGTGATTTAATATCAACTAATAATTCTCCAGGTTGAATTAATCTAGGTTGTTGATCCACAAAACTTCACACTCGCACTAAAAAAAAGGGAATTTGACTTCCATGGTTGAATTTGACTCTTCAACTTGTAGATCATTGCCATGAATTACCTTCTTCGATTTTTCTGAAGTATTCAAACTCAAAATATGCTCAAAATTTGGGGATTTCACTTCGGTTCACCATTTTTCTCCCAAATTTTCCACATGATGCAATCTGTAACTACGAATCTACTCAATTTCTGTTGGTCCATGGACCATACAAGATTTTTGTTGAACCTTGAGCTCTGATACCATTCTATAACATCCCCCAACTTAACTAGGGAGAAATTACTACACAGAAACTCATGTAATCAACAAGATTTACTGCTAATTAATTTCCTATAGCTTACCAGCTACACATCACATACAGATTAAACCATTTGATTGATACCACAATTCTAAAAGCATCTAACAAAATATATATTAAAATTGAATGTAATTGTTCAAGCAAGCAATGAACATGCAAAATTCATATAAATCATTTACACAATGAAATAACTTAAGAATAGAACATAAACACTTATCTGTTACTAATTAACCAACTAGTTGCATACGAAGGATGAACCTCCCAACCATAGCCAATGTTTTCCATTTTCTCTCAATAGAATGCTACCCCTTAGTTGAGGCTATGATTCCACAAGGAGATATGTCCCATTGACTATCCACTCTTTTCACACATAGAAACCCCCAACCCGAGTTCTACTCCTACAACAGTTCCAATCCTCCATGTCTCTTGTTTCTCATAACCTGTACTACCCAAGGAATGTACCCCCTTCACTGCTTATAGTCCCTTGGGACATACCATTCATTTATCATGGACCTTAGTGAACTCAGTTGGATAGGAACTCTCATTTGGGTACCCTCAAGAACTCTCAACTGCCCAAGGAGTTTGAGAGAATCCATCACAAGGCTCCACAGTCATTTCCTCAATACAAAAATGCACTGTAGGCTTACAACCCATTTTAATAGGTACACATACCTCTTTATCAACATAAAATAAAAATCCAAACAATGGATACCTTCAGGTATACCATGGATATTCCTCTTCCCATCCCTCTGCTCTTCCTTTCCTACCCAAAACCCGCATGTAAAAATTGTTCTCCATCCAAAAATGTGACAATCCAAAAACGTGGATATATACAGTGATAAAAATTTAGTAATGTGGGTTTGGATTAATACCCATGCATAATTCCCCCTTGGACACCCCTCTCTCTTGTGGAATCATAGACCCCCATCGTTCTTCATTCCTTTCATATCATAGATAGATATTATTACCTTTATTGATTATTTCAATGTTCATAATATTCAATTCAACCCCGGACCACATTTAATCAATATGGGCTCCTCACCCCAACACATCAGCTCACCCACCTAATTCACATTTATACAGTTACAATATAATTTTTGGGGATTAAAAATGGGGATGTTATAAAATTGCATACTTTCTATTATTGTCCCTTCACAATGAAAACTTATGTTTGAGACATGAAAACATTCTCTTTCAAGTCTCCATTCAAGAAAGTAGTCTTCACATCCATTTGATGAGATTTCCACCCATTATGTGTTTCCAAGGAAAACAGAGAATGAGTGGTAGCCCATTTTTCTTTGGGGTAAAAATTCTACTCATAACCAATACCTTCTTTTTGTGCAAATCCTTTTGTCATGAGCCTTGATTTGTTCTTTTCAAGTGAGCCATATATTTGTACTTTTTTGAAGACCCACTTGCAATTAATTGGTTTGGTTCCAAATGGAGGGTCCACTAACTTCCATATCCCATTCTTGATGAGAGCATCATACTCTTGCATGGCTTCTTTCCACTCAACATGATAAGTGGCTTCTTCAAAGGATGTTTGTTCAAATTTAGCAAATAAATTCAAATCACAATTATATGAAACATCCATATGATCTACATCACCTGAATTTGAATTATCTACATCATCTACATCTTGTCTTGTAGAAATTTTGGTTCCTATATTTTTTACCTCATTAGGATGAATACTTTCAAGTTTCTTTATGAGCCACTTTAGTGGACCTCTCTTATATGGTCTAGGTTGCTTAGCTAATGGAGAAGGTGTTGAATTATCATCAAGGTTTAATATTTCAATTATCTCAATAACATCATCTAAATGAACTTCAGGTTCTAATGAAGTGTATAAAACTTGTTCATGAAGGGGAGATGGTTCTTCAAAAGGAGATTATAGATATTGACCCAAGCTAGGGATCCTCCCTTCAAGACATATATTCTCATCATCAAATTTTTGATATGTCTTTACATGAGTGAAACTATCTAGATGATCAATTTTTCGCTCAACAATTTTTCCATTCTTGGAGGATTCAAATAAAATTACATCTCGGGAAAGAATGAATTTATTTTTTACCTCATTGTAAAGATGATATCCCTTGGTGGTATTTGAGTGCCCCAAGAAGATGCACTTCCAACTCCTTACATCAATCTTGTTTATTTTCTCCATAAGAATTAAGGAATAGAAAGTGGAACCAAAGACCCAGAGATGCCTCTCCAAAGGAATGCATCCATACCACATTTCATAAGGATTTTTATTTATAAGATATTGATATGGACTCATGTTTTTCACATATAATACACATAGAACTGCATCATCCCAAAACATCAATTTCATATTTTTGAAAATCATCATGGAACAAACCATATTTAAGAGAGTCTTGTTCATTTGTTTAGATACACCATTCTATTGAGGATTGTAAGGAACTATGGTTTCATGTTGAATCCCATGTTTGCAAAGATAGTTTTCAAATTCATTAGATGTATATTCTCTTCAATTATCAGTATGAAGAGAGTCAATATGTGATTGTGCTTCATTTTGGATCCATACATGAACATTTTTAAAATTTTCAAAGGCCTAATATTTTTCTCTCAACAAGTACACCCAACACATCCTGGTGTAATCATCAATAAAATACATGATATATTTATTTCCATTAGCATATAGAATAGGAATGGGGTCACACAAATCAAAATGTATCAATCCAAGTTTTATACCTACTATGGAAGTAGAATCATGAAATGGTTTTTTACTATGTTTTACGAGGATACACCCATCACATTTCTTCAAATTCCTAGAAATAGTAGGAAAACCATAAACACCATTTTTTCAACAAATGAAGGTTGTCATAATTAATGTGTCCAAAATATAGAATTCCATAAGAGACTATATGGAAATGTACCTTCATCATGGTGAGGGAGGTTTGTATAATTTTGTGCATGAGAATATGTCCCTTTCAACTTCAACAATATTTCATCCTCTACTCATGTCATAACGACCATCTTGTCAAAATCCAATTCTTTATTTCAAATTCTCCACTGAAGATATGAATAGAGTGGTCTTGTTGTCAAATGTGCACAAGAGACAACAAGTTCATTCACAACTCAAGAACATAGATCACATCATGAAAAAAAAGATCCAGGAATCTAGGAAATTTAATCCTAATGGTTCCAATTCTTAAAGATTTGAGACTCGATTTATATGTAAAATAAATTATGCCATCTACATTGTCATTGAAATATTCAAATAATTCTCTCCAAAAGGTCATGTGGCATGTTTCACATGTGCCAAGAATCCATGCATATCTCCAAGAATAAATGAAGTGTTAAACAAATCTTTAGTTACTTCAATATTGTAGTGGGAAAAAATATAATGAGAAAATTCAAATGCTTTACCTTTTGCAAGATCTGATGTTTTACCTTTGTATTATTTTTTATTCTATTTTTCATTGACCTTTTCCCATGGTATTTTGCATGTATTTTCTTTGTGTGACCCATTCTTTCTGCAACAATAATAATGAATATTGTATCTCTCACTTTGGTTGTGCCTACCCCTTGCCTATGAAATTATGTCTTCCACATCCTCTTTAACTTCCTTCTCCTCTAAAAGAATCATGTGATTTATTCTTCCCTTTCTTATCAAGGCACACAGTCTCCCAAGTGGGTGGAGCTAATTTCTTTCCAAAGGATTTCTCATATTCTACAATTTTCTCCACCAAAGTGTAAAATGTGATGTATTTCATTCAGGGAAAATTTTAGGGGTTATAAATTTCCCATGGAATAATTTTCCATTCTTTTTCCAAAACAATGTTCATCGATTTCCACTTTTGTTTTAAGTGATTCAACCAAATTCTATAGAATAAAATTATTTTACCTTAAAAATAACCCAAATTTTATAGAAAATATATAAAATCCTTAGAAATTTGAATATTTTTACAAAAATATTTCCAAACATTTCATAGTTTGCATATTAATAACTAGTAAGATTCACCAATGTCTTTACATCCTCAGATAAATTTCCATCCTTAAAATTATCTTTTATTTAATTTAACCACTAGCTTGCAAGGATTCAAGGTAGTGAGAATATGTAGGGTAGAAGGCCGTAATGAAGGCTATGAGAGGAATTTCTATCTTCACTCCAGTGGCATGAATTTCATGCATTATGGATTTGATATCATAAGTTAAAGCCATGGGATCATCATTATTCATTTATAGGTTGAAGAGATTTACCATCAATCGTATGACCTCCAATTCTGAGTGTGAGTCAGACAAATCCTTTGATTTCTTTAAAGCACCATAGGATTATTTAATGGAAATAATATGGTGTCTCACCTATTCAATTATTATTGTATCAATCACATCACATGTTTCTTGTATTTTTTATTCCATAGGGAAATATCCTTATCTCTTGTAGGTATGGCTAGTCTTCCATCAACTTTTGCGCCACAAATTCCAGCCCACAAGTCATTAAAAATAAAGTGTTTTTAATATTTTTGGACCATTATGAGTAATTTTCTTTGGCATTCTGCACCACACCAACAATGGATATTATAGAATTCATTTCCCATAGAAATCTGAAGCTACCCAAGAAGTCAAATATCTCAAAGAAGAAAAAAATGCATAATGAGACTAGAACACTTCAAGATGAGGAAAAATTGTTCAGTTAGGCATGGAAATTTTATCTCTAATTAGGAAAAATCATATCCTACACTAAACTAATACCAACAACACCACATATTGATACTTGATCTCTACACTCACTGCTTCAAAAAACATCTTGAAAAATTAGCAACTTGTTCATCTCCTAATCATTTCGAACAACATGCTCAATATGCCATGAGACTATATGATTCTTCTTGTTATCTCAAGAAGCATTACCAGCAAGTTCCAAAACCTAGATAGAGAGATATTCGAGAATAATAGTGAGGTACACTGAAGCGTCGACCCTAACATGCACCAACCAACTATCCTCGAAGACTCTTCATACTAGTTGTTGAAATATCTATAGACAATGGAGAAATTGTGACAATCTTTGAACTATATTTTTCAAAATCTTTGAATGGTGATAATGGAGAAATGGTGAAAGGATTCGAACTGGATTTTGCACTCCATAATTGGAAAGTCCGATTCCGTATAACAAAGAATACATATATTATAATTCTAGCAAGAATTTGGTAGTTAGGTAATGTATTGATGACCATGGCCATATGTAGAGCTAGTGGAACCAAGCACACATCCAGGTCATTAGACCCTACAAAATTCTAAGGAGGATAAGACTGGAGAAAAATTGATTATGGAAAAAGGATAACTAGAGAGAATCATAAAACCAATAAGTTTCGGTTGGAGTGGAAGGAGGAATTCGGCTTGTTCTTGGATACCATGAAGGGTTTCTCATACAACATGCAGAGATATTTTTGATCGAGTGAAGGTAAATATTCAAAACCATGCAATGGGAAGAGGGAATCAAAGATGGATCCAAAAGAGGAAAACATATCTCAAATATGCAAGAGAAGGACAACATAACTATAGAGGCATTTTTATACGCATGAGAAAGACCTATAGAGGTGTTTATACACGCAGGTAGAGGGAATAATGGACTTAAAACCTACTCTAATACCATTGTTAAGTCAGGTATGGGTAGAGAAAGAGTAAATCCACACTTGATTGATTTTCATTAATGTCATGCATTCATAAATACAAGTTGGGATGACCTTTGTTTCATCTTCCAAGAGGTCTGAATGACTCTTCATATTCACCTACAATTCTTAATATTTCTCCTAAATAATATTTACAATACTATTTACAAAATATCATAATCACGAGCATTAGGTATGTAATAGTTTACCATGGTGAAACCTAGTCAACCATGCTCAAAATGGTCAATTGTTAAGCCCTAATATTGGCTCATTACCCCTTAATTGGGGCATATTACATTAGTAATGTTATTTTATTTATGTTGGCTTTATTCTATTAGTTGTAATTATACCTCCTAGTCTCCTATATATACCAAGGAGACATTTTCATTTGGAATCATCTTGTACTTTAACATTTAAGTGGGGTAAAAGGAGTTTGCCCCCTCGAAGAGGCTTATTATATGAAATTATCTCTTTTTCAAGGCATTGAGTAATTATTTTGAGGTTTTTCTATGCTATATTGATATTTGGTTCTTAACATATGGTATCAGAGCTCAAGGTCTTGGGGTTTCACTGCTACATCTGAGACACCTTGGCATTTTCTCTATAACTTTGTTTGTACAACATTTCAAAAAGAACAACTTGGAGGATATTTATTAGATGGATCAAGGTACGTTGGATTAAAATTTCATCTCCTGAGGCCTTATACTTTCAGAGATACATCTTGTACAAGATAGGGTTCTGGAATCATCCTAAAATGAGTCATTGCGGAATTTTCACTATAAAACATTTTTTGTAATGTTTCAGACCCTGAAATCTGGAGGCTATTCACAAAAATTAGTAAGGTATCTGTGGTAAAACGTTCAACTTCTGGGTCATGTTAAATTTGTATATACACCCTGTGTAAGATAGGGTATCTAACTAGTCATATTGACTAGTCTCAAGAAGGTTTTCCAGGTAAAACAATCATAACTTCTTTCTAGAGTATATAAATTGAGTGGGACCAGTTTCATTTTATCATGGACAGTCTGTAGTATTTTCGGTATGAGTTTCAGAATTTTATATCAATTATTTTGTGTAGGGCATACAAGTGAGATCTCCTGGAAAGGAAAAAAATCGACGAGTTGTGGGGAAGTTACCGTAAATTCCACTTGGCACATCCAATTTTGATCAGACCTATGGCATTGTAGAGAAGAAATATCAGAGAACTACATAAAATAAAGTTTCATACCCAGAAGGGACGAAACTTGTGTGATATAACAGAAGAAAGATTGTCTAACAGAACTGCCTCAAAATCAAGGTTCAAAAGTGATACTTGGCCAACATGCCACCCAAAAAGGGAACTTCTACACCAAATAAGCCTCCAGAAAATCCTACTTGGACTCTTGATGAAGGTGAATAAATGTGTAGGGACATAAATGATTTACAAAAGAAGATAGTTACAGAAGATGAACTACAATAGATGGAATCTAAGTTGGAGGCAAAGATAGATGGTTTAAAAGAGGAGATCATGGAAGTATTGAAAAATTTTGTAACAGAGAAGACACCTGAAAGTGAAAATGCATCCCATGAAATTCATGATGAGGACACAAGGAAGGTGAATCCAGAATGGACAAACTCAAACTTTGGGTTGAAGACCAACCACATTCCTAAGATCAATATGAGGAAGTTTGATGGCAAGGACCCAATCACAAGGATACTTCAGATGGAGCAATTCTTTGATCTACATAATGTGCTACATACACAAAAGGTACACATTTATTCTTTATATTTATAACCTAATCAATTTGTATGGTATCGATGGATTTGTTCTCACAAATCACTTTTCACTTGGACAATTTTCATGGAAGAAATGATAGCACCCTATGAGGATACAAGGAGCAATACCTTCTTTAGCCAATTGATAAATCTCAAGAAAAAGGGTTTAGTTACTGAGCACATTGAGAACTTCCAATGATTGAATATAAAGGTAACCGATATTCCAGATGAGCACTTGATTGATGTATTCATAGGAACTTTAAAGGATAACATTAAACATGAGGTTCACCTTTAGAAACCCAAATCATTGGAGAATGCATTTAAGGTGGCAAGAAATGTTGAAAGTAAAAATATGGCTATGGCTACTAGAAGGACCAATCCTAACATATATAGAGAGAAAAATGCTCCTTCTTCTAAAACACCTCAACCTACAAGGTTGACACCTCAACAATTGGAGGAAAGAAAAGAAAAAGGTTTATTCTTTAATTATGACAACAAGTATAGTAAGGGACATAAGTGTGGTGAGAAGAAATTATTCTACATAGATTGTGAAGAGGAAGAAGAACAAGAACAACAACCATCTCAAGATGAAAACATAGAAGCAATTTCGTCTGAAGAGTTGACTCCCACGATATTGTGTAATGCATTGGCTGGAATTAGCACTCTTCAAACCCTCAAGATCGAAGGATACATCAAAAAGTAAAAGGTAATAGTCCTAATTGATTCTGGAAGTACTCATAATTTCATTCACTATAAATTAGTCAAAGCTCTCAATTGCTTTGTATATCCAGTGCCAGAGTTTCAAGTAATGATTGCAGATGGAGGAACTATCAATTTCTTAGGAAAATTCAATAAGATCAATCTTACTATGGGTGAATATGTAATGAATAGTCCAATGATTGCTATACCCATGGGTGGTACAAATTTTTTACTAGGAATCCAATGGTTACAATCATTAGGAACAGTGGCTTTTAATTTTCAAGAAATTTTCATGAAATTTTCATTGGAAGGAAAATAAATTAAGTTAAGAGGTGTCACAAGGAAACCCGGTAAGGTGATAAGCTCTAATGGCATGACAAAATTATTGAAAAAGGGGCATCAAGGAATTATTGCACAACTATGCTCACTAGATGTTCAAACATCTAAGCCATTTATTCCTCAAGATATCCAAAAGATCATTGATAAGCATTCCAAAGTATTTGAAGATATTCCTAAAGGTCTTCCACCCACTCGAAATCATGATCATGAAATTCACCTAATTCCTAGGAGTGTCCCTCCTAACATCAGGCCATACAGATACCCTTACGCCTAGAAGAGTGAAATTGATCACATGGTTGAAGAAATGTTAGAGGCTGGAATTATTAGACCTAGCCAAAGTTCTTACTCTACACCAGTGGTAATGGTATTCAAGAAAGATAGCTCATGGCATATGTGTCCAGATTATAGAGAGCTCAACAAGATCACTATTAAAGATAAGTTTCCCATTGTTGTCATTGATGAATTGTTAGATGAACTACATGGAGCAATCTATTTCACAAAATTGGATCTTCGTTCAGGGTATCATCACATCAGAATGAAGGAAGAAGATATCCCAAAAAAATCATTTTGAACTCATGAAAGCCATTATGATTTTTTGGTCATGCCTTTTGGCCTTACAAATGCACCTTCCACATTCCAAGGGTTGATGAATTCCATTTTCAAGCCCTTCCTTCGAAAATTTGTGTTAGTATTTTTTGATGATATACTAATCTATAGTAAGTCTTGGGAGGATCA
>ML778048.1:522321-584877 GCA_009831015.1 Picea engelmannii
CCCCCTCGAAGAGGCTTATTATCTGAAATTATCTCTTTTTCAAGGCGTTGAGTACTTTTTCTGAGGTTTTTCTATGCTATATTGATATTTGGTTCTTAACATCAACCATAACTAACCATGCCTAATATTGATCAATGAAAGTTAACCATATTCAACCAAAGTCAAACATGGGCATCCATGATCAAAATGGCCAGCCACAACCAACCATTCCCAACTAAAATCAACCATATTCAACCAAAATCAACTATAGTAAATATGATGTATCAAAACTACATTGCAATATCTAATAGATACATTTTGGTGATAACAAAACATAGAAACTACCTCATTAAAAATTTAGATATACTCTATCATAAGGAATTTAAAACACAAAAATGTAGATACTCCAAAGTTCACATAATCATAAAATTTAGTACCTAAAGTAAAATTAATTATTATTATCAACGTATTAATGTCATGATGTGATATAATGTTGAATCCAATCTTTAATTTCAACCATGGTCAACACTATTAATGTTTCATTGTAGCATAACCCTTAATTAATGTCACAATGCAAAATAGTCATTAAGTAACATGACAATTCAACATTAGTCAACAAATATAAACATTGTGATGCAACATAATCATTAATGAACATCATAATCCAATAAAATGCTTTGGGGACATCACAATGTGACATAACCATCAATAAATGTCACAAAACCATTTAGAAATGTAGGAACGCAACATAAGTTAAACAAGTTGAAAGTCACAATGTGGCATGCCCATTGAAGAATGTAACAATCTAAGATTACCATTTAGGTATGTAGCAATGCAACATAACCCTTAAGGAACATCAAAAAAAGAGTACAAATAAACTTAAGTATACCAATATGAATGCCATAATGTGACATAAACATTAAGGAACATCACAAATGTGACATAACAATTGATGAATGTCGCAATGCAACATAACCATTGAGGAATATAGCAATTTCATATAAGATGACCAAGGTGGTTATCACAATGGATCATGACCAATCATTAGCATTACATCGAAATATAACCCTTAAGGAATGTTTCAAGGAGACATAACCCTGACTGAGCCTCCCAATGTGATTCTACCATTGAGGAACATATTAATTTGACATAAACGAATCAAAATGAACATCACAATGCAACATAATCATTAGGGAACATCACAATCCACATAACCCTTGATGAATTTCGCAATGTGAAATAACCCTTGATGGACATCATTGATCCAGATTATTTTAAGAATCAATTGAAGGGGAAGATATAATAAGGAAATACATAGATATATTTCAAGAAGAACATAGATACAATAATACACAATTTCTATTAATGAAAGAAATGTACAGAAACTGTAAAAATATAGAGTGAATGAACTCGCTAGAATGGTGGCAGCTTACCTTTGAGAAGAGATGTGAAAATTGGCTCATTTGCAAGAATATGTTGTTTACAATGAGGCTCAAAATTCCTTTTTAACATAAAGTATTAATGAGAAAACTGTAAACATACAAAACCCTAACCCCAGAAGATAAAACGCCAAAAGGTGTGTGGGCCCCGATGGGGGTAGTTGATACATCAACTTCTCGAGGGCATAAATTTTGCATACGATCTCTATTTAGGGCACACAATATCTCATTGGAAAGGTCTAGGTAATAATTACACATTTTTACCAGGTCCAAGCTAAAGCCTTTGGCTAGCCTAGTCTCCAAAATGCCAAAAAAAAATTGTTTAGGGCCTCAAAACGATCTTGGAAGTTTAGGACCCCAAAAACCATAAAACAACTACCAAGGTGGAAAAATATGTTTTGAGCCAATGGAATAGGTGGGTGGACACTGATATACACCTAGATTAGTCGCACTATGACACAATCATTGATGAATGTAGCAATTCGACATTAGTCAACCAAGGTGAATATCACAATGTAACATTGTTATAGTAAGCCATGGTTTAACATAATGAACCAAGTTCAACCATAATCATTCAAAGTCAACGATGATCAACCATAGTCAACCATATTCTAACTTGGTGAACCATAGTCGACCAATTTTAACCATAGTGAACCATGCCCAACATATTTACAACCATTGCTTACATAAGTTAACCAAAGTCAACCATAGTGAAACATAATCAACTAAAGATAACCATGGTTAACATAAGTCAACTATAATGTCGCAATGAGACATTAACAAAGTAAACCTTGGTAAAACATAATCAATAAAACTCAATCATATTCAACCATAGCCAACCAAAGTCAACCATATTCAACCACAGTCAACCATGTCCAACCAAATTCAACCATATTCAACCATGCAAGAATATTTCACCAAAACATAACCCTAAAGGAATGTCGCAAGGTGACATAACCCTAAATGAATGTTGCAATGTGAAACAACCATTTAGGAACAATGAAATTCGACATAAGTCAATGAAGATGTATGTTGTAATGCAACATAATCATTAGGGAACATCACAATGTGACATAACCCTTGCATTACATCACAATGTGACATAACCCTTTATGGGTGTCACAATGCAGTACAACCATTAAGGAACGTAGAAATTCAACATAATTCAACCAATATGAATGTTGTGATGTGACATTACCATAGTAAAGCATGGTTAAACATAATCAACATGGTCAACCATAGTCACCCATTACTAACCATAATCAACATGATCAACCTTAGTCAACCATAGTAAACCATGGCCAACTAAATACAACCATGGTAAACACAAGTCAACCATGATAAACATCACTATATGAAAAAACCAATGAGGAATGTGACAGTCTAGCATAACCCTTGAGGAACATCAAATTTTGATGTAACTATGGAGGAACGTAACAATTCGACATAAGCCAACTAAGATAAATGTCGCAATGCTACATAACCATTGAGGAAAATTACAATCCAGCATATTCTTTCATCAACTTCGCAATGCAACATAACCCTTTAAACATTTCAATTCAACACAAGTCCAGAAATATGAACATCACAATGCAACATAACCATTAAGGAACATCACAAATGTGGCATAACCCTTAATAAATGTGTGTGCACCAACATCAATGAGGAACATAGAAATTCCATAAAATCCAACCAAGATGAATATCATAATGTATCATGACCATTCAAGAATATCACAATAAACCATAAACCTTAAGGAATGTTGTTAGGTGACATAACCACTGAGGAGTGTAGAAGTTTGACATTACAGAATGAAGAAGAACATCTCAATGCGACATAATAATTGGGAAACATCATAATCCAACACAACCCTTGAGGAATGTCGCAACGTGACATAACCCTTGATGGACATTGGATTACAACACAACCATTGAGGAATGTAGATATTTGACATAAGTCAACCATGATGTACATTATAATGTGACATTACCATAGTAAATCATGGTTAAAAATAATCAACATGGTCAACCATGGTCAACCAAAGTGAATTATAGTCAACCATAATCAAACATAGTTGAGCGATGTCAACCATAGTAAACCAAAGTCAACCATAAAAAAACCATAGTAAACCAAATTCAACCAAGGTCAACCATAGTAAACCAAATTCAACCATAAGTTGTATAACACCCCGAGGCCGAGCCCCAACTAAATTGTAATTATGTTTATAGGATGGTGAGCCAAGTGATTATAAGTTGAGAGACTTATGTGTTTATTAGGCTGGTGAGCCAGATGCTAAGGCCAATGAGCCTAATTTTGTATATGTAAACACTCGCAACATTAATAAAATTACGCTGTTGTGTGTAGACCAACCACGAAGAAGAGTTATGGGGGACTAAGCTCCACTAGGTAGGGTAAGGGAAGGGGGATAAGTGTCTAGGCCTAGGGGATAAGCTAGAGGGATTACCTCTAAGGGAATAATATTTTATTATTATTTCCCAAAAGATATAGTTGACATAAGTCATAGTGTCCTAAGTTCCTGGGAGAAAGGGGAACGAGTGCTATGTGGAACTCATGCGGCTTCAGGAAGACATGCGTCAACATGGGTGCATGAATTTTATAGCTGGGAAGTCTAGCTCGTTGGGGGTTCTCTTCCCACTCTGGTGTTGCTTACCATCCTTGTGTTGGGACTAGTTTTGAGTTTCCTCATGACCCTTATGATTCTCTAGAAGTCTGTCACCTTCCTGATTGACTAGGGATTCACACATTGAACCAGTTCTCCATCATCATCACTTATGTATCTAGCACACACCTTTGGAATCTTGCAATCACACTTGAGTTATCCTGTGTTTTTCCAGTGAAGCCCGATGCAATTGTTTTCACTTGATCCATGTTGTGTCTTAGCATTTGGATGTTGCCATTTTTGGTGTTCATACCCATTTTTTGTTGCTACCGTCACTCGTGTGTAGATAAATGTTGTTGCTTGTTTCTTAGGAGATGAATTGAAGAAGAAGGTTGTCAAGCCTATGAGAAAATATCCCAGGTGAGAGAGTTTGTTGAAAAGTGAGTTCTCCTGAAAGGGAGTCCCATAGTAGCTACAATACTCTAAGACTTATGGTCTAGCCTGTTGTTGAATCCCAAAGTAAGGGAGGTGTAGTAGTCGATGGACTTGTATCAATGAAGGTGTACCCTCCTAGGGTGGAGTAGGTGTGTGGGGAATTAGGGTCTATGGGTTGTAGGCATAAGTGGCTCCTGGGATAAAATATCCTTCCTGTTGTTTTGTGCAACTTCCTTATTGTCATTGCTAAGCCTATAATTCCCTTACCCGGTGGAGTTTAGTCCCAGCTCGGGGGTGACCCACTGTTAAGCATGATGAGCAGCGTGGTATAAGGTTGGGAGGTTCGTGGAAGGTACGCATGTAGTTAGTGGTCATATATTAAAATATAAGTATGAATTATGTGTTCGTTGTATGATGTGTATTTGTATTTGCATTATAATTAATGAGTATTTCATGTGTATGTTGCATATGTTTCATGTGTAAGCTTATTGTTATTTCCTCATTAGTATGTTATATATATGTAGAATAGTCATTCTATGTTTATATGGATGTGTATGTTTTTCCGCAAGTATCTATGCATGACATAGCCCAGCAGGTTATGGTTGGGTATGCTACAAATTGGTAACAGAGCTAGTTGAGCTAAGTGAATTGTCCGAGTAGTGGCATTGCTCGGCCTATTGGTGGTTGGGGATGCTAAAAATTGGTATCAGAGCCATGCTTTCAACACTAAGCCTGGATGGTCCATGCTAGTGGAAGTTGAAGAAAAATTTTCAGAAAATAATTGTTGTCGAAATGGAAAAAATTCAAGTTCATAGCCCATGGTTCCTACCTAGAACCTAGAGGGGCCACGAACAAGAAATTTGGAGTATGAAGTCTAGATAATTTTGATGTACAAACGGGTACAAGGGAGTTGAAAGAACACTTGGACTTTGTTCGGAACATAGGAGGCATAATAAGTTTAAGAAATGGCCACAGAGAAATAAATCACAACATTCATGGTGTTGGGGTCGTAGGATCTGTTCAGGAGAAGGGTAATCCTTCATGACCATCATATCTGGAGAAATTGCAAGAGGGTTACCCTGGAATCTCTTCGAACTTCGCAACTTCGACGAAGATAGGTGCAAAAATAAGAGAAGGGTTGAATCGCAAAGTTCTGAAGTCGGAGGAGATATACACTATAGATCTGGGGAGAATCCTTACCATTGGATCAAGCCAAGTTAAAAGCGAAAAATGCAGTGGTGAAGGGAGAAATACCCCGAAGTTCCGAAGTCCAGATTTAAACCGGATTGTCCATCAAGAGGGACACATGTCAATAGATTTGCTTGTTTGGGATTTCGGCATTCAGAAGAATTAGTGTGTGCAGAGGCAAGAACTCCTAAATCTCAAAGCTATGAATCCCCGAAGATTTGAAGTAGAGAGTCATGATGATGTCACCTAGAGGTGACGTGGATCTCCCCTATTCCTACCACGTTCCCCCACTTGGAATGTTGACAGTTGTACTATGTGGACTCGGAGGGTAAAGAAGTATGGAAATTCAGAATTCGAAGCCCGAAATTCCGGAGTAATGTGGCATTATGATGTCATCGAAAATGATGTGAACCCATGGGATGTGTGCCACGTGTCACTGGGTTTTGAACCCACAAAATATTTAAATGTCATTTGGAATGTGACATGTGTCACATGTCTGAGTGGGCCACGTGTTCATTTCTAATGTTTCGCCATGGGGAGCTCCTTTCGAGTATGGGTGGTGGGGCCATGAGGGTCACATTGGCACGTGGCACTAGCTGTGAAATCCTATGAAGTCTCGAAGCTCTGAATCTCCAAATTCCTAGAGCTCAGATGCCTGAAGTTCCATAGTGGGTGTCAGTCGTTGGATGATGGGTAGTCCTGGACTGTTGATCCACCCTACTTCGCGAGTTCGTTAATCTGGAACTCTGAGAGATTTGTTGTGATGTGCTTTGAAAACTTTTGAAGCCGAAGGCCCAAAGTCCTGAGTAAGCACCTATCAATCTAGCGCTTGGACATAGCTCGTGGTCACATAGGTTGGGGGATAAGAGGAAAAGGCTAGTGCCTAAAATTATTGCAGAATGAAGAAGAGCTCAGAAAGAAAATATCTTCATGGATTCTTGATTTCTCGAGAATCGCATAATGAAATCTAAACATTTTCTTGAATCAGATTGGTTTATGAATATTGTGGAAATTTGTTAAGGACTGATGGCCTGAAAAATTTCAATTGACTTCACATTGCATTACAGAGTTAACGATTGTCAGAACTGAACTGAATTGTCACTTAATGCATAGAAATGGAGGAGACACAAAATGCTTCTAATTCAGATAATGAAGCTAGAGGAATGGATGTCCATTTGGGAGTTGAAGGATAGAACTCCAATGGGCATGGAGAAGAGATATATAAGGAGGGAAACATGATGAAAATCATTGAACTATTGCAGAAAGATGTCCAGACTCACCGAGCAGATAACAGAAAGCTCATGAAATCCAGATATCAACAGGGAGAATTCAACATAAAGTTGATGTTGGAGCATAATCCTAACTTACATTAGTTTATACCTAGATTAGACTCCTACATATTGGATAATACATTCATTTACACTTTATTTCACCTAATTTGTCCACATAGAGAAGAAGGGCACCTCATCCCTATATTTTAGGGAAAACTGCTAATTTTAGATCAAGCCTCAACTCCCGGTTCTTGATTTTCTTGATTTTTCTTGATTTATTATTGATTTATTATTGATTTATCCTTGATTTATTCCAAGTCCCCCATGAAAAACTCATCTATTGTTGGGGAATGTGCACCTCCTCTTTGAGTGAGATATTTATTCCTTAATTAATGATTTTTGTTGTTACTATTATTAGTAACTACTATTTCGGGTCAGTTAAGTGAGTTGGAACTGCTTCTCTTGTCAGTTAGGTGAGCTTAAGTGAGATAATGCACATCACTTAAATATTGTGGACATTAATGAGTGTGTGAAATGTATCTTTAGTGGTCTAGGTCGAACTATGTGGTCTCCCTTAGCTTATGACACCTATTTTAGCTATTTCTAGCTCTTTTTGACTAGAATTTCTATGTTGGAAATTCTATATATTCACCTCCTCTCTTATTTTTGAGGATGGTTTCTCATGTATATTCATTTTTGATTAATATAATTCTCTTATTTATGGAGAAAAAACTTTCTCTGATCTCTTGAATATCAGCAAATTGTTTGTGTTCAATTTAACTAGAATTCTAGATCTATCGGGGTTTCTGCAGGAATTCTACATGGTATCAGAGCTAGATTGAATCTAGTGGATTGTACATGGTTTTATTTGCAGGTATAGATCATCAGGAGGTGCAGAAAGTAGAAATGGATCATCTCTCTCAGCTCACAAAACCCATTCTAAATCCTTTCAATTACTTCGAATGGAAGACAGAGATCTCTCTGCTCCTCTGAAGCAAAGGGATTTACCGGGTAACAATGGGAACGGAGGAAGAACCGACTGCGGCAGTGGAGAAGATAAAGTATTTCAATAAATTATATGAATCAATTGGGCTGATATGCCTATAAATTTCTAGAGATCTCCTCTTTCATGTCAGTGGAGCCACTACTCTCGATGTGGTATGGACCACATTGGAAGGACTATTCGGCAAGCAGGATGCAATGAGAGTGCATCAACTGGAGAATGAACTCATATCCCTAAGTCCAATTCATTTTAGAAACCTGCAAGAATTATTTACCAATTTAAAATCCATCCTCATTGAACTTAATGCATGTGGAGTCACAAAAGGGGAAGAACAACTCATCCTTTCAATTCTCTCAAAACTAGGCCCTGAATATTTCGTATTTGTGTCATCTTTTCAAGCATCTAAATTGATTCAGGAAAAATGGAAAATGCCTACATTGAATGATTTCATTGCAGAATTGACTCAAGAGAAATATAATTTAGTCCAAATGGGTTCCATCAAGCATTCCAAGAACCAATCACTTGCATCTACTGATGCTCCAAAGAGTAGTGGAAAAGACAAGGAAAAAGGAACGGGTAAATTTCCTGAATCGAAGAAGGAGAGATTCGCACAATATTCAGAGAACTCTTCTGAGCCTAAGGGTAAGAAGAAGAAGAAGGAAATAACAATTTTCAGCTATTGTTCCAAAGGTTTTCATCCCAAATAAAATTTCATGAGGAATACTATCGATGAGATGGCTAAGCAATTACAGCAGCACAATCTCACGATGCCCGAAAATGCAAAGAAGAAAGATGATAACAGAACGGGAGGGAGAGCATGAGATGGTCATGATTTAATGGCTGTCACATCCACTCCATCATCTTGGATCCTTGATTCAGGTGCATAGAACCATATGTCTGCATCAAAATATGAATTTTCCTCCATCGAAGAAAGCACCAGATCCCCAATTTACTTGGGAGATGCTACACCCGCAAAGGTGTGTGGAGAAGGAATTGTTGATCTTGAAGGGGGCTGCTTCACAAATGTTATTCATGTACTCTCGCTGTCTGAAAATATTCTCTTGATATATCAGATCACTCATTCCATCTCTGGAAGGAAGGTGGAATTCACTTTGGACTCCGCAGTGATTACTGACATTTCCACAGGCTCACAACTTACACATGGAATTGCAGATCATGGTTCTCGTTTGTATTTCTTCTCCCACTTTGTTCCTAAATCTATTAGCATTGTATTTCTTTCACAATCTAATGATATCATCAGGTTATGGCATGAAATATTTGTCCATCTAAACTATAAGTACTTGCATCAACTCAGCAAGGAAAACATGGTAGAAGGATTGCCAGCTATTAAATTCACAAGCAGTGTATGTCAAGGATGCATTCTTGGCAAGCATCCAGAGAAAACGTTTGACAAAGGGAAGGAATAGAGAGATTATTCACCACTTGGGTGGATTTACAGTGACATTACGGGCCCATTCCCACATCCTTCAATCAGTATACAACTACAACACATAGTGCCATATACACCACAACATAATGATGTTGCGGAGAGGAAAAACCGGTCCTTAAAAGAGATGACAAATTGTATGCTACAGTCGAAATCATTAGATCCCAAGCTATGGGCTGAAGCTATTCATTGTGAAGCATACATTCAGAACTGAGTTCCTCATAAATCACTCAAAGGCACCACTCCTTTTGAATTTTGGACTAGTAAGAAACCGAAAGTGTCGCACTTTCATATTTTTGGTTCACGTGCACGGGCTCACATTCTGACAGATAAGAGGAAGGATTTGGAGCCTCAAAGTGTTGAATTCATATTTTTTGGATATCTTGAAGGTGTCAAAGGATATATATTTCTGGACTCTCACACTGAAAAGTTCATTCTAGCTCGAAGTGTGAAGTTTGAATAAGAATCATTGCATGATTTTTCAGAAGACCCTGTCGAGGAACCACTTGTTGTCACTGATGAGGAGGAGTCAGAAACTTATTTGATAACTTCAGAACATCCATCAGAGAAACATTTTAGGTCTGATATAGAGGATGAGGAGAATTTCATGGCTTCTCCAACTCAATTTCCAACTTGAGCAGAGAAAATCCTGCAAGATGTGGGTGAACTAGTCAGTGATCCTGCGGATACAAGAAGGACTAGATCACAGTTTTTTGGGGCTCCTCAAGCCCTGGCTGCCACAGAACATTTTTTGACCATAAATTTCTATATTTCACTTGGTTCATATCCAAATTTACACTCTAAGGTTGCAGACATCTTCACCAAGTCCTTCACAGAAAAGAAATTTTCAGAACTAAGAGCTATGCTTGGAGTGGTGGAGAGAACTAAGTAGGTCACTTTTGGCCACTCAGCATTTTTTTCCTCTTTTGCGGGGCGGGGGGTTTCCCATGAGGTTTTCACTCTTTCCTCTTTTCATGAGGAATTATTTTATGTAATGAGTACCTAAAATGGCCAAGTTGTCGGGACTCAAATTTTTTTGTCATTACAGTTAGGCTTAAGGGGGGATGTTGGAGCATAATCCTAACTTACATTAGTTTATACCTAGATTAGAATCCTAGATATTGGTTAATACATTCATTTACACTTTATTTCACCTAATTTGGCCACATAGAGAAGAAGGGTGCCTCATCCCTAGATTTTAAGGAAAACTGCTAATTTTAGATCAAGACTCAACTCTTGGTTCTTGATTTTCTTGATTTTTCTTGATTTATTCTTGATTTATTCTTGATTTATCCTTGATTTATTCCAACTCCCCCATGAAAAAATCATATATTATTGGGGAATGTGCACCTCCTCTTTGAGTGATATATTTATTCCATAATTAATGATTTTTGTTGTTACTATTATTAGTAACTACTATTTTGGGTCAGTTAAATGAGTTGGAACTGCTTCTCTTGTCAGTTAAGTGAGATTAAGTGAGCTAATGGGCATCACTTAACTCTTGTGGAAATTAATGAGTGTGTGACATGTATATTTAGTGGTCTAGGTCGAACTATGTGGTCTCCCTTAGCTTATGACACCTATTTTAGCTATTTCTAGCTTTTTTTGACTAGAATTTCTATGTTGGAAATTCTATATATTCACCTCCTCTCTTCTTTTTGAGGACGGTTGTTCATGTATATTCATTTTTTATTAATACAATTCTCTGATTTATGCAGTAAAAACTTTCTCTCATCTCTTGAATATCAACAAATTGTTTGTGTTCAATTTAACTAGAATTCTAGATCTATCGGGGTTTCTGCAGGAATTCTACAGTTGATACAAAGCCCGAAAAGGATAGAAAATAAAATGGATAAGGAGAGTGACTCCAGTAAATCAAGAATTCACAGGTCTCCTAATGAAAAGAGGAAATCAAGGAGTGTTGGAAGATACCATCATCACTCCCAAGGGTACTCTAAGAGGAGGGCACACAGTAGTTCAAGCCCATCTCCTACCAGAAAGCATAGGAGATTTAGAGTGGATGAACTGAAGGGAGAAATGAACAATATTAAAAATTCTACGTTTGATGGAGAGAAAAAGAAATATGAATATGTTGAGACATGGATGTTGGGCATCAAGAAATATTTCCAACTACAGAACTATTCTTCTCATGCAGAGAGAAGAATTGTCATTTACCAACTTAAAGGAAAGGCATCAATATGGTGGGATCATCTTGTGCAAGTAAAACACATCAGAGAGAAGAATGTTACATGGAGGGAATTCAAGAGACATTTTTAAAAGAAGTTCTTAAATAAGAGGTATTATGACAATAAAATGGAAGAGTTCTTTGAATTCAAGCTAGGAAGTATGTCCATTGATGAGTATGAAAGAAGATTCTTAGAGTTGTTGAAATATGTCCCCTTCATCAAGGACGAGACAGTTAAGATACAAAGGTATCTGAGTGGGCTTTCATATTCCATCAGTGACAGGATCTAGTATGATGACCCAAAAACTATGGAAGAAACGATAAGGAGAGAAAAATGATTATATGATCAACAAAGAGAAAAACCCACTTTTAAGAAGGCTTGGGAATACAAGAAGAAATTCAAGATGGATCAGAGGAAGAAGGGATCCAATACATCCTTTCTCATAAATATCCCTCAAGGAAAATAGGGTTTTAGAGAGTCCGGGAAGGCTGAAGTAGGTAGGAAAATGATAAGATAGCTACCTATGGAATGTTGGGATTGTAAAGGAAATCATAGGTACAGAGATTGCCCCCACATAAATGACAAAGTGAGAGATGTCCACAAAATTCAATAGGTAGACACAGTGGGGGACATGGGAAGAAGTGTGCCAAGGATTTATGCATCCCTGGACAAAAAGCAAGAAGAATATTGGTCACATATGATTGAAGTGGAAGGTATGATCAACAACCAAACCATTACTATCTTAATTGATTCAGAAGCTAGTCATAGTTACATAGATCCTAGAATGGTGGAAAGTTTTCATTTTCGAAGAAGCAAGCATGGAAAAAATTGGTTAGTGTAGATGGATACAGAATCTAAGAGAAAGGTTGTTGAGTTGGTTAAGTCTTGCCCAATGGACATGAATGGACTGAGCGCAAGGGCTGAATTGATCTTCTTGCCTTTAGGTTCCTATGACTGTTTAATCGGGATGGATTGGTTGGACCAACACCATTCCATATTATAATATCGTAACAAGTCATTCACTTTCCTAGATGAGGAAGGAAACTCAAGGAAAGTGTAGGGAATCCCAAGGGCAGTTACTGTCAGAGAAATTTCAGCAATGCAGCTGAAGAAGTGTTACAAGAAGGGCTGCCAAATATTTGTAGCTCATATGGAAGAAGAACCTAAGGATAAGGTGTCAAATATTGAAGACCATGCAGTATTAAAAGATTTTGAAGATGTATTCCAAGAGGTACCCCGACTACCCCCGAAGAGATATATTGATTTCTCTATAAACATGATGCCTAGAGCAACTCTAGTGTCAAAAACTCCTTACAGAATGAGCACACCAAAGCTGAAAGAATTGCAATTGGAGCTTGAACAACTTTTGAAGAAGAGGTATATATGCCAAAGTGTGTCACCTTAGGGTGCTCCATTCCTTTTCCTGAAGAAGAAAGATGGGACATTGAGATTGTGCATTGATTTCAGACAGTTGAACAAAGTGACTATTAAGAACAAGTATCTTTTGCCAAGGACCGATGATCTCTTTGATCAGTTGAAGGATGCCAAGATATTTTCAAAAATAGATCTCAGGTCAAGGTACCACCAGGTGAGGATAAGGGATGAATACATCAACAAGTGTGCCTTCAGAACAAGGAATGGTCATTATGAATTCACAGTGGTACCATTTGGGTTATAAAATGCACTCGTTGTTTTCATGTGCCTAATGAATGGTGTATTCAGAGAATATCTAGACAAGTTTGTCATAGTCTTTTTGGATGACATCCTAGTGTATTCCAAGTCAGAGGAGGATCATGAACATCATATGAGTATGGTGTTGCAAGTGCTAAGAGAGCACCAACTGTATGTCAAATTGAGCAAGTTCTCATTCTATCGAAAGTAGATCCATTATTTGGGGCATATTGTTTCAAAAGATGGGATAGTCGTGGATCCTGAGAAGATAGAATCCATCAAAGAATGGTCAACGTTGAAGAATGTGAAAGAATTCATATCCTTTATGGTTCTATATGGATATTACAGATGATTCACTGCATGGTTCTCAAGGATAGCTCACCCCATCACTTCCTTGCAAGGAAGGAGAAGAAATTTCAATGGACAGAAGAATGTGAGAGAACCTTCCAGCAATTGAAGTAGTTGTTAACCAGTGCTCCAATACTAAGGATTGCAAATCCAAATGAAGATTTTGTAGTGTGTACAAATGCATGCAAAGAAGGAATGGGAGGATTCCTTATTCAGAATGGGTTTGTGGTATGTTATGAATCCAGAAAGTTGAAGGATCATGAAAAGAACTATGCAACTCATGATTTGGAGTTGGCGTCCATTGTACATGCTCTAAAGAAATGGAAACATTACCTCATGGGAAAGAGATTTGAACTGAGGACAGACCATAACGGTTGGAAGTATGTGTTTGATCAACCAACCTTAAATTCTAGGCAGAGTAGATGGTTGGAAGTCCTTTGTGAGTATGACTTTGATATCAAGCATATCAAAGGAAAGGAGAACAAAGTGGTTGATGCACTCAGTAGAAGAGTGCATGAACTACATGCTACGACCATTAGCATCTATCAAACTGATATTAAAGGAAGAATTTCAGAAGATGGAAATGCATAGTTACAGTACATGGAATTGGTGACCAAGCTACAACAAGGTAAGATTCTACATAAAGTGGAAGATTATAAATTGGAAGTTGATGGAACACTCATGTACAAAAATAGAATTTATGTACTTAATTTTACAGAATTGAGAATTATGATCTTGAAAGAAATGAATAATGTGCCTTATGATGGGCACCCTAGATATCAAAAAATAGTGGCTGCAGTCAAGAACCATTACTTTTGGCTAGGTCTGAAGAAGGAAATTGCAAAATACATCGCCAAATGTATGGAGTGTTAGAAGTTCAAGGCTAAGCATAGGCACCCAGTTGGGTTGCTACAGCCATTGCCCATTCCTGAGTGGAAGTGGGAAGTGGTGACAATGGATTTCATCACAGGATTACCCAGGAAAAATAAGCAACATGATTCCATCATGGTGGTGGTGGATAAGCTTACGAAAGTTGCCCATTTTATTCCATTGAAGACCACTCACAAGGAAGTTAGTGTTGTCAATATCTATATGAGGGAAGTAGCATGATTGCATGGTATTTCCAAGACAATTGTGTCTGACAGAGACCCAAAATTTACCTCAAAGTTCTGGAAGGGGTTATTCAAAGGGCTCAAAATGAATTTGAACTTCAACACTGCTTATCATCCTGAGTCTAAAGGGGAGATGGAGAGGGTGAACCAAGTGATAGAAGATATTCTAAGGATGTATGTGATGGAAAAACCATCTAAATGGGAAGACTACCTACACTCGGTAGAATTTTCCTACAACAATGGGTATCAAGCATCACTGAAGTTGAGCCCATTTGAAGCACTTTATGGCAGAAAGTGAAACACACCAACCACTTGATATAACAATAATTGGGCCAGAGTTGCTCAAGGAAATGGAAGAGCAAATGTTGAAGATTAAGTAGAATTTGAAGGTTTCCCAAGACATGCAGAAAATATATGCAGACAAAGGAAGAACCCATAGGGAGTTTAAAGTTGGTGATCATGTTTTCTTGAAAGTGAAAGTCAACAGAAGTTCCCTGAAGCTAGGAAATTGTTCCAAGTTGGCAGCCAGATATTGTGGGCCATTTGAAATCCTAGAAAGGATTGAACCAATTACATATATGATTGCATTGTCTGCATCGATGAATGTACATAATGTGTTTCATGTTTCATTTCTTAAGAAATATATACCTAATGTTAATCATGTTATTGATTGGAATGTGATTCAGGTGGAGCAAGAAGGCAACTTGCAAGTGCATCCGGTGTGCATACTAGACTGGAAAAGAAAGTAGCTCTGGAATCGAGCCATAGGGCTTGTAAAAATCCAGTGGACCTAGTACAGGCCTAAGGATGTAACATGGGAGCATGAATATGCCATGCAAGCAGAGTACCTATATCGTTTTGAATATTTTGGAAATCTTGTTGTTATGGTGCAAATAAGTTGCACTGAGGATAGTGAAAAAATAAGGGGAGGGGATTGTAACACCCCAAGGTCGAGCCCCTACTGAATTGTAATTATGTTTATAGGTTGGTGAGCTGAGTGATTATAAGTTGAGAGACTTATTCTTTTATTAGGCTGATGAGCCAGATGCTAAGGCCATTGAGCTTGATTGTTTCTATGTAAACACTCGCATCATTAATAAAATTACACTATTGCGTGTAGACCGACCACGAAGAAGAGTTATGGGGGACTAAGATCCACTAGGTAGGCCTAGGGGATAAGCTAGAGGGCTTACCACTAAGGAAATAAAATTTTATTATTATTTCCCAAAAGTTATCGTTGACATAATTCGTTTTGTCTTAAGTTCTTGGGAGAAAGGGGAACGAGTGCTAAGTGGAACTCATGTGGATTTAGGAATACATGTGTCAACCTGGGCACATGTAGTTTATATATGGGAAGGCCAACTCATTGGGGGTTCTCTTCCCTCTCTGGTGTTGCTTCCCATCCTTGCGTCGGGACCAGTTTCGAGTTTCCTCATGGCTCTTACGATTCTTTGGAAGTTCGTCACCTTCCCAATTGACCAGGGATTCATGCATTGAACCAGTTCTCCATCATCATATCCTTTGTATCTAGCACGCACCTTTGGAATCCTGCAGTATCACTTGATTTATCTCGTGTGTGTCCTGTGAATCCCAACTTAATTGTATTCGCCTGAGCCGTGTTGTGTCTTAGCGTTTGGATGTTGCCATTTCCGGTGTCCATACCCGTTTTCTGTTGTTATCATCGCCCATGTGTAGCTAGATGTTGTTTATTGTTTCTTAGGAGATAAATTGAAGAATCAGGTGGTCAGGACTTTGAGCAACTCTCCCAGGTGAGAGAGTTTGGTGGAAAGTGATTTCTCCTGGAAGGGATTCCCGTAGAAGCTACAGTACTCTGAGACTTCTGGTCTATCATGTTGTTTAAGCCCAAGGTAAGGGAGGTGTAGTAGCCAATGGACTTGTATTAGTGAAGGTGTAGCCTCCTGGGGTGGAGCAGGCATGTGGGGAATGAGGGTCTATGGGTTGTGGGTGTAAGTGGCTTCTGGGATAAAATATCCTTCCTGTTGTTTTGTGCAACTTCCTTGTTGTCCTTGCCAAGCCTAGAATTCCCTTGCCTGATGGAGTTTAGTCCCAGCTCGAGGGTGACCCACTATTGAGCATGATGAGTAGCTTGGTATAAGGCTGGGAGGTTCGTGGAAGGTCTGCATGCAATTAATGGTCATCTATTAAAATATAAGTACCATTTTTTTGTTCATTGTATGATGTGTATTTGTATTTGCATTATAATTAATGAGTATTGCATGTGTATGTTGTATATGCTGCATGTGTAAGATTACTGTTATTTTTTCATTAATATGTTATATATATTTAGGATATTCATTCTATGTTTATATGCATGTGTATGTTTTTCCACAAGTATCTTTGTGTGGCATAGCCCAGCAGGTTATGGTTGGGTATGCTACAAAATGGTAATAGAGCTAGTTGAGCTAAGTGAATTGTCCAAGTAGTGGCATTGTCCGGCTTGTTGGTGGTTGGGGATGCTACAAGTCAACCATAGTAAACCAAATTCAACAAAGGTCAACCAAACTTGACCATGGTCAATTTTGGTCAACCATACTAAAACCAAAGACCATCATATAAAACCATGGTCAACCAAAAATAATCACAATAAAGCATGGTCAACCATAGTCATCCACAGTCAACCACAGTCAACATGGTTTACTATATTCAATATGGTCACCCATGGTCAACCATAGTCAAACATGGTCAACCATGGCAAACCATAATTTAACATGGTCAACCATACTAAATATCATATATATTTCAATATTAATTATATTGATATTGTAATTCACAAATTTATTGATCATCCCCACACACTTCGATCGTTAACTAGCACAATCATATTATTAAAAGTGGTTGATATATGTCGATCGATGTTGTCAATTAGAAAAGGTGAAAAATGGCGTCGATTGAAATATATCAACCAATTTTAATATGTGGTTGTGCTAGTAT
The DNA here is from genome assembly GCA_009831015.1 of Picea engelmannii. Lineage (NCBI taxonomy): Eukaryota > Viridiplantae > Streptophyta > Pinopsida > Pinales > Pinaceae > Picea > Picea engelmannii. Next base: position 539,973 of record ML778048.1, read on the forward strand.
ATTTATAAGTGTTGTGATTTTTAATTTGAGAATGTAAGTTTTCACTGTTAGACATAATGTATAAATTATTTTTGGATAAACATTGTGTACTTGTTTTATGAAACATCCAACGTTTCGAGTGGATGGTCCACCCATCATCATGAAAAAAAAAAAACTCATATGTAGGACACGAGTGTAGAGGTTTTGTATTTATAGATATGTAAGGGAGGGTGACCGTTGAGTAATAGATAAGTAAAGAATTAAGAAAATAATTAAATAATACAGTCAAAATGGCTCTTAAGAATTCTTCTTCACATTTTTTAATACTTTTAATACTTTCTTTCTCAACGACTAACTTAATATCTTAGTTTATTTTCACCTCTAATCAAAATTTTCACCCTTAATTAATCCCAAAGGCCATGTTGACTGAGTCATCTAATTCTTTATTTATTATAAACAACCATTTTGAATCTATTATTTAATTATTTTCCTGATTCTTTACTTATTTCTTACTCAACAGTCACCTTCCCTTCCATATCTATAAATACAAAACCTCGACACTCATCTCCTACATATGAGATTTTTGTTGTCCTTGATGATGGGTGGAGTGTCCACTTGAAACGTTGGATGTTTCAAAAACCAAGTACATGGTGTTTATCAAAAAATAATTTCTACATTATGTCTAACTATGAAAACTTACATTCTCATATTTTCAACCTCTATGGAGTGGAATGTCTCAAACAGACCTGACTTATTGAAAATATCCACATCAAAATGATGAAAAAAGTTGTTGACCTCACCTTCTTAAAGAAATGTTGTGATTCAGGCATCCTTCCATCATTTACTTGAATCCAACAACATAATCGAAGGGCTAATCTTGCATTAATTCTAACTAGGGACATCCATGCCATCTTGTGGGCAAAAATTGATTTCATCAGGTACAACCTTAATCACTTATCACAAATATTATATCACAGCCATATTAAACCAACTTCTGTGATCTCTTTCGATATATGGTCCTTGATTGAGTGCAGATATTTTATCACATCCTGTATTTTCTTTGAATATTCCTCCTACAAATTTGCCAATCTTTATTTGAAACAATATCACTTTCGACCTCCATCTCATCCTCAACCTCTTATATTCTCTCCTTATTATCCCTCGCCCCAATCTTTAAACAATGATTTCCCTCCCCCTTATTCCACCTCTCTCCTCTTGGACTACAACAATCTACCAACTCCCAAAACCCTCAACATGCACAATGAAGAGAAACCAATCTCCTCGCAGTCATCTTTGAACCCTAATATGGCATCAAATGTAGCTACCTCCTCGACCTCTACTTTGTGCATCTCCTCTCCCAATCCTAACAACATTCCTGCTTCCATTATTAGCAACTCTTTTACCATCCCTAAACGTGTTCAAGATAACCCTGATTCCAATCATTATTTGAAACAATATCGTTCTCAACCTCCACCTCATCCTCAACCTCTTATCCTCTCCCCTTCTGATCCCTCACCCCAATATTTAAAAATCATTTTTTCTTCCCCTTATTCCACCTCTCTCCTCTCGAGCTACAACAATTTACCAGCTATCGAAACCCTATGTATACACAATAAAGATCAATCAATCTCCTCACAACCATCTCTAAACCTCAATCTAGCCTCAAACATTGCTACCTCCTCAACCTCTACTTCATGTGTCTCCTCTCCCATGCCTAACAACAAACCTGCTTCCATTATTAGAAACTCTTTTACCATCCCTAATCTCGTTCAAGATAACCCCTATTCCATTCAATGTGATTTACACCCTTCCTCCATTCAATACTTGGATGAACCATTTCATGTATGTGATTCCTCTCACTCTACTAGAAACCTTAACCTTCCCTTCCCTATTCTAGCCACCTGCTCTATGAATTCACTGAACACAACCTGCATTGTTAACACCAGCAATTTTGACTCCAATATTTTCCCCAAACATTGTGAACCAATCCAACATTTGGATACCAACCTCTCCTCCTCCCCAAAAAATCATTATATTTCAATCATTAGGAGATGTAATTCACTTGAAACTCCCAACCCTAATCCATCTCTTAAGCTACGAGTTGAGCACACATCTTATCCTAATGATATCTTCATCTCTTTACCCTCTAAGGAAAACCCTTCCAACTATTGTTCCTCTATTCCCCCCCCACCTTCCCTCCCTAGTCCCTCTTGTTGATATTATGGTAGTTGCGAGAGTTATTAACCTCCACGTGTAACCCTAACAAGAATAGAATATTCCCGGAAGAAAGAAGAAACCCTAAAGAATTGGACATAACCTAGAAGACAAATCGGCTAAAGGACATATTAATATTGAGTTTTTAGCCTCTAGAATGAGAATTTTCCCCAGACAGCTAAGGAGGGGAAGTATAAATATAGGACGTCAGAGCTCATTTGACAGACACAACTTGCAACTACAGAAATTTAGTAAGTGCGCAAGTTTGGAGAGCAGTTGTAGTTGCAGCTACTACAACTTGTATTTTTCGGTTTTAGGCATGGACTTTCTCTTGGATATGGTTTGGAATTTCTGATTGGTATGCTAGATCTGGAGAGTGGTACACTACCTTGATTGGATTTTGGACCTAGGGTTTGCTTCCAAAATTATTCTCTCTGTCAAGGTAATTAAGGTGCTCGGGGGTGGCTTCGACCTATGGTTGGGTGACAATATTGTTATATTGTCTATGGTTAAACAAGCACACCTATTATTTCTAATAGTTTATGAGCCTGGACTATCTTCAGATCATCTAACTGTTGGAAGATATATCGGGAGGAGTTTCTCAGTTACAGTTGCAGTTGCAGTCAAAGTTTTTGTTGCAGCAACAAAACCCTAACCCTCTTGTTGAGGCACCTTAATTGAAGAGATTGACCTAATTTTTGGATATCTTAGTTTGCCTTAACCTAGCGCACCTCCTAGTACTCTCAGCAAGATAAGACCTCAAGTTTGAGTTTTTGGGTCAAAGTCAAAGGTTGACCAAGTCAAAGCAGACATGACTTACTCTATGAAGTCAAAAAACAAGTTATAAGGGGCTTCTAACTTCAGAGCATGGAAGACAAGGATTGACTTCATCCTTTCCAAGAATAAAGTGTTTTATATCGTGAAAGGAAAGATAGTGCAACCACATTTTGAAGAAGGACAGGAGAAGGAACCTCGAAACGTTGCAATTATGGAGAATTTCAAGGACAGTGACATCAATGCCATGAGTATCATAGTGGACTATGTAAAAGACCACTTGATACCCTCCATCTCTCATCTTAACTTATCTAAGAATTTTCATGATGCCCTAACTAACCTCTTCTCAGTCATAAACATTGGACAAGTAATGAGTCTGAAGAATGAGCTCTGTGACATGAAAATAAATGATGATGACAACATAACATCATACCTTGTGAGAATCTATTAGTTAATAGATCAACTAAAAGCTATTGAAGAAATCATTTTAGAGAAGGAACTGGTAAATATAGTACTCAATGGCCTTCCCAATACATAGGATGCATTTTCCACAAGCATGAACACAAGAGAGGAGTATCCCACATTTGAAGAAATTTGAAATTTTTGTGCACAAGAAGAATCAAGGATTAGCGCAAAAGAGAAATTCCAAAGGAAAGATGATGATCAAGCCTACACAACAAAGCTCAAGAAATTCATGAATAAGAAGAAGTTTGACTCAAGGAAGAAACCAAATCAAGAGAAGGATATGTCAAAAATACAATGCTTCAACTGTCGAAAATATGGTCATTACAAGAATCATTGTCCTCAGTTAAAGAAAAGAAAGGAAACACATGAAACATTAGTTGTCGAAGAAAGGGAACCCTCAAAGAAGGCGAAGAAGGATAAAATAGACTTCTTCTTCTAAGACAAGGTAACAATATTCTTCATAGTTCTTGTACATACCATGTTTACATATTTTATGTACATATATTGCATATCTATTTCTTAGAAGATATGATGTTCAAGTGAAACAATACCTATGGAAGAATAACAAGATAAGGACTTCTATCACGATGACTACAAGTCAAGAAATACACATGAAAAGATGAAGTACATTGACAATCCTTGGTAAACAATTCATGTGGAAGATATTACATAAGTAACAACTGCAAGATAAGTCAAAATCAGAATCAAACTTGAAGAAACCCAGAAGAAGTCAAAACAGAAAGAAGTCAACAATCAAGAGGAAATTAAAAAATGACTTGTGACACTTTGCAGAAGACAATAAGGATGCAGATGGAAGCACGGACTCTCTTAGTGTTATAATATGAAGGATTGTGCTCGTTTTACCATTGACAATACCCTTGTCACCCAACCATAGGCCGAAACCACCCTCCGAGAACCTTGACCTTGACAGAGAAGAATACTGGTAGCAATCAATAGCCAAGAAAGGCTAATGCACCAAGCAAGAATAGAAACAAAAGTTGATCATATAGTCCCACCTAGAAACTGGTGCAACACCTTCCCCGGAAACTTGTGCACAAAACTGCCAAATGCAGTGTGCACAACTGGCTCTCTGCAATTTTGAGAATGTGTCAAATGAGAGACTGGCGCCATGTATTTATAGTGGTTCTGGCAGACTTACTGGGGCTGACTTCTCCTTCTGGGTACTAATTAATTCATATTAATTATATTTTTGCAGTCGACATCTCATCTAGGATTTCCTTTACTTCTTTGCTTCCTTCCATAATATTCTAATCTCGTCATACATCACAATAGAGGTTCATACCTCCTGAAGCTACCATAATATTAACACTCCCTCCTAGCTATGGAGGTATGGTCTTGAGCACAATAGACCATTCAAATGGTAGCATCATGAGCACCATCATTATTATCCAATTGGATAATCTCCATGACAACTGGTACAATATCAATTGATAAAACACAATTGTGCTTTATCCAAGTTAGTACACAACTACCCAAACAGTGATACATAGTCACAAACAGTGGAACACATCCAGCACAATAGTATACATCTACTATCACACAATCTTCTAACAATCATCTAATATCAATATGCACAGAAACAATGTTATGATATAAATTGAATCATCTGGGCCAATATTTCACTCACATCTATGAGATCTGAAAGAATATTTTCCCTTAGAGTAGAACAATGAGATATCTAGACTATTCTTCTCAAGCAAGGAAGAATAATTGTCCTGTCTTCTAAACCTGGACAATTCCCCACCCTAGGCCATTCTTCCTACACTAATCAAAGTGCACCCTGGAGAGAATGTATAAACCCTAAGGAATGCTTGTCCCTGATTGCTGAGCCTGGACCATTCCCCACCATGGGCCATTCCTCCTACACTAATAAAAGTGAACCCTGGAGAGAATGTATAAAACATAAGGAATGACTGTCCAGACCATTTCCTCTGTTAACCACAAGAGGAAAAGACTGTCCTACATCAACCTCCAAAATGGACCATTCCTCATGTTAACCACAATGAGAAATCATTGTTTGGTGAGGCGGGCCAGTATTCTTGAGTAACCCTCAAGAAGAGAGACTGCCATAGACCACTCCCCATTTTAACCACAATCAGAAGTCGTTGTCTATGATATATCATCAATATGGACCATTTCCCATGTTAACCACAATGGGAAATCGTTGTCCATCAGAAATCTCAATCCACTTTCTGAACGGGAAAGAATCTGTCCAAGCTAGACTGTTTTTCAATCACAAAAATAAATGTTTCAATAATATTTTTAGTGCTCCCTCTGAACCTGGAGAGTCTTCCCTTTCAGCTAAGGGAGTTATTTCCATGATCCCCATCTTCTCTCAGAAATATGCAAACTTTATTCCGGATAGAGGTTTTTTCAGAATGTATGTTGTCTACTCGTCAGTGGGGATATATTCGAGCTTCACCTCTCCTTCCTGGACTTTATATCGAATAAAGTGGTATTTGATCTCAATGTGTTTCGACCTTTCATCAAACATGGGATGTTCTGATAATCTTATACAACTCTGATTATCACAATATATTATGGTCGATTCTAGAATCTGATCAAATAAATCAGACGTTAACTTCCTTAACCATATTTCTTATGTGCATGCTTCGCATGCTACCATATACTTTGATTATATTGTGTTGAGCATGAAAGACTTTTGTTTCCTGCTGCCCCAAGATAACATAGCAGAGCCCAAGATGAAACACATACCCGAAGTGCTCTTTCTGTCTTCTCCACTTCCTATCCAATCAGTGTGTGTGAATCCATGAATTTGTATATCGTTGGATGTGGTATATCTCAAATCATAGTTATTGTCCCACAAATATATCTTAATACATGATTTGTAGCTATCCAATTCTCATGTCTTGGTTCCACCTGGAACTGGCTTAGTGTATTCATGGCAAAGAAAATGCTTGGTCGAGTATTTACCAAATACATCAATGACCTAATTAGTTGTCGATATAGAGCTGGATCTACTGGATCAAAATATGGAACTTTCACTTTTCTTATATCTGCACTCATAGGAGTGTCCATGGACTTACAATCCATCATTCCAAATTTCTAAAGGATATTTATTGTGTACTTTCCTTTTCCAAGGAATACTTCACCATGCTTCTGCCATACTTCTAGTCCCAAGTAATAATGCATAAGACCTAGATCTTTCATATCAAATTTAGAAGCTAATTCCTTCTTGCACTGGATAATGAGAAACTCTTCACCTATTATTAATAGATTATCCACATATAATAGTAGAATCATAGGTGCATTGTCCACGACTTTGTAATAAAGGTTTAGATATGCATGACTCTTAGAGAAACCAAGTCTTGTTAGATAGTTGTCCATTCTAGCATACCAAGCCCTTGGATCTTGCTTGAGTCCATATAGAGATTTGTTCATTCTACAAACGTGAGTGTCTCTAGAATGTACCTCAAACCCTTGAGGTTGTTCAATATATACTTCTTCTTCAATAGCTCCATTGAGGAAAGTTGTCTTTACATCCATCTGATGTAAGTTCCATCCCATGGAAGAGAAAAGAGACATGATAGCTCTGATGGAAGTATATCTAGCCATTGAAGAAAACGTTTCATAATAATATTATCCCTCCTTCTGGGAGAACCCTCTAGCTACAAATCTTGCCTTGTATTTATCCATGCTTCCATCTGCTGCATGTTTGATCTTGTACACCCATTTTGAAGTTACCACCGATTTTTCTTTAGGTCTTGGTATGATTTCCCATACCTCATTTTTCATAATGGATTGATTCTCTTCTGTCATAGCTTATTTCCATTGTCCCTTTTGAAATGCTTCTTCAAATGTGGTAGGTTCTTCATCTAGAAGCTTTGTCATGTACATTGCATAACTTGAGAATCTTTTAGGTCTTTTACTCTTTCTGAATGTTCCTTCTAGAACCTTGAGTATTTCTGTGTCTTGTAAGGTAGCTTCAATCCAAGCTAGTCTTATCTTGGTCTTAGGTATGATATCTAAATCAATGTTTTCACATGGATCCATAGGATGATCAGGTAGTTCCTTTTCGTCATTTACATTTTATGTTCTTTCTTTGTTAAGTTCTTCAATCTCTTCTTCTTCTATATTTTCTTCTATGGATTTATTGAAGGCCATCTTCTCATTAAATGTTACGTCTCTGCTGACTTCGATATTGTGTTATTCTAGAATATATATTCTACAATCTTTGGATGAATCATTGTATCCCACAAATATCCCTTTCTTTCCTGAAGGTTCTAGTTTATTCATCTTGTCCTTGGGAATGTGAGAGTAAACAGGACATCCAAATATTCTTAGATTTTCCACATTAGGTTTCTTACCTAAGAAAGCTTCTTCTGGTGTCATGTCTTTCAATATACGATGAGGACTTCTTTTCTTCACATATATTGTTGTCATTGTTGCTTCTCCTCATAAGAACATGGATAGACCTTGATCATTTAGTAAGGATTTTACATTTTCTTCAATGGATCTGTTCTTTCGTTCTGCTACACCATTTTGTTGAGGATTATGAGGAACAGTCAGCTCCCTCCTAATCCCTGTCTATTTGCAGAATGCAATGAATTCCTTTGATGTGTATTCTCCACCATTATCGGTTCTTAGAGTCTTGATTTTCTTATTCGTGAGATTTTCTATTTCTGCTTTGAACTCTTGAAACTTGTTGAATACTTCGTCTTTTGTCTTGAGTAGATATAACCAAGTCTTTCTTGAATAATCATCTATGAAGATTATGTAGTAAGAATATCCTCCTAGATATTTTACTAGCATCAGATCGCAAACATCTAAGTGTATCAGATCTAGAATCTCCTTAGATCTTTTGTTGTTGCTTGGGAATGGTTTCTTGATATTCTTCCCAAGAGCACATCCTTTGCAAATTCCTTCATGCGTAGATTGCAACTCTGGTATTCCTTCAACCAACCTTTTGAGAAGGGGTAATGCTTGATAGTTAATGTGAGAATACCTTCTGTGCCAAAGCTCATTGGGGTTGACTTCGTTGTGTACAAGAGATTCTTCATTTTGTTCTAGTAGTCTATACAGATTTCCTTCACGACTTCCAATAACCCTAGCATTCTCTATGCTGGAGTATTTATGCCATGATAACACTTTTCCATCCACGAAAGCTATTATGTTTCCTTTGTCTTCTAGGAAAGATATCGATACAAGATTCTTTTCTAAACTAGGTACATATAAAATATTGCTTAAGAGACCATAGTTACCTATTTTCATTTTGATGAAGGCTTGTCCAAATCCTTTCATGGGGTAAGTGGTTTTGTCTCCAAGATCTACCTTGTACAAGGTCTTATTCTCATTTAGATTTGAGAGTCTGGCTTGATATTCTGTCATGTGCCTAGAAGCTCCACTATCGATTATCCACATGTCATATTCAATCATTCCAGTAAGTGTTGAGTAGTGTAAAAGACCGATCATTTCACTCATGTCTTTGGTTGACTGGTAATCGGTCATGCCTTGATCCAAAACTTCAAATTCATAGTTTCTGTCTTTTGAGAGAGCCAAAAGGTGCATTGAGTTAGGCCGCATCTGAATATCTTATTTTTGATCGAGATGTTCCATCACAAGGTGTCGGATCTAAGATTAGGGTTTCTACAACTGCTTCTTCTAGTAACCCTAGCAGCAGTGTCTTTGGAAGTGTCTCCTGCTAGTAACCCTAGCAGAAGTTCCTCAGCGAGCTTAATATCCTAGCGGTTATGCTTCTTTCCAGTGTTTAGACTGAATGAAGGAGGTGTGTGCCCATAACCTTTTAGAATATGAAGGATTGTGCTTGTTTTACCATTGACAATACCCTTGTCACCCAACCATAGGCCGAAGCCACCCTCCGAGCACCTTGACCTTGACAGATAAGAATATTGGTAGAAATCAATAGCCAAGCAAGCCTAATGCACCAAGAAAGAATAGAAACCAAAGCTGATCAGATATTCCAACCCAGAAACTGGCGCAACACCTTCCTTAGAAACTTGCGCAAAAAACTGCCAACTGCAGTGCACACAATTGGCTCTCTGCAATTCTAAGAATGTGTCAAATGAGAGACTGGCGTCCTGTATTTATAGTGGTTTTGGCATACTTACTGGGGCCGACTTCTCCTTCTGGGTACTAATTAATTCATATTAATTATATTTCTTTATCTGACATCTAGTCTAGGTTTCCTTTACTTCTTTTCTTCCTTCTGGAATATTCTAATCTCGTCATGGGTCACAATAGAGGTTCATACCTCCTGAAGCCATGGATGATTTTAGGGGCTAAATTTCGCTCATGGGCTAATTTTCCATGGTTTTTCCAAAAATAAGATTCAATATTTTAAAAATGATTCGCTCAAATTCTATAGGATAAAATTATTTTACCTTAAAAATCACCAAAAATTGATAAAAACTATATCAAATCCTTATAAATTTGATTATTTTTACAAAAATATCGCCAAACATTTATAGTTGGCATATGAAGGATTAGTAAGATTCGCCAAGGTTTTTACATTTCAAAACAAATTTCCATGCTTAAAATCATCCCTACCCGAAGCTACCATAACATTAACACTTAGATGGAGGGAGATGATTATATAATTCCAAAAGAATATCATGCATTCATTCATGAAGCAAAGATTAGCAGGGAGTTAATCCTAAATGATATGATCCATTGAGGATTATGAATATTTTTTCCATGTTCCAATTGAAATTAGTATCCATGATAAGTAGCATGTGTTCAGTTTGACTCTAGAAGAAGTCTTCTTCGAAAAGAATCCTTAAAGTATCCTTGGTTTTCCATATACATCCATGATCCTATAATGAAGGGAAGAAGTTGGAATCTTCAGGGCATATAGAATACCCCATGGACCCAAGAGATAAAGAGAGACATAAGGAAAAAAATGAAGATTCCAAGAAAGAAAGAAAAGCAAGAACAACCAACTATTATACCAAGAATCACAAGACTACCAGCTTGGTTTGAACCCACTAAGAAACAATCGAGAAAAAGAAATGGAAGTTATGATAAAGAAAAGTGTATAGAAAACATGAAAAATACTTATGAATGGAAGCATTACAAGATTCATAGGTTCTTCTAGGAGGGAGAATACTATGACAACAACTTGTTCTAGATATACCTCTTGTAGTATCCATGGATTGGAATTTATATGTAAAGTATTGTTCTTCCCAATAAAGCAAGTGAGAAAGAATATTATACCAGAAAGAGACCCATGTATGCAGATACAAGAAGACCTTGTATGGATTCAAACAACTTGATGCAGAGTGTCTCATATACAACATAAGAGTGGTGAAAAATTTCTATGATAGAGATAGTATATTAGAATAATTACTCAAAACTCTGGGATGATGGATTGCTAATCCATGGAAAACTCTCATGATGATAGAAGAAGTGCTACTTGGATATGTTTCAGTTTAATCCTTGCCATGATGTTATGAGTTGGCATAAAACATAAGTATTGAAATCAACCATGATACATTGTAATGATCAGAGCTATATGAAGCCTTCAGAGAAAACCAGTGTTCCATGACAGAGCGAAGTACATAGAGATCAAGAATTACATCCTCCATGATGAAGTCAAGAAAAGAGAAGTGGTTATCCAATATATCTCCACATATGAGAAGATAGTAGATATTTTGGTAAAGCCTTTGTTCAAGATGAAAAAGTTGCGTACTTAAGAAACAAGTTGGGGCTTATGGAGATGAATTCCTTATTGAAAAAGGAAGAGATTACTCCCAGGTTGGGAGGGAGAACTGATGTGTTATTGATTTATGGACATTTATTTTTCAGTTTGAAAATGGTCCAGGATGAGTAGTTCCTTTCCAGTTCGGAAAGTGGTTTGATATTTCTAAAGAATAGGCATTTTCCAATTTTGAAAATGGTCCAGATTGGATAGTCATTTTTGTAATGAAAAATGGTTCGATAGATTGTTGATGTACCATAGACAACAATTTCCCTTATGGAAAGTGTGGGGCACTGGTCTAGGATAGTCATTCTTCTTGGAAGTCACTCTGAGTAGTGGTCGAGTAGAATGGCCTACCTCGTCAGGTAGTCATTCTTTCGAATTTCACAGTTGTGAGCAGTTTCGAAGAATGATTTGTTTTGGAGGTTGGTGCAGGACATACATTTCCATTAGGAAATGGTCAGAACAGTCATTCCCTAGGGAAGACTCATTCTATCCAGGTTTCACTATGATTAGTGTCGGAGGAATGGCCTAGTTAGGTGAATGGTCCAGGTTCGACAATCAGGGACAGGCATTCCCTAGGGCAGACTCATTCTTTCTAGGTTGCATTATGACTAGTACCATAGGAATGGCCTAGTTAGGTGAATGGTCCAGGATCATAAATCAGGGACATTTATTCTTCTATGCTTGAGAATAATAATCTAGATAGCCCATGGCTGATGTTTTACATTATGAGGGCAGATGCTCTTCCAGATCTCATAGATGACTCAGTTTATATCATGGTATTGTTTTATGCAAGTTGATATCATATGATATGATTGTTATGGATATTGTATGTCTCTGGACAATAGATGTATGCTATTGTGGTGGATGTGTTCCATTGGTTGTGACTATGTGTCACTGATTAAGTAGTCGTGTGCTACTTTGTGTGGTTGTGTACCACTATGGATAGACACAGTTCTGTTCTATTGAATGACATTATTTTGGATTCCATGTAGACTATCAGTAGTGTTAAAAATGATTATCAGCTAGAGATGGATAGTTAGTGTACTGATGGATAGACATTCTCCAGATGAAAAATGGTCCAGTGTATTTATTCTCTAGGACATATGTCTGGATTAGAAGAACAGTCTGTGTATCCCATCGTGTGGCTTCCAGGATCTATTGGAATAGTTATTCATCTAGGACATATGTTTGGATTATAAGAATGGTTCTTGTATGACTCTGTGGAGTGAGTGACTTATTCAGCATCATGCTTGATTATTCACATCGACTATGGCTTCGAGAGATGATGTAGTTGATGCTATCAAATGATACTGATAGTGATTATGGTGCTCGTGATATAATAATGAGATAGCCTGTATGGCTATGATGATGTTATTGGTTGAATGGTATGTTTGTGATCAATACCATTTTTTCAATACCTCCCTAGCTAGGACGAAGTGTTGATATTATGGTAGCTTCTAGAGGTATTAACCTCCACGTGTAGCCCTGAAAAGATTAGAATATTTCGGGAAGCAAGAAGAAACCCTAAATCATTGGACATAACCCTAGAAGACAATTCAGCTAAAAGAAATATTTAATATTGAGTTTTTAGCCTCCAGAATGAGAAGTCGGACCAAACAGCTAAGGAGGAGCAGTATAAATACAAGAGGCCAGAGCTCATTTGACAGACACAGATCGCAACTGCAAAAATTCAGTAAGTGTGCAAGTCTAGAGAGTAGTTGAAGCTGCAGCTACTGAAACTAGTATTTTTCAATTTTAGGCCTGGACTTTCTCTTGGTTATGGTTTGGAATTTCTAATTGATATGCTAGCTCTGGAGAGTGTTACGTTACATTGATTATCTTTTGGACCTATGTTTTTCTTGTAGAATTTTTCTCTCTATCAAGGTTAAGGTGCTCGGGGGTGGATTCGGCCTATGGTTGGGTGACAATATTGCTATATTTTCTATGGCTAGACGATAACACCCTTTATTTCTAACACATCCACTATCATAAACCTCTCTTCGCTCAAGTTAGACCTTCCCACCCTCCAACTTCTTGAAAAATATTTTAATTTTTCCCTAGCTCCTAGATGTATCCCCGTCGAAGAAATTATTTTTTCAATGGAATCCATCACCCACAACCTTCCCCCTCATGAAGATGAATGGATTAGGAAAGAGTGCAAAATGATCCTCTGACGACCCAAATCACCAAAACTTAACTTATCTGAAGAACAACTTCATGTTATTTGTCTCCTTAATGAAAACCCTAACATCATTATCATCAAAGATGATAAAGGAAATGATTAAGTTATTATGAACACCTCCGACTATGAATCCAAACTTCTTGGCCTCCTTTCTTCCTCTACTTACAAACCTCTACCCAAAAAACTTATCAATTCCATCACCAACATGGTCACCAAAGCCATGAAATCTTCTTGATCTGGATTTTATGAGCAAAACGAAATGACTACAGATTATTAATAGGTGCTTAACACAAAATAACAAATATATAGTAAAATTGGTTTTCTATTCAATAAGGAAATAAGCTGAAACTGTAAAATGCAGCGAAAAATAAGCTTGTTGGAATGGTGGTGGCTTATCTCTGAAAAGAGATGTGACGACTGCACTCATTCACAAGAAGATGATTACAATGAGGCTCTGAAAGAATTTTTACAATAAATGGGAATGTCAAAAACCCTATACATTCAAAAACCTAACCCTAGGAGATGAAGCGCCAAAATTCATGTGGGCCCCGTTTGGGTAAGTTAGTACATCAACTTCCTGGGGTCGTAACTTTTGCATACGATCTTAGTTTTAGGTGCACGATAGCTCGTTGGAAAGGTATTGTCAAGGAGATTCATTTAGGGGGATCAATCAGATCCGTAGGCTATCATTGAGAACATAATTTCTGAAAAACCTTCATTTAGGCCCTCAAAATGGCCTCGAAAGTTAAAAACTGCTAAAAATAGTAAATTACCAAAATTGCCAGAAAAATGTTTTGAGTCAGTTGGAAAAGGTGTGTGGCCACTGATATCCACCTAGATCAATCCTCTCTCCTTAGGAAGCAATGGTCTCCATTGCGTTGATTTCCCCCATCAGATGAGGAAATTTCTATTGAATTTGGCCCCAGGTGAGCCACCTTCCTTGGTGCAGGAGCTGCCCTACTTTGATGACTCAATAAAGTTGGATCCTTTGATGTCGAGTGCCCTTGATATTTGTGTCCACAATTTGATCACTAGATGCTTGTTGTATGTAGTTGGGGTTGAGCTCTGTTGGTGTTAGTTGTCCTGCTACTTCTGAGGTGTCCAATAATGGTGGGAAATAAGGGCGAAGGAGATCCACATTGAACACTGAGTGCAGGCTAAGGAAAGGAGCAATGTTGACCTCAAAATAATTATCTTCGACGGCCCTGGTGATGGTTTACGGCCCCACTGTTAGCACTCTGTAATTTTCCTAAGGCTGTTGAGGCAATCACAGAGGTAACCTCGAACCGCTTCGAGTCTTGGATCTAGCCCTCCAAGACTCAGAGAGGGATCTCTCTTTTAGATTTAGCTTTGTTTTTAAGGGATGGGTTTTAGGATAGCTATAAAAGTATAGGGTTTTGGTTTTGGTTTTTAAATGGTCAGTTTGGGACAACAAGGAGGGCCATTGGGCAAATGGGGTCTGCGTTTTAAACAAGGTGATTTAGTTCTCAGATTTGGACAAAATCCTTTCACAGGGCAAGGTAGCAGTAATATTGGATCGAATCAAGTTATGATGGCGTCGGTTTAAGGAAGAAAAAGAGAAGGAAAAATCCAGGCACAGGAGCAGCTAATAATTCTTGAACTAAGCTTTAGCAGAAAACATAAATATCATCAAAAGCTGAGAGGCAGAGTATCTACTGATAAATTCTGCCTCTATAACATTCCTTATGATAATGAGAACTGAAAACAAATTGTGAAGAAGACAGGAAATACATTAACACAGAAGAAACTCCACCAATATCACCACACGAGAATCTTGTAAAAGAAACAGGCCCATCACTGATAGATCATTAAAAATTACAGAGAAGTTCTCTGGCTAAAACACAGCCCTTAGCTCCAGCAAATAAAATTACAAACTCAGGTCTAAACCTCTCACATAGGTTCAGCCAATCAGAAATACATTTACTGTTGAAAACCTCACTCAAACAGGTCAAACCTCTTCTACTATCCCAGTCAAACCCCCATTCTATCTTTTACAAGTGTATAAATACAGATTCCCCCCAGTCTTGAGAAGATCCGAGCACTAACTATGCTTGCTAAGGATAGAAAATAGTTACAACAACATACTACCACCTGTGAACACTCTCTAAAGCAAACCCAACTGTAAATTAAAGGAAAAACTAAATTCTAGAAAATGCTTGGTTGATCGTGTCAAATTTGTTGAGGGGTTGTGATGCCTGTCCCTCGAATCATGGAAACAATGGCCATTTGTCCCTTTGATTGCCTCAAATTCTAGAGATAATATTCTTCTGGTTGGCTTTGCTCCTGTAATTTCTCAACTATAATTTGAAATCCCTTGCTGGAAAATGCCACTTGTGCTCTGCTAACAACCAAAACGTTGAACCGATTCGCCACCTGCTGATGACATGCACCTAAAAAAATGGACAATTGGTTGCTATGAGGATCTTGATATTGTCTTCAGTCATCGAAATACTGCCACATGCCCTTTACTGCCATCAATATTTTCGCTGGAATGATTTGCACCTAGTCCATTGGAGACGTAATTATTGCCCAACCCACTTCCATCGTATCTTGCACTGTATGATCCAGCATTCGTTCCCAGATTTGGTGTTAATTTCAATCTCATTCCAACCTTTATAGTCCAGGAGGGATCAATAGGAGGCATCTCATATTCATCAGGTTTTAATGCCACAGGAAAATCTGGCAATTTGGGCACACCCTCCAGCAGGTCTGTTTGAAACTCCATCTTGACTTCATATGGTATCCGAGTCAAAATATATCGACCTCCATAGTCCAAATATCCTGCTGCCTTCAGGAGCATGCCAATTGTTGTCTTGTTGTTATCTTTTCACACTTTTGATTGATGGCCATCTGCAAGAGCTCTTGGAACTAGAAATGAGTTTTCTTGCAATAAAGATATCATAGCCATCATTTGCAGAATGGAAAACACCTCATACCAGGCATTTGACAGAACAGTTTCCTTTTAATGGTACCCAAATCCATGTGTTTCTTGATGACCTTAAAATAGCCAGGAAAGTTAAGTTTAACAATATCAACAGGTGTGTTAAAAACCCAACCAACTTCATGGCGCATAAACTTCCTTAACAAGGTCCCACTCTGTTTTATAATCGTAACATCTTGTTTGATTTGTTGAGTAGGGAGATCCTCCCTGGGTTTGTTCTCATTTCTGGATTCAAATCTCTCCATAATGCCACGCTTAACCCCAACAATGGAACCTTTAGGTTTTGGTTTCTCGTCCTGCGATGCCTTGTTTTTTCCAGAAACCAACTCTAAACTTACATATAACTGATTGGCATTGGAAGCCAACTTGTCTTTGCTATGGTCCAATTCAACGAAGGATAATAGGAAGTTTCTTGTATAAGAGTGTTTGGCATTGTCGATTGGAGCCTGTGACAGAGTGGGGTTGTGTCTCCTCTTCTTCTTACGGTGTGTCCTCCCGTGTATTCTCAAATACCCTGCTCTTCTTCATGTCCAATTAGGAAAGATAATTGTGATGTCCATACATGTGATCCTGTGGCCGCAGATGAAGAAGGGAATGCAGCAATACCAAGTAGAGGTGTTGATATACCATGGAAAACTGCTCCAAATGCAGTCCTTCTTGAGCTTTTCTTCTCCGACCACTATTCCTCTCTTCACCGGTAGCAGCATCTGAACCCCCTAGGTCTGGGACCTTATTCACTATCTCTCATAAAAAATCAAAAACATTGTACCTATGCACACATTGTTTCATATGTGAAGCACTCACAGTCTTAGCACCCCTTTCAAGAGTTATTTCATAAGTTCGATCACAGAGGTCTTGTAAAAATAGATCCAAAGATTTTGATACTAAGAGAGGCACTGCCTGTGCAATCTTTTCGATGTCCTCATTAGCTTGCATTATCTTTTTAATCCGAGACTTGGTCTGTGCTCACATGCACCTTCAGAGCTTCAATACATGTCCATGATATTTTGCAAACAATTTAAAAGGCTGAGAAACTTAACCGTCATTGAAATGCAGCAAGCGGTGCTAGATGGTTGTAAATTCTTCAGTGACCAAAAGCTGAATACAAAATCTTTCCTTTGAGCACATGAGGAGACAACCATCCAGAGAGATAACAAAGATTGAAGGAACTCCACTTGGCTGAATTCTTCAATGCCTTGCTAAAACTCTTGCAGAAACAAATCCCCGCTTGGTAACACATTATCCATCCTCGTTGTCATAGTCATCTTCATACTGATCAACAATTCTATCTGAGCGCACATGAAACTGCATGGAATCTATGGCTACATTATAACAAGGAGAGTCATGTAGATCGTTCACTTATGTGCGCGTCCAACAATTGAGAAAGGAAACAGTGAGTGGGAATGAAACCCTTGTCGTTGGTGCAGATGCGTGGCTCCCTGCAATCGACACCTTGAAAACTGGTTTGAACATCTGGCAAGGGGTAACAGCTGCGTTTTATATATTTTTTTTTTAACTTTCAGTGGGAAATATCCCACATTTGCGTGGTGAATTGAAGTTTAGGTGCTTATAAGAGTCAACAGCTATGTAGTCTATCGATGAAGTGAGCCCGAGGCTTGGGCATTGGAGTTTGGTGTTTGTGCTGGCACTGCTTTGTGTGTTTGTTGTTGGTGTATTAAACGGTGCTTATCCTAGGTGTCTGTCATATTTTCGCAGATTGGCTCTAGGCCAATATAACCTTTTGCCAAAATTTATAATTTGATAAACAAGATTAAAGCTTTGCACAAAGGCTGAGGGTGAAAATTTTGCTCAATTCTCCCAAAATAGATTATAAAAACCTAAGTTAGGCTAATAAACCCAACTTCACATTTGCCGAAAAGAATTACCTTTTACCCTTTCAAACCAATCCACCATTTTTTGCTAAAAAATGTGTCGAAACTAGATTTGAAGCTCGTGCGCAGGGACTCATTTTCTGCTTGGTCAGTGACGAGCGCCTTCTGCCGCCTTCGCCATGCGTTATGAGAAAACACATAGTGCCTGAGATAAACACATATTAGTCAGAAAACTGATCCCCTATTATATAGGGTTCTAACATAGGCTCCACCTGGGGAAGATAGCTCTGAAGGAGGTGTCTAGAATCCATGAACTCTGAATTTCACCGACCAGCTGATCATTGGGTTGCCCCCAAACTATAAACTGAAAATAAAGCCATGAAAAGACGAAAAAGAAAAGATGCTCATTCTGATGATCTTATTGGCACACTCCTACCTACTCTAATCTAACAGTTATTTCTTCGATCAGGTAATGAAAAAGTGCCAATGAAGCCAACCCAGCAGTTGATCCCATGATTCGGCTTCCTCATCATGTTTGATGAAAATCAAGACTAAAATATGTACTGGCAGTTGGTGATAGCTCGGGTTCTTGCAAGAAAAACATGTTTGAACAGTTACACTGAAAAAGAGCTCCATGTAATTTGCAACTGAGTCAATCAATATACGATCTATTGGTTGATTCTTCAGGTATTCATTCAACATTCTAACATGGATAAGTTTCCCATCCGTGTCCTCCATATTAGACCATGACTGCAACTGTTCAATTTCAGCCTTATGCTTTCAAACAAAAGATTCGTCAATCAGAAAATCGGAGGACACAATATCTTTTGGTTTTGGAGACGTGAGTTGCTCATAAAAATGCTTTGGATGTTGGAAACTGCAAGACTGAATCTGAATGTTCAAAAGCTCAATATCTTTTTCAAGTATTTCAGCAAACAGCTCGAGAACACAAATTTTAATTTCATGAGGAACATTTTTTGATTTCCAACAATGAAACGCGTTCGTTAACGAAACTTCTTCACTTGGAAAATCTGCTAGCTTATCCCTGAAATCTTTGACAGCTTTACAATATAAAGGATCTTCCACATACCTTGTCATCTGGAAGCATCACCAAGGCTTTGAAATCTAGATTATTTAGCAGTGAAGTCGCTAGTGAACTTTGAAGCGTGGGATCTTGAGCAATGGAGTCGCCAGGTGAATGGCACAACCTTCTTGTGTTTGTCTCATGTTCACCATCAAAAGTCAAATCTGAACTTGAAGTGCAGCTCTGGAGAATGTTCCCCAGTGGAGTATCCAAAAATGTTAGCACTCTATAATTTGCCTAAGGCTGCTGAGGCAATCACAGAGGTAACCTCTAACTACTTCGAGTCTTGGATCTAGCCCTCTAAGACTCAGAGAGGGATCTCTCTTTTAGATTTAGCTTGTTTTTTAAGGGATGGGTTTTAGGCTAGCTATAAAAGAATAGGGTTTTGGTTTTGGTTTTTAAATGGTCAGTTTGGGATAGCAAGGAGGGCTATTGGGCAAATGGGGTCTGTGTTTTAAACAAGGTGATTTAGTTCTCATATTTGGAAAAAATCCTTTCACAGGGCAAGGTAGCAGCAATATTGGATCGAATCAAGTTATGATGGCGTCGGTTTAAGGAAGAAAAAGAGAAGGAAAAAGTTAGGCACAGGAGCAGCTAAGAATTCCTGAACTAAGCTTTAGCAGAAAACATAAATATCATCAAAATCCAAGAGGCAGAGTATCTGCTGATAAATTCTGCCTCTATAACATTCCTTCTGATAATAAGAACTCAAAACAAATTGTGAAGAAGACATGAAATACATTAACACAGAAGAAACTCCACCAATATCACCACACAAGAATCCTATAAAAGAAACGGGCCCATCACTGATAGATCATTAAAAATTACAGAGAATTTCTTTGGCTAAAACACAGCCCTTAGCTCCAGCAAATAAAATTACAAACTCAGGTCTAAACCTCTCACACAGGTTCAGCCAATCAGAAATACATTTACTGCTGAAAACCTCACTCAAATAGGTCGAACCTCTCCTACTATCCCAGTCGAACCCCCATTCTATCTTTTACAAGTGTATAAATACAGAATCCCACCATTCTTGAGAAGATCTGATCTCTAACTATGCTTGCTAAGGATAGAAAACGGTTACAACAACATACTGCCACCTGTGAACTCTCTCTAAAGAAAACCCAACTGTAAATTAAAGGAAAAACTAAATTCTAGAAAATGCTTGGTTGATCGTGTCAAATTTGTTGAGGGGTTGTGATGCCTGTCCTTCGAATCATGGAAACAATGGCCATTTGTCCCTTTGATTGCCTCAGATTCTGGAGATAATATTCTTCTAGTTGGCTTTCCTCCTATAATTTCTCAACTGTAATTTGAAAGCCCTTGCTGGAAAATGCCACTTGTGCTCTGCTAACAACCAAAACGTTGAACTGATTCACCACCTGTTGATGACATGCGCCTAAAAAACTGGACAATTGGTTGCTATGAGGATCTTGATATTGTCTTCAGTCATCGAATTACTGCCACATGCCCTTTACTGCCAGCAATATTTTCGCTGGATTGATTTGCACTTAGTCCATTGGAGACGTAATTAATGCCCAAACCAATTCCATCGTATCTTGCACTGTATGATCCAGCATTCATTCCCAGATTGGTTATAATGTCAATCTTGTTCCAACCTTTATAGTCCAGGAGGGATCAATAGGAGGCATCTCATATTCATCAGGTTTTAATGCCACATGAAAATCTGGCAATTTGGGCACACCTTCCAGCAGATCTGTTGGAAACTCCATCTTGACTTCATATGGTATCCGAGTCAAAATATATTGACCTCCATAGTCCAAATATCCTGCTTCCTTCGGGAGCATGCCAATTGTTGTCTTGTTGTTTTTCTTTTGACACTTTTGATTGATGGCCATCTGCAGGAGCTCTTGGAACTAGCAATGAGTTTGCTTGCAATAAAGATATCATAGCCATCATGTGTAGAATGGACAACACCTCATACCAGGCATTTGACAGAACAATTTCCTTTTAATGGTACCCAAATCCATGTGTTTCTTGATGACCTTAAAATAGCCAGGAAAGTTAAGTTTAACAATATCAACAGGTGTGTTAAAAACCCAACCAACTTCATGGCGCATAAACTTCCTTAACAAGGTCCCGCTCTATTTTATAATCATAACATCTGGTTTGATTTGCTGAGTAGGGAGATCCTCCCTGGGTTTGTTCTCATTTATGGATTCAAATCTCTCCATAATGCCGCGCTTAACCCCAACAACGGAACCTTTAGGTTTTGGTTTCTCGTCCTGCGATGCCTTGTTTTTTCCAGAAACCAACACTGAACTTACATATAACTGATTGGCTTTGGAAGTCGACTTGTCTTTGCTATGGTCCAATTCAACGAAGGATAATAGGAAGTTTCTTGTATACGAGTGTTTGGCATTGTCAATTGGAGCCTGTGACAGAGTGGGGCTGTGTCTCCCCTTCTTCTTACCGTGTGTCCTCCCGTGTATTCTCAAATACCCTACTCCTCTTCATGTCCAATTAGGAAAGATAATTGTGATGTGCATACATATGATCCTGTGGCCACAGATGAAGAAGGTAATGTAGCAATACCAAGTAGAGGTGTTGATATACCATGGCAAACTGCTCCAAATGCAGTCCTTCTTGAGATTTTCTTCTCCGACCACTATTCCTCTCTTCACCGGTAGCAGCATCTGAACCCCCCAGGTCTGGGACCTTATTCACTATCTCTCGTAAAAAATCAAAAACATTGTACCTATGCACACATTGTTTCAAATGTGAAGCACTCACAGTATTAGCACCCCTCTGAAGAGTTATTTCATAAGTTTGATCACAGAGGTCTTGTAAAAATAGCTCCAAAGATTTTGATACTAAGAGAGGCACTGCCTGTGCAATCTTGCCGATGTCCTTATCAGCTTGCATTATCTTTTTAATCCGAGACTTGGTCTGTGCTCACATGCACCATCAGAGCTTCAGTACATGTCCATGATCTTTTGCAAACAATTTAAAAGGATGAGAAACTTAATCGTCATTGAAATGCAGCAAGCGGTGCTAGCTAGTTGTAAATTCTTCAGTGACCGAAAGGTGAATACAAAATCTTTCCTTTGAGCACATGAGGAGACAACCATCCAGAGAGATAACAAAGATTGAAGGAACTCCACTTGGCTAAATTCTTCAATGCCTTGCTAAAACTCTTGCAGAAACAAATCCCTGCTTGGTAACACATTATCCATCCTCGTTGTCATAGTCATCTTCATACTGATCAACAATTCTATCTGAGCGCACATGAAACTGCATGGAATCTATGGCTACATTATAACAAGGAGAGTCATGTAGATCATCCACTTCTGTGCACGTCCAACAATTGAGAAAGGAAACAATGAGTGGGAATGAAACCCCTATCGTTGGTGCAGATGCGTGGCTCCCTGCAATTGACACCTTGAAAACTGGTTCGAACATCTGGCAAGGGGTAACAGCTGCGTTTTATATATATTTTTTTTAACTTTCAGTGGGCAATATCCCACATTTGCATGGTGAATTGAAGTTTAGGCGCTTATAAGAGTCAACAGCTATGTAGTCTATCGATGAAGTGAGCCCGAGGCTTGGGCATTGGAGTTTGGTGTTTGCGTTGGAATTGCTTTGTGTGTTTGTTGTTGGTGTATTGAACGGTGCTTATCCTAGGTGTCTGTTGAATTTTCGGAGATTGGCTCTAGGCCAATATAACCTTTTGCCAAAATTTATAATTTGATAAACAAGATTAAAGCTTTTCACAAAGGCCGAGGGTGAAACTTTTGCTCAATTCTCCCAAAATAGATTATAAAAACCTAAGTTAGGCTAATAAACCCAACTTCACATTTGCCAAAAAGAATTATCTTTTACCCTTTCAAACCAATCCACCATTTTTTGCTAAAAAATGCACCGAAACTAGATTTGAAGCTCGTGCGCAGGGACTCATTTTCTGCTTGGTCAGTGACGAGCGCCTTCTGTCGCCTTCGCCACGCGTTATGAGCAAACACATAGTGTCTGAGATAAACACATATTAGTCAAAAAATCGATCCCCTATTATATAGGGTTGTAACACCCACAACCTTGGTGATGGTGTACGGCCCATAACAAAGTGGTGGAAGATTTTGATGGAGTCTTGTAAGGCGTTCTTTCTGCAAGTGCAACCAAACTTTGTCACCCACCTAAAATTTATGTGGCACCCGATGTTGATCATGGCGCTGCTTGTACTTATCATTGGAATTTTGTAGGATATCCTTAACCTATTGGCAGATGTGTTGGATCCTTTCAATGAACTGAGTGGCTTTGTCAGCTTCAGTTGGAGCAAGAGATGAGTCGGTCGAGGTGACCTCCAGGGGAAGTGAAACATCTATGGGACCCAATGGTTTGAATCCCAACCCCACCTGAAAGGGGCTATGGTTGGTTGATCTATGCAGGGCTCGATCATAGCTATGTTAGACATAGGGAAGGCTCTCATACCATGTGTGAAGCTGCTTGGAATAATACATGCGAAGGATATGCAAAATCATTTGATTTACGACCTCGGTTTGGCCATCTATCTGGGGGTGGAAGGCCATAGATTTGGTGAGCTTGGTGTCCAGCAATGACCAGAGGCTTGACTAGAATGTGTTGATAAATCGACTATATCGATCTGAGACAAATGTGGCATTCTAAAATGTGCCCAGACTCATTCAAAGATGATCTTGGTTGTGGCCTCTACTGTGATGCTCTTCTTGCAGGAAACCAGAATCGCCATCTTAGAAAAGTGATCAAAAACCATAAAAACATAGTTATTTCCCCGCTTGGTGGATGGGAGGCCCGACATGTAGTCCATTGAGATGGATTCCCATGGCCTGTAAGGAGTAGGAAGAGGGGTGTACAGGGCCTGTTTCTAGGTGGTCGGTTTGGTAATAGCGTGGGTAGTGTAGGACCTGATATACTTGTTGACCTCCTATCGAATTTCAGCCAATAGAAATTTTTTTGTAGCATCGACGCTAAAGTGTCCTGCCACCCAACTATAGTGGGATTCCCAGATCATCTTCACTCTCTCTCTTGATGGAACACAGATATGGCCCAAACAACACATCAACCCATCATGAATATGGAAATTATCAACAAATGTGTTTGCACCCAACATTTGGTAGGTGGTGGAGAAGTTCGGGTCTATCTTATAGAGTTGGGGCCATCCAGAGGTCTCATCGTCGCAAGAGTCTAGAACCATGGTGAGTGTCATGACTTGTGGTCTTCTAAGACAATCAATGATGTGGTTGGTGCTTCCTATTTTATACTTGATGTTGAGGTGGAATTGTTTCCAAGTATGTGGATCACTTTTGATGGCGGTCATTCTATAATTTTCCTTGTGTCTGCATGAACTACAGTGGATTATGATCAGTGTGGATGACTGTCTCCTTCCCAAAAATGTAATGTCTCCACTAGAAGTAGGCTTGCATAATGGAGTACATTTCTTTGTCATAAGTAGGGTAATTACGAACAACATTTTATAGTGTCCCACTATGATAGGCCACGAGGTGGTCATGTTGAGTGAGAACAACACCCACAACATAGTCTGAAGAATATGTCTCAATCTCAAAGGGCTGTTGCAGGTCTGGTAGTGAAAGTATTGGGGTTGAGAACAAGTGTTGCTTCAAATAATCAAACTTTTTTTGTTGGTACCAGCCCCACGCAAATTTCTCCTTACCACCACCTCTGGTTATTTGGCTAAGGGCCCATGGAATATGGGAGAATCCTAACATGAACCTGTGGTAGAAATTGGAAAGGCCCAAGAAGCTCCAAATCTCAGTGAGTGTGGTTGGGGCTGGCCAGTCACGAATGACTTGGATCTTGGCTGGATCCACATGTATTCCATGTTGATCAACGATGTAGCCCAGGTAATGGACCCTGTCCATGCCAAAGGAGCATTATTCCAAGTTGGTGTATAGCTCGTTTTGTCATGGGGTGTGCAAAACCTACTAAATATGGTGCAAGTGTTTAGCCCAAGTCTTGTTGTAAATGAGAATTTCATCAAGATACACCACTACAAAATTATTGGTGAATGGTCACAGGATATCATCCATCATCCTCATGAAAGTGGTTGGAGTGATTTTCAAACCAAAGGACATAACCAACCATTCAAAAAGGCCTTCCTTTGACTTGAATGTGGTCTTTCATACATCTGTCTATTCTATCAGGACCTGGTGGTAGCCAGACTTCAAATCAATCTTACTGAAGTATTTGTCCCCCGTGATTTGATCAAGGAGGTCGTCAATTCGGGGAATCAGGTACCAGTTTTTGACTGTGATTTTATTCAAATCCCGATAATCAATGCAGAGTCACCAGGTTCCATATTTCTTCTGTACCATCATGATTGGGCTCCCGCAAGGTGATGATTTGGGACATATGTGCCCCTTGTGGAACATTTTTTGGATCTGTCACTTGATCTCCTCATTCTCCAACAGAGAGCAGAGATAGACTGGCCCATTGGGTAGCGGTGCACCGAGGTTCAGATCGATGGGGTGCTTGACCTGATAATACAGAGGTACCTCGGTAGGTGAGGAGAATATATTTGATTATTCTTCCACGACCTTATCTACTTGCTTCTTCTGTATGGAGAGGCTGGTCGTAGAGACCCTAGATGTGGTTGTGATCTTTCGCTCATTCTGAAAGAAAATCATGAAGAAGACAAACTTCCCTTTCTGAGATATGACCTTCCTGCATTGCTTAGCAGAGATCAAGGAAATAGCACTAGGTGGGACTGCCTCGGGTATCTTGTACAATTTAATGTTCAAAGTAATAATAACACTATGAGGCCTAGACTCATATACAACATGACGTTTCCATAAATAAGGTTGGCCCAAAAGAACATCACAAACTTCGAGAGGAGAAACATCACACAATACCGTGTCTTTGAAGGGCTTGATGTCGTATGACAGTCGACACTATTTTCTGATGTGGAGATCGCTTCCTTGGCGGAGCCATCCAATGGTGTAGGGTTGTGGGTGTGGCATTGTCGACAGGGCTAACCACTTTATGACCTCTGCTGAGATGAGATTTTTTTGGCTCTCGCTATCAACGATGAAGTGTGGCGGGGTGCCTTTTACCCACATCTGTGAATGGGAGATGCACTCTCCTTCTTCTAGCTCATCTAGTTCACTAGGATGGAGCTTGGTGGTAGCAATGGTGGGACTGGGTTCCACGTCAATGATTCATCTTCCCCTTTCTGGTTCTAACTCAAAGTCATAACCCACATCTGATTCAGAGGCTTTCACTTCGTCCAGCAGTGAATTCTTTGAGTGGCAGTCAGCAGTGTTATTCCAAGGGCTATTATGGAAGTCGCACCACTTCCTGGTGTCTTTCTTTGTATTTCTGATGTCTTTCTTTACTTGCGGCTTGGACTAGTTTTCCTGATACTTTCCATATTTTCTCTGTCTTTTGTTTTGTGGGTTGGAGACGCCTGTTCTTGGATTTTTTTGTGATGGGTTCCTAGGCCCAAATTGCCGCGTCTTTTGTTTGAACTTCTACTCGATTTTGATGGCATATCGGTAGGCCGCACCCAAGGATGAGATGTGCAAAAATTACATTTCGGTATGGATGTATTTATGCAGAGCACCGTGATACTTGAGCACCATATGTCTCTTTGAATCTTTGATACCCAACTTGGTGTGCAAGGTATGGAATATATTTCTAAAATATGGCACTGCTTGGTTTCGTTCTTGCCGCAATGTGATCCATTTGGTATACAAGTTGTCATAACTTAAAACAGGGTATTATTTTTCCTTAATAGAATCCCTGAAGGATTCACAGGTGGTCATGACTATAAATAATGAGGGTTCCTCCATTTTCTTTTTCTCACAGAAATTTTCCCACCAATATTTGACATGGGGAACATCTTTGAGGAGCGCAAAAGTAATCTTTTCTCTATTTGAAAATTTATGGACAGAAAAATACCCTTCTAGTAGATTCAACCACTTGTCTACCGCATGTACATCTATATCATTAGAAAAACAAGACTACGAAGTAATAAAATAAAACAAATGTGAAAAAAAAACACTGAAGATCACAATATAATAGAGACACAGATTTACGTGGTTCACCCAGTGTGGGTTACGTCCACCAGAGAAATTGCCAGGTCCTTCCTTTATTATTATCCAACAAATGAAGGGATACAACCTACAACAAAACCTGTTGTAACTTACTCTTATTTCTCTCATATTCTCCTCTCTCAGAATACAATACTCGCCATAATGCATAGCCGCAATACGTTTCCCTCATAACAGAGGGTTTCCTTCTAGGGAAAAAAAACTTAACATAATTTCTACCGTTAGATCTGCGACCTTATAATAAACGGTCCAGATTTACAATGAAATTAGAATATACATTTAGAAAGAAATTTTCGTTCGAAAGCTTCGCCCCTGAACCCCCACCGAGGGGATAGGCCCCCTGAACCATGCAGAGGGGGTACCCCCCCTCTGCACTCCCCCGCATGGAAGAGTGTACATACTTCTGGGGTGTAAAGTCTTCATGGGGTATAAACATGGCTGAAAGAAAGGACCTCTTAATCAGGAACATAATCAGGCTCCACAACCAACATATATGACCTTCAAATATAGAAATATCTAATTTTATTTGTACCTTGAAGGGGGAGGTGCCTCTGCTCAAAGAAGATGCGTCGCCTGTTGGTAGCCGCCGAAGGATTTGCATGAAACTATCCATCATCTCATTCCTTTGTTGTGTGAGGGATTCCTCAAGAAACATTTTAAAAGGATCTCTTGTCCCATCATATTTCTTTTCTCCTACCATGAGAGGTTTCTTGGGCATGCAAGAGATTTTGTCCTCAAGAGAAACAAGCTTGAGGCCCAACTTTTTGTACTCTAACCTCATTGGGGACATGCATTAAGATGACTAGGAGAAGACCGCTCGGATACCACTGAACCAGATTTTATGAGAAGAATGAAATGAATACAGATTATTAACATGTGCTTAACACAAAATAACAAAGATACAATAAAACTAGTTTTCTATTCAATAAGGAAATAAGTTGAAACTGTAAAATGCAGTGGAAAACAAGCTTGTTGGAATGGTGGCGGCTTATCTTTGAGAAGAGATGTGATGTTTGTGCTCATTTGCAAGAAGATGATTACAATGAGACTTTGAAGGAATTTTTAAAATAAACATGAATGTCAAAAACCCTAGACATCCAAAAACCTAACCCTAGGAGATGAAGTGCCAAAAGTCATGTGGGCCCCATTTGGGTAAGTTAGTACATCAACTTCCCAGGGTCGTAACTTTTGCATACGATCTCCATTTTAGGTGCATGATAGATTATTGGAAAGGTATCATTGAGGAGATTCATTTAGAGGGATCAATTGGAGCCTTTGGCTATAATTGAGAAGATTGATCCATAAAAACCTTCAGTTGGGCCCTCAAAATGGCCCCGGCAGTTAAAAACTGCTAAAAATAGTAAATTACCAAAATTGCCATAAAACTATTTTGAGCCAGTTGGAAAAGGTGGGTGGCCACCAATATCCACCTGTATCACTTCATATCTCTATCTTCTTACCCAAAATTTTCTAATTCCTCACAACCCCCAAATCCAGAGGATCTATGAACAACCTAAAATACATAAAAAAAAGACATCCCACTCTGACCTATAGTAAGCACTATTGGAGCCCACAATCATGCCCTTGTCAGGTTCCTTGTTAACAAGCTTCAATCCTTTGTCATAAAAACTCATCCTTTATTAAATAGTCCATCGAATTCATTCAAAAATCTCAAAATATTCACCTTGATGACCAAGACCTTATGGTCAACTTTGTTGTCGTTTCCTTATTTACCAAAATCCTAGTTTCTGAAGATCTCTCCCTAATCTCCAAACTTGTTGATCCTAAAACCTTAAACCTCATTCAAATTTGTCTTCCCTTCACCTTATTTACCTTCAAAGGGGTGTGCTATGAGCAAATTGAAGATATAATGATGGGATCATCCTTATTTCCTATTGTCACCAACATATTTATGAAACATTTTGGATCCTTATCCTTATAAAAATTTCATATCAAACCCAAATGTTGGTTTAGCTTTGTAGATAAAACTTTTTTTATTTAGCCTTATGGCCACTCCAACCTTATATCCTTTTTTAACCACCTTAATAGCCTTTCCCCTCACATCCAATTCATGATGGAAACCCAAAAGGACAACTCTCTTCCCTTTTTGGATGTCCTTGATTCTAGACTTCTTGATGGCTCCCTTAACCACCAGGTTTTCAAAAAGAAGACCCACACCAATATATACCTTAATTCTAGTACCCAATACCACCATCCAACCCAAAAATCCATTGTCCTCAAAACCCTGATTACTCATGCCCTCCACATTTCTTCCCCTTAATTCCTTGCAGAGGAAAAATCCCACTTAACCAAAGCCCTCTTGTCCAATGGTTACTCTCTCTCCCATATCAACCAAGCCTTTCACTCTGCCATCAAACCTAAACCTGATTTACCCTCATGCCCCCCCCCCCCCCCCCCCCNCCCCTCCCCGTGCTCTCATCTCCCTGCCCTAGATATGTGAGTCCACTAATCTTATCTCAAAACTCCTGGCTAAGAAGAATATCAAAATTGTGTTCAAATCGTACCAAATCCTCAAACAACTCTTTAGAACTGCTAAATACAAATCTGACCCGATGATGGTCCTAGGAGTTTAACAAATCCTTGCTCCTGTGTAAAATATTACATAGGTCAAACTGATAGGTCTTTCAAAGCCCGTCTCAAAGAACATATAGTTGATACAACCCACAATTGAATATCAAAATCGACTATCACCGAACACTCCTCTAAATATAAGAACTTCATTTTCTTTGACCAAACAAAAATTTTAGCCTCATCCCCCTACCACTCCACTCAACTTATTCAGTAAGCTCTTGAAATAGTAAAACATCCTAATAATTTTAATCACAAAGTTGGCTACAAACTTAGCCAGTATGGTAAACCCACCATTCACCACCTTGATCAGTAGGCTACGTTTGTGGAGTTTCATTTCCTGGGCTATGTCCATCCTCCCCCCTTCATCTTTTATTTTTCTTAACCTGTGTTTCCTCCTATTCTCTTGGATTCTTCCATCTCATTTCCTACATCTAACGAAATCCTTCTCTTCTCTCTTCAGTTTCTCTAACTTATACAATTTAGTTAGTTTATACCATTTATTCATTTCTCATTATTAAATTATATTAATATGAATTAGCTTACCAAATTTATCATCTTTCATTAATTATTAATCTACACCTTCACCATCATATTCATTATTAGATTATATCACATTATTCTATTATCAAATCATTATTATCTTTAATTAATATTATTATTAATTCTTCTCCAACTTTTTTTAATACTTTTTCTTTCTCAAGGGATATCTTAATCTTGTTGATTTTTCAATAAGTAAGGTTTAAGCATGAAGTTCATTCATTTTTTTAGAATTTAACTTAAACCATAAATAATTATGTTGCATCAATCAAGATCACAATAAGAAACACCATGCACAATAACACAAGAAGTATCCTAGGAAACCCTTCTCAAAAAGGGAAGAAAACCCGACCAAATCCTTTGCTATATTATTCAAGAGAAAAACCTTCACCGCCAAGAAAACCTAACACACAAGAGGGTGCTTGCAAACCCTATAATACTAGCGCCCAAGAAAGGTGCACACTTTTCCCAAGAAGATGTACTTGCTGAAATTTCCAAACTCACACAAAAGATATGAATCCTCAATGGGGAATTTACCTTTACTTATATTAGACTTGACGTGTCAACAGAAGTGTCTATTGGCAAAACATGGCCAACCTATCTATCTCATAATATAATTAATATTAACCAAACTAATTATATTTTACATTAATTATTAATTACATTAAGGTGGAGCCGACATGTACCCTTTACATTACAATTAGGGTTACAGGTAGGTCTGACTCTTGAACGATATAGCAAGGGATCTCATACACCCACTAGTGCTCAACCACTAGGGGCACATCCATAGGGATGTCCATATCTTTGGCTTACTACATTACATAGAAGAACCACTTCTCATTAGTGCTCAACCACTAGGATCACGTTCACTTGTGCTCATCCACAGGCATGTCCACTCAACAGATCTTCTTTCCCACTGCATTACACAGGAGAGTCATCTGGAGTTTCTCATCAACTCTATGCTCAGAGGAGGCTACTACATCATATTCATCTCTATCTCATGACAATGCACCCGTCACTTTAAGATTTCACACATTCACCTTGTGCTCAGCCACAAGCACGTCCAACTCTTCATATCTCCTTTATCACTGAGTTACATAGGAGAATCATCTGGAGTTCTTCTCAACTCTCTTTAAGAAGGAGGCCATCTCTGCGTTCCATCTCTGTCTCAGATAGGAACCACACACCCCTCTCAGAGGATTTTTCTCAAGTTTGTGTCATGGAGAATGTCTCATGTAGCTGCAATCATCAACAATCCCTCTCAGCTAGGGAGGCATTCTTCATCATGCCAAGTCTCGCATGAATGTACTTTGAACTTTGTCTTGGCTGTATTTATCAACACTCCCCTCAACTCAGGAGTTATCCTTCACCAAGTTAATTTGGTGAATATGTCTGCAATCTCCTCATGTGTATGAAAGTACTGCATGAGCACTTATTTTCCTCTGCATAATGTCTCTGATATAATGATATTTTATCTCAACGTGTTTTGATCGATCATGAAACACTGGGTTCTCTAAGATCTTTACATACAGCTCTAGTTATCATCATAGGATCCATCTCATGATAAAGTAAATATGTCAAAATCTTGTGAAGCCATATTGCTTCGCACACTCGATGCTACATACTCAGATTCTATGGTATTCAAGGCCACAGAGTTTTGTTTCCTACTGCATTAGGAAATCATGGAAATCTTCACGGCAAGACAATAACTGGATGTGCTCTTCCATTCCACTTGTACTCTCTTCTCAATCTGTATAGTCATATCCCTACAAACTCATTTTCAAAATTGGAGGCATATATCAGGCCATATATAACTATGCCTCGTTTGTATCTCAATACATTCTTTACTATTATCCTGTGAATCTATCTTGGTTGGCTCATGCATTGACTAAACATATTCACCGCATAGCATGAATCAAGTCTGGTGTTAACCAGATACATCAATGATCCAATCAGTTGTGGATCAATCTCGTCTGAATCATCATCATTCATTTTTCTTCAAATCCATTGATCCATATGGATATCGATGGCCACCCACCTTTTCCAACTAGTTCAAAATAGTTTTCTAGAAATTTTGGCAATTTACTATTTTTAGCAGTTTTCACTTCCGAGGCCATTTTGAGGGCCTAAATGAAGGTTTTTCAGGATTGTACCAACTCAATGATATAAAAAGGCATGATTAAGGCCCCAAAACGAATATCCTCAACAATACCTTTCCAACGGGCTATCATACACCTAAAACAGAGATTGTATGCAGAACTTACGACCCCGGGAAAATAATGTACTAACTTACCCAAATGGGGCCCACATGACTTTTGGCGCTTCATCTCCTAGGGTTAGATTTTTGGATGTCTAGGGTTTTTGGAATTCCCGTTTATTGTAAAAGGCCTTCAAAGCCTCATTTTAGGGATCTTCTTGCGAATCAGCGCAACCGTCACATCTCTTCTCAGAGATAAGTCACCACCATTCCAGCAAGCTTGTTTTCGCTGCATTTTATAGTTTTAGCTTATTTCATTATTAATAGAAAACCAGTTTTACTGTATTTCTATTATTTTGTGTTAAAAATCTATTAATAATCTGTATTCATTTTGTTATTCTCATAAAATCTGGATTAGTGGTATCAGAGCGGTCTTCTCCTTGTTGTCTTAATGCATGTCCCCAACGAGGTCAGAGTACAAAGAGTTGGGTCTTGAGCTTGTTTCTCTTGAGGAAAAAATCTCTCACACGCCCAAGCGACCTCTCATGGTAGGAGAAAAGAAATATGGAAGGATTAGAGCTCGGGCCCACACACATTGAGTAGCCTACAGGAGAATGGTGGCTTGATAGGTAAGATTGGTGGGGCATGAAGCGTAGTATTAAAAGAGATTCTTTCTATCCCAAAATACAACTACTGCCACACATAGGTAGAACCCTCAGAGAGCACACTCAGCATATAATAGTTTTATTACTTACGTATACATCATTGGATCGGATGGATGGGATGGAAGCACTTCAACATAGAGCATTCATTAGACAGGCGTTCAACAAAGAGAACATTCATGGGTGTTCACAACACCAGGAGATCCTTTCAAACTTTTGATTGAGGAATCCCTCATGCAACATAGGAACAATATGATGGATAGTTTCGTGCAAATCCTTCGGTGGCTACCAACAGGTGATGCATCTTCTTCGAGCGGAGGCGCCACCCCCTTCAAGGTACAAATAAACTTTGATATTCCTATATTTGAAGGTCAGATAGACGCAAATGTTGTAGACAAGTGGTTGAATCTGCTAGAATGGTATTTTTCTTTCCATAAATTCTCGAATAGAGAAAAGATTACTTTTGCGCTCCTCAAAGTCGTCCCCCATGTCAAATATTGGTGGGAAACATTCTGTGAGCAATAGGAAATAGAGGAACCCTCATTATTTATAGTCATGACCACCTGGGATTCCTTCAGGGATGTTATTAAGGAACAATACTACCCTGTCAAAAGTTATGACGACTTATATACCAAATGGACAACACTGCGGCAAGAAAGAGACCAAGCAGTGCCAGATTTCACAAATATATTCCATACCTTGCGCACCAAGCTGGGTATCAAAGATTCAGAGCGAAATATGGTGCTCAAGTATCTAGGTGATCTACATAGATACATCCAGACTGAAATGAAATTTCTAGACATCTCATCCTTGGGCGCGGCCTACCAATATGCCGTCAAAATCGAGAAGAAGCTCAAACAAAAGATGTGGCAATTTGGGCCTGGGAACCCCTTGCAACAAAAGCCAAGAAAGGGTGGACCCAATCCACACAAAAAAAGGACAGATAAAATATGGATAGTATCAGGACAACCAGTCCAAGCTGCAAGCAAAGAAGGACACTGGAAAGACAAAGAAAGATACCGGGAAGTGGTGTGACTTCCATAAGATCCCTTGGCATGACACTATTGATTGTCACTCAAAGCAGTCATTGGTGGCTGAAGTGAAAGAATTTGAATCAGATGCAGATTCTGACTCTGAGCCAGAACCAGAAAGGGGAAGATGTATCATTGATGTGGAACCCAGTGCCACCGTTTCTACCACCAAGCTCCAGCCTAGTGAACCAGATGAGCCAAAAGAAGGAGAGCACCTCTTCCATTCGCAAATGTGGGTAAAAGGCACCCCACTGCACTTCATCATTGATAGCGATAGCCAGAAGAACCTCATCTCTGTAGAGATCGTCAAGCGGCTGGCCTTGCCCACAAAGCCTCACCCACAACCCTACACCATTGGATGGCTCTGCCAAGGAAGCGATCTCCGCGTTAGTCAACAATGTCTAATGTCATACGACATCAATCCCTTCAAAGATGAGGTATTGTGTGATGTTACTCCTCTCGAAGTTTGTGATGTTCTTTTAGTCCAACCTTATTTATGGAAATTTCATCTTGTATATGAGTCTAGGACTCGTAGTGTTATTATTACTTTGAACAGGAAATTGTACAAGATACCTGAGGCAGTCCCACCTAGTGCTATTTCCTTGATCTCTACTAAGAAATGTAGGAAGGTTGTCTCTCAGACAGGGAAGTTTGTCTTCTTCATGATTTTCTCTCAGAATAAGCGAAAGATCACAGCCACATCGAGAGTCTCTATGACTGACCTCTCCACATAGAAGAAGCAAGTAGATAATGTTGTGGAAGAATACTCAGATATCTTCTCCTCACCTACCAGGGTACCTCTGCACTGCCATGTAAAGCACCCCATCGA
The DNA here is from genome assembly GCA_009831015.1 of Picea engelmannii. Taxonomy (NCBI): domain Eukaryota; kingdom Viridiplantae; phylum Streptophyta; class Pinopsida; order Pinales; family Pinaceae; genus Picea; species Picea engelmannii. Next base: position 575,081 of record ML778048.1, read on the forward strand.
TCTGACCCCCAGTGCATCGTTGCCCAATGGGCTAGTCTATTTCCTCTCTCTGTTAGAGAATGAGGCGATCAAGCGACAAATCCAAGAACTGCTCCACAAGGGGCACATCCGTCCCAACTCATCACCTTGCGGGATCCCAATTGTGTTGGTACAGAAGAAAGATGGAACCTGGTGACTCTGCATTGATTACCAGGATCTGAATAAAATCACAATCAGAAAATGGTACCTGATTCCCTGAATCGACGACCTCCTTAATCAACTCACGGGGGATAAATGCTTCAATAAGATTGACCTGAAGTTTGGCTACCACCAGGTCTCGATAGAATAGACAGATGTATGGAAGACCGCCTTCAAGTCAAAGGAAGGCATTTTTGAATGGTTGGTCATGCCCTTTGGTTTGACAAATTCTTCGGCCACTTTCATGAGGATGATGGATGATATCCTGTGACCATTCACCAATAATTTTGTAGTGGTGTATCTAGATGACATTCTCATTTACAACAAGACTTGGGTTGAACACTTGCAGCATATTCAATAGGTTATGCACACCCTGTGGTAGCACAAGCTATACGCCAACTTGGGAAAATGATCCTTCGGCATGGACAGGGTCCATTACCTGGGCTACATCATTGATCAGCATGGTGTACATGTGGATCCAGCCAAAATCCAAGTCATCTGTGACTGGCCAGCCCCAACCACACTCACTGAGCTTCAGATCTTCTTGCGCCTTGCCAATTTATACCACAGGTTTGTGTTGGGATTCTCCCATATTGCATGGGCCCTCAGCCAAATCACCAAGGGTGGTGGTAAGGCAAAATTTTCATGGGGTTAGTCCCAACAACAATTTTTCAATGATTTGAAGAAGCGCTTGTGCTCATCCCCAGTGCTTTCACTACCAGACCTGCAACATCCCTTTGAGATCGAGACAAATGTTTCAGACTATGTTGTGGGCATCGTTCTCACTTAGTACGGCCACCCTGTGGCCTATCATAGTGAGACACTATCCGATGTTGTCCATAAGTACCCTACTTAGGACAAAGAAATGTACTCCATTGTGCAAGACTATTGCCAGTGGAGACATCACATTCTTGGGAAGGAGACATTCATCCACACTGATCATAAGCCACTGCAGTTTATGCAGACACAAGGAAAATTGCAGAATGACTGCCATCAAAAGTGGTCCACATACATGCAGCAATTCCACCTCAACATAGAGTATAAAACAGGAAGCACCAATTGCGTCGTTGATTGCCTTAGTAGACCACCAGTCACGACACTCACCATGGTTCTAGACTCTTGCATCGATGAGACCTATGGATGGCCCCAACTCTATGAGATGGACCTGGACTTCGCCACCACCTACCAAATGTTGGGTGCAAACAAAGTTGTCAATAATTTCTATCTTCAGGATGGGTTGTTGTATCGTCTGGGCCATATCTATGTTCCATCAAGAGAGTGAGCAAAGCTGATCTAGGAAGCCCACTACAGTCAGGTGGCAGGTCACTTTGGTGTCGAAAATACAGTGGCGATGCTACAGAAACATTTATACTAGGCAAAACTCTGACATGAGGTTAGCAAGTATATCAGGTCCTGCACTACCTGCGTTATTTCCAAACCAACCACTAAGAAACAGGGCATGTACACCCCTCTTCCTACTCCTGACAGGCCATGGGAATCCATATCAATGGACTACATGTCAGGCCTCTAGTCCACCAAGCGGGGAAATGACTGTGTTTTTGTGGTTGTTGACCGCTTTTCTAAGATGGCAATTCCAGTTGCCTGCAAGAAGAGCATCACAGTAGAGGCCACTGCCAAGCTCTTCTTTGAACGGATCTGGGTACATTTTGGACTCCAAAAACCCATTGTCTCAAATAGGGATAGTCAATTTCTCATCACATTCTGGTCAAGCCTCTAGTCACTACTGGACACCAAGCTAACCAAATCCATGGCCTTCCACCCCTAGACAGATGGCCAAACCGAGGTCATAAATCGAATGGTTTTGCATATCCTTCACATGTATAATTCAAATCACCCTCGCACATGGGATATGTCCAGCATAGCTACAACCAAGCCCTACATAGCTCAACCAGCCATAGCCCTTTTTAGGTGGGGTTGGGATTCCAACCATTGGGTCCCATAGATGTTGCACTTCCCCTTGCGGTCACCTCGACCGACTCATCCCCTGTTCCAACTAAATCTAACAAAGACACCTGGTTCATTGAGAAGATCCAGCACATCTACCAACAATTTTAGGATATCCTACATAAGTCCAATGACAAGTACAAACAGCGCCATGATCAACATCGGGTGCCACATAAGTTTCAGGTGGGAGACAAAGTTTGGTTGCACTTGCAGAAAGAATGCCTTACATGACCCCATCGGAAGCTTCGACCACTCCATTATGGGTCATAGACCATAACCAAGGCCATGGGGGATAATGCTTTTGAGCTCAAAATTCCTCCTTTCCTTGGCCTTCACCCAGTGTTCAACGTGGATATCCTTCACCCTTATTTCCCACCATTATTGGACACCTCAGACGGAGCAGAACAACTGGCACCAATAGAGATCAACCTCGAATGCATCCAAAAGGAATATAGGGAGCATATTGTGGACACACAGATCAAGGTAACTCGACAACAAAGGATCCATCTTTATCAAGTCGTCAAAGCAGGGCAGCTCCTGCACCAAGGCAAGTGGCTCACCCGGGGCCAAATTCAGCATAAATTTCCTCATTTGATGGGGGAACTAAACGCAATGGATACCATTGCTTCCTAAGGAGGTAGGATTGATCTATATGGATATCGGTGGCCACCAACCTTTTCCAACTGGCTCAAAATAGTTTTCTGGAAATTTTGGCAATTTACGATTTTTAGTAGTTTTCACTTCTGGTGCCATTTTGAGAGCCTAAATGAAGGTTTTTCAGGATCGTCCCAACTCAATGATAGCTGAAGGAATGATTGAGGCCCAAAAATGAATCTCCTTGATGATACTTTTCAAACGGGCTATCATACGCCTAAAATGGAGATCATATGCAAACATTACAACCCCGGGAAGTTAATGTACTAACTTACCCAAATGGGGCCCACATGACTTTTGGCGCTTCATCTCCTAGGGTTAGGTTTTTGGATTTCTAGGTTTTTCAGAATTCCTGTTTATTGTAAAAGGCCTTCAGAGCCTCATTGTAGGTATCTTCTTGCGAATGACCGCAGCCATCACATCTCTTCTCATAGATAAGCCGCCACCATTCCAACAAGCTTGTTTTCGCTGCATTTTACAGTTTCAACTTTTTTCATTATTAATAGAAAACCTGTTTTATTGTATCTCTGTTATTTTGTGTTAAGAATCTGTTAATAATATGTATTCATTTTTTTTCTCATAAAATCCAGATCATCCATCACGGTGGTTTTGCGTTCTGTCATACTGGACTTCTTTAATATTCCCATTGTATATTTCCCTTGGCTCGGTAAAAATCTCATTGGTTCTCTGTCATACTTCCAAGAACTAGTGCATCATACTTATATCCTTCATCAGAATTCAAGGCTTACTTGTATCCAACAATAAGGCTTTCTGAATAAGTCATCAAAATCAAGCTCTCATCACTAACATTGTAATAGTATAGGTTTGGATCAACAACACTCTTGTTGAAACCCAAACTCATCAAGAATACATTCATCTGATATAGTTTCCAACTCATGGATGATAGTACAGATGGAAGTGTATTTGGATTACTAGATCAAGTTTCACATCATAGACAACTCCCTCTGTTTGTGAGAATCTTCTGGCTATAGATCTTTATTTGCATTTCTTGACACTTCCATCAGCTGCATGCATGATTTTATAAATCCATTTGGAATTCACTACAAACTTTCCCTCTAGTCTTGGAACAAAATCCCATACATCATTTTTCAATATAGATTGGTATTCTTCAGTCATGACATCTTTCCATAATTTTTCACCTGAAGCTTCTCCATGACAAGATGGATCTAAGTCAATAATGTGGGTAATCGCTGAAAGGTAGCTTGAGAATCTCTTTAGTCTCTTGCTTTCTCGGGTTGTTCCTTGAGGGGCTTTATGTCCTTCTTCTTCTTGTAGCATTTGTTGGTCCCAAGCAGGCCTTTTATGTCCAACTGTAATATCTCTGGGTATGTCTCTTGGAGCAACTGGATTGGCTGGAACAACTAGATCAACTGGAGCTACTGGATCAACTAGAATAATGTTTGTCTCCCTCTGAATTGTTGAAGGGGGGGAAGGCATTGTCTCACTATAAATTTCCATCTGAGCTTCTCTGGATCTTTGGAAGGATACTTCTTCTTCAAAGGTAACATCTCTGCTTACTTCAATTTGTCTCTGACCAAGAATGTAGATTCGATATGATTTTGAGGATTCATGTGCCCTTTCTTCCTGAAGGTTCTAGCTTGGATCTCTTCTCTTTGGGTACATGAAAACATACTAGACATCCAAATATTCTGAAGTGTCCAATATCAAGCTTCACTCCGGTGAAGGATTCTTCTGGAGTAATGTTCTTCAGGATCTGATGAGGACTTTTTTTTTGAACATATATTGTTGTTATTCATGCTTCTGCCCATAGAGTCATAGGTAGACTTTGATCATGTATCATTTCTTTGGTTGCCTCAATGATAGTTCTGTTTTTCCTTTCAGCAACCCCATTTTGTTGAGGGTTGTAAGGAACTGTGAACTCCCTCTTGATCCCGGCTTCAATACAAAAACTATTGAATTATTTTGAGGTGTATTCTCCTCCATTATCTGATCTTAATACTTTGATTTTTCTCTCGGACTGGTTCTCAACCTGAGCTTTGAATTCTTCAAATTTTGCAAGGACTCCCTCCTTGTTCTTTAGAAAGTAAATCCAAGTTTTATGGGAGTGATCATCTATGAAGAGTACATAGTATAAGTACCCATTCAGAGATGAAAAAGTCATTGGCCCACACACATCTGAATGTATCAAGTCCAAGATTTCCTTGGATCTATTGTCACTACTTGAGAAGGATCCTTTAACATTTTTTCCAAGGGAACAACCTTTGCAAACACCTTTATGTTGAATCTGTATTTCTGGTAGACCTGTTACCATTTTCCTTAGAGCTGGGAGAGATCTATAATGAATTTGAGCAAGTCATCTATGTCATAGCTTACTCAAGTTGATAGTGTCATGTAGCAGGGATTGGACTGGTTTGATGGTTAATCTATACCAGTTGTTTTCTCGAACACCAATTACCTTGACAGAACTTATATGAGAGTCTTTGTGCCATGCAAGAACTCTTCCTTCTGAGAATGTAATCTTGTATCCTTTGTCTTCTAAGGAAGAAATAGAGACAAGGTTCCTCTTCATTCTGGGTACATATAGTACTTCCTTTAATTGAAGCTGCATATCTGAATCTAGTTGGAAGGTAGAAATTCCAACTCCTCTCACATTATATCTCGCATCATCACCAAGAAAAACATGTAGATGTGTCTCTTTCTCAGCGAAATGTGTTAGGTGATCTCTAAGACCGGTCATGTGCCTGGAGGCACCACTATCAATTAACCAAGTATTATCATTGGTAGGAACCATACTTAAGAGTGCTAAGATGTTGATGTTTTCATTTCTTTGAGGTCTTGTCTTTCTAGAACGAATTTTTCTTGAATCATCAAACTTTTATCCCATCATGATTTTTCTCATCTTTGGATTTGTTGAGTCTCCATTTTGACACCTCTATTACCTTATCTTACCCTCTATCTGAGCCTATTTTACCTATGCTATGAGTATATAATTGATTGTTTCCTCTAAAAATCCACTTGATGACCTTGTCCATGTGCATAGAGAGGTAATTTATCATTAAGGCATGAATTTTTTAGTTTTCTTGAGTTAATTCGATTAAATGCTTGATTATGTATGATCCTAATCACCTTACTCTTAAGCAACATTGATCTGGTACCTCACTATTCTGGTACTACAACTATAGCGCGATCTGGTACTGCAACTATGGTGTGATCCAGTACCCACCTATTTCGGTACCAAGGCTCCACCTATTCTAGTACCAAGGCTTCACCTATTCTGGTACCAATGCTCCACCTATTTTGGTACTCCACATCGCATCCAGTATCAACTCAACATCGCATCCGGTACCAACTCAACATTGCATCCAGTACCAGCACACTTAGCATTGCATTTGGTACCATTCTTGCACCTGTTTCAGTACTACCTTTGCACCTAATATGATTAATCCATGTGGATATCAGTGGCCACCCACCTTTTCTGACTATCTCAAAACAGTTTTCTGACAATTTTGGCAATTTACTATTTTTAGCAGGTTTTAACTTTTAGGGCTATTTTGAGGGCCTAAATGAAGGTTTTTCGCGATCTAGGTTTTTAATGATAGATCAAAGGCATGATTGAGCCCCCAAAATGAATCTCCTTTATGATACCTTTCCAACGAGCTATGATACACCTAAAACGGAGATCGTATGCAAAAGTTACGACCCCGGGAAGTTGATGTACTAACTTACCCAAACGGGGCCCACATGACTTTTGGCGCTTCATCTCCTAGGGTTAGGTTTTTGGATGTCTAGGGTTTTTGGAATTCCTGTTTATTGTAAAAATTCCTTTAGATCCTCACTGTAATCATCTTCTTTTGAATGCGCGCTGTCGTCACATCTCTTCTCAGAGATAAGCCGCCAACATTCCAACAAGCTTGTTTTCGCCGCATTTTATAGTTCCAGCTTATTTCGTTATTGAATAGAAAACCAGTTTTACTATATCTTTGTTATTTTGTGTTAAGCACCTGTTAATAATCTGTATTCATTTTTTTCTTTTCATAAAATTTGGATCATCGATACTCATGGTCGTGACTGTGTTGATCTAATACTAAAACCTTGTCTACAAAATTTCGGTACCAACATTCTGGTACTAGATTTTCACCTCGATTTACGGGAATAGAAAGATTAATATAAAAATTTAGGGACATGTGTTTTTTCTAGAGCGGAGTTTTCATGCGGAAAAATGTGCCAGAATCCAAAGATATCACACGTGTGGACCTCCATCTCAGGGGGAACGATTCATCCTAAATCATTGCCAATTTTCCAGAAATTCTAAGATCATGCCCAAATTCGTGGGAAATGCATTTCCTTGATTAGCTAATGGTTGTACTTGACCTCCATTGATGGAAAATGGTTTTGATTTGATTTTTCATGGATTGGATCGTCTAGAGCCAAATTTGTAATGTAAAAAGTATATAAATTGAGTGATGGCTCTAAGCAAAAGGGAGAGGAATTATTATGCTACAGATTGGATTTCTGAGCAGATTCTTTTTGTAAATTTACTTTTTGAAGATTAATGGAAGTTTGAATTCAATGATCCTGTGTTTGTTTTAGAATTTATCATCTATTGATCCAAAATCTTCCATGTTGGCATCGGCAAGGGCCAACCGATCCAGCTTTGTAAGCTCATTGTAAATTATTAGTATAGATTTTTATGTCCTGAACTTCTTATTTTGATTTCATTTTTTATTTCACTATTAGAATTGATTGCAAAGTGTGGCACTACATGAATAGTTTGAGATCCCATCATTCACATTACATGAGCCATCAAATGGAACATCTCATAAAAACTTATGTTTCCTGTGTAGGAATGAAATAGCCTTTCATAATTGTCAAGTTGCATTGATTTATTTTATGAATGTCATTCGTTTGAAGAAGTGTGAAAAATTAGATAGGGATTTCTTGCAAGTTATTATTGAATTGAGTTGTTACAGGAAATGAGATCAAGACCTCCATCTCTCACATACATGCGCTTATAATGGAGTGTTTATACTCTGCCTGGTAGTTCTTTTAGCTCAGTTAAGTTTCCAGAATGTTAATGAGTGATTGTGTGTTTGTTACAGGAGATAGACTCATAGCCCATATCTATATTTCATGAGCCTATAATGAGTAGATCTATTCTCTGAACAAGAATTCTGAGTTATACATTTGTTTATCAATTTTGCTTTCTGGATTTTGAAATGAGTGGAGAATGTTATTTGAAAAAGTCTGAAAACAGAGCATCTTGTTATTGATTGTTTTCTTGATTGAGCTATACTCATCAGAAATAGTTAAACCATTTGTTGTTGGCACATATAATATAAAAAATCTGTTGATTCTGAATCCCAGACGATAATTTATGTTTGGTAATATATTATGCATATAATTGCACCAACAAGATTCTTCACAAACCCTTGTCAACTAGGTTAGAAAACCTAACGGCTAGGATAAGCTAGCACTTTTAGGTTTTGTTGGGCTTATGACTACCAACAATAAGCCTTTGAAGGATATGATATCCCTGGTAAGTTGAATAGCTCCTTCAAGGAGTTATAGAAACACAAATCTGAATTTTTTTGTAGAATTTAGAGAAACCCTAGGGCCAAAAGGTCAAAATGATCGGAATTACAATTTGATACTTGTTGGAGGTGCGTTGAAGGAGGATTTACACACCTATGCCCTTTTTAGCCCCAACGTCCAAGTTCCAAGTGTTGAAAACCCCCATAGGAGTAGGTCATACGGATTTTCTAGGAACCCTAGGAGGGTCGTACAGTTTCTGTAGAAGAGAGTGAGGATGGCTGAAAGTAGTTTGTTCAATGGTTTCTTCAAGACCTGTGCTCTGATACGATGTTGATTTTTCAATAAGCATGAAGTTCATTCCTTTTTTTATCATTTAACTTAAACCATAAACAATTGTGTTGCAACAACCAAGATCACAAGAAGAAACACCATGCACAAGAACACAAGAAGTATCGTAGGAAACCCTTCTCAACAAGAGAAGAAAACTCAGCCAAATCCTTTGCTATATTCTTCAAGAGAAATACCTTCACCACCAATAAAACCTATCACACAAGAGGGTGCTTGAAAACCCTAGAAGACTAGCATCCAAGAGAGGTGTGCACTTTTCCCAAGAAGATGTACTTGCTGAAATTTTAAAACTCACACAAAAGATATGATTCCTCAATGGGGAATTTACCTTTACTTATATTAGACTTGACCTGTCAACAGAAGTTTCTATTGGCACAACAGGGCGGACCTCTCTATCTCATAATATAATTAATATTAACCAGATTAATTATCTTTTACATGAATTATTAATTACATTAAGGTGGGGATGACTTGTACCCTTTACATTACAATTAGGGTTACAAGAAGGTCTGACTCTTGAACAATATAACAAGGGATCTCATACACCCACTAGTGCTTAGACACTAGGGGAACATCCATAGGGATGTTCATATCTCTGGCTCACTGCATTACACAAAAGAACCACTTCTCACTAGTGCTCAACCACTCGGATCACGTTCACTTGTGCTCGTCCACAAGCACGTCCACTCAACAGATCATCTTTCCCACTGCATTACATAAGAGAGTTATATGGAGTTTCTCATCAACTCTCTGCTCAAAGGAGGCTACTACATAATCTTCATCTCTATCTCATGACAATGCACCTAGCACTTTGGGATTTTACACGTTCACCTTATGCTCAGCCACAGGCATGTCCAACTCTGTAGATCTCCTTTATCACTGTGTTACACAGCAGAACCATCTATAGTTCTTCTCAACTCTCTATAAGGAGGAGGTCATCTCTATGTTCCATCTCTATCTCATATAGGAACCACACACCCCTGTTAAGAACCAAATATCAATATAGCATAGAAAAACCTTAGGAAAAGTACTCAATGCCTTGAAAAAGAGATAATTTCATATAATAAGCCTCTTCGAGGGGGAAACCTCCTTTTACCCCACTTAAATGTTCAAGTACAAGATGATTCAAAATGAAAATG
>ML778048.1:599891-616647 GCA_009831015.1 Picea engelmannii
ACTTTTGAATAATGACATGTATCATGGTTTTATTGCTCAAGTTCCTAGACATATGACACCATCCTTTGTTCTCATTTTTACAAGTGCATTTTTTCTCATCTATGTAATCATATGAACAACATTTTTGCATTGAAGATGCTAACGATGGACATATCACATCTGACTGTAGAGTGGAGGTTGAGTTTGACCAATATATTCATACTAGCCACCATGAATAAGACCTAATAGAGGGAAAATTAGGTTACATAAGAAAGATATATGAAATCACACAAAACATGCTTTTTATCTTGCCAACGAGTAATTTTTAGGTGTAAGTGGTGGGCTAGATTTGACCAAAGTAATGTAAAAGAGATCATGACAGTGGTATAATATGTATTAACTCCAAAAATATGTCAAATGAAAAGAAGCCTTATCCTTTTTTGACACACTGCAACCAAGTGTTATTTTACATAGATGTTTTGCATAGGGATTGATGGTTCATACTAAGACACGATCCAAGATCAAAACATGTTTTTTGGAATAACAATATCATCATGCCAAATGAGAAAGATAACCAAGGTGATGGTAATGAAGAATGATATATACACATTTTATTTCAACATTTATGTTGTGGATGTACCATATTATTGTGGGTTATACTCTAGTAGTTTTAGTCTCTCTCTCTCTCTCTCTCTCTCTCTCTCTCTCTCTCTCTCTCTCTCTCTCTATATATATATATATATATATATATATATATATATATATATATATATATAACATAGTCATATCTTTATATTGTGTACAAAAGGTTACAAGAGTCTTTGGTGGAGTCCTACCTCCAGGGAAACCAAGTCCTCCATCAACTGGGCATAAACATAATTGTCCATATTGCCCATAATTAACCAAAAATATAGTAATATACAAAATGGAATAGCAACATGAAATAACATACTACAACTACCCATATAAACAAGAAGAAAATAGACAATCCAAACACCAAGTAGTAGGGGGTGAGACATTGTCCTCCACAGGTAGGTCCACAAGCTCTTTAATTTTCATCCCTTCATCATGTGTTGTACCCAAAGGTTGTGGCTCTTCATCCAGAATGATGGTATTGTCTCGTGTTCTTGCAGAGCTAGGGGAATCATCCTTGTGTTTCCCACCTTTGGTTTCCTCTATGACTTGTGAAATCTCAATTCTTATCCAAAACACCATTTTGTGGACCACCTCAAATTTTCCATATAGAAACCTAATTCAATGAAGGATGTCTTGCTTCTATAACAAAATTTCTTCCAGGGCTTGGGAAATAAGGGATTTCACTAGCCAATATGTCTTGGTAATTCAAAAGAACTTCATGTCATGGGTTTAGGAGTAAACTAATTCTTGGAACTAACCCTCCAGACCAACTTGAATTTTTTTATCACACATATTCTATCTTTTGCATTTCATTGCATTTTCCATCTCTTTTGGTTTAGTTTTGGTAGAATATAAGAACCTACAGTGGAAGAAACTCTTAGCAACAATGACTTATTTCTCGGTCTAGGTGATGTATCTTGGGTCCCCAGCAATGGGTTCCCTATCAGTGCAAGCACTAGGTTTATTTATCCTACAAACCCCTACCTTGGAAACATTTCATTTCATCATATTAGGGACATACATATTTGAATAAGGGATACACCAGTTCACAGATTGTAGGATAGTGTACTCAAGTATGTTTAGTGAGGAAGGGGAGAAATTGACACCACCTGGCACAATAAACCTAATTTATATTCCTCTCCTAGAGTTTAATAGTTGCAGTGTCCACCCACTCAGATCTTGAACATGATTGTACCCCCCACTCCAACCTAGAAGCCAAACATTATGAAACAACCAAAATAGCCACGAGAAGTAGAATAGGTTACTTGTATCTCACCTGGTATTTTCCACTAGAGAAGTCAAGTGAAACTCATTTCTCTGATATTTCTTATCCTTCTCCAACATTCTTTGTAGTTCATGGGCCTCATTCACCCTGAAAATCTTATAACTCTCCTCCCTCATCAGGAATCCCATGGCTCCATGCATATGTCATTCCTTCTTCATCATCTTCCCATCATGGACATTGCTCCTAGTATACCATCATGATGAAAATATTCCCCAAATTGAATGTGGAGTAATCCTTCTTCAATACCCTCACATTTCTTCATGAAGTGGTTGCATTGTTTCACAGTATGGTGGGATGGGGCTCATACTCTTCCCTACAACTCCCAACCTTCTCCCCTTATGCAACATCAATTACCTTATATTCATCATAACTAGAACCATTATTTCATGGTAGGGTGGTGTCCATACGAAACATGTGTGCAGTCATGGCCCCATCCATCAACACCCCATCTAGGGGTTGGTTATCATTATTGTTCAATGACAAGAATTCCTCTCTAAGTTTTTGAGGTATTTCCCCATCCCATTGCCACACATTGGATATTTTGGTTTGACTAACTCCCTCATTTTCCAATCAATCTTCTAGGACTTTATCTTTAAAACTCATATGAAAGGGGATGCTCACTGGTATTTGTTTGGCAAGCTCAATAATCTTCCTAAAACCTGAAGATAGTTGTCATTTTGATGACACCTTATTTAGGTTAACTCTGTTAATTATTTTTCCTAGGGATGAGATGAGTAGATGAGAGTCTCCTTCTGCGATCAAGATTTTATATCTCAATTCGATTTCCAATTATAAATATTTTTCCATGCATGCCAATTTATCTCCATTGTTTGTATTACTACCCAAGCTCAAGGAGAACATTTCCCTAATATTTCTAGTCGGGTCTCGAAAGGGACCCTCTACTCCTGAGGGCCTTGGGTTTCCCTTTGAGGCACCATCGAAATCTAGTTTTATGTGATGCAATGGAGGAGGCTCCGAAGTCTCTTTTGATTGTGATTTGGAGGGATTACTAGTCTGGGCTAGGTACATATTACAATGATCAAGCTCCCAATTGAGGAAAATAACTAACTCTTCCCTAGAGTGTTTCTAGTCTTCATCTTACCAAGAGATAGCATTGATAGACTCTTTCACATTGGTGCGGATTACCTTTCAAACCAACTCCTCTTTATGTTGTTGTTGTTTAAATACCCTTATGTTGCATTCTTTCCAAAGGTAAAGGAGAAATCATAGGAAGGTATTCCACACTCTATTCATAATGGGGTTTTTGAAGGGGTTTAGTCTCCAATCCTTTAGTGCTTGAATTATGTCTCATCCAACCCAATTTGTCTTTGTAAAGAAGATTTCTCCTCTATCACATAGGATTGATTCCTCCTTCCAGTCACTGAACATGTTATCTATAAATTCTTCTTCCATTATGCACATTAAGTATATTATTGGACCTGTGTAACCCCTTCTATTTATCCAATTCCAGGTTAATGTATTCCTTTTAGCTATCAACCATAAAAAGGTTGATACTTTTGGCCAAAATTCTATGTTCCAAACCTTTTTCCATAGACTTGGTTTATCCCTGAGATCAACCTCAACACCTAACATATAGCTTTGTTGGAATTTGAAATTTCCATCTCCTTCCTGGCCCCATCTTAAGATTCCCTTCCCTATCATGTACTTCACCATCCTTGATTGAAGTTGAGCCTCCACTTCTCTTTGGACCATGGTCTCCCATGTTATTGGGCATGACCCACACTATTTACACACTCTGTCTAAGAAAGGTTGAGGGTCAATATTATCCTCCTAATAGTGGTGGACCTTTTTCCATCCATTTTCTATCAAAGAGGGTTTGATCTATTGCAATATGTCTTGTTTTCTAGGATGGGTTCTTACTATCGGGCATCTTCCCAGAACAACATTGAGTTTCCCTTTTGGATTTCCCAAAAGAAGTGGTCTTGGAATAGATCTATATTTCTCCATGCATTATTCTAGATAAAAGATCCTTGGTGCTCTCCTTCCAGTCTAATTAATTCCTCTTATGGGATAATGGTAGCATACTTAGCTCTCCATATCTTTTCCCATAGCTCACATTGCTCTCTTATCCATTTCCACCAAGGATTTCCCCATTCTAAGGGGATATTTGATGCTTACACCTATGATTGATTTCAGTACACATATCTTATTCTAGGACACTAAAGCCCATTTTCATTCCTTCTTTGGACCCCCTAGAGGAAATCCCTCTAGATATTAGAGATGGTTTTAATGATTCTCATGGGGGATACAAGGATTGAGAAGAGATAAAGGGACATAGAGTGCAATACTGATTTGATGAGAAGAATCCTATCGGGAAGGGTGAGAAAAAGAAAGGTCCAACTAGATATATTAGCTTCAATTTTGGCCAATGGGTTCTCCCAAGAAAAATTACGTATATCCTTGTTAAGCAGAGGAGCTCCTAGATATTTGGAAGGAAAAGTTTCCCTTTGGAAACCCATGATTTTGGTGATATTCCATTGAATAGACATAGGGGTGTTGAAAAATAATATTTGGGATTTGATCTGATTGATGATAGCACTCGATGCCTTCATGAAGATATCTAGGATAATATTAAAAGCATATGATTCTTTGACCATGAGCACCCCCATTAGGAGAGTGTCATCCAAAAATTGGAGGTCAGATAGAGGGTCCACATTAGGGTGTAGAGTGATACCTTTAATGCTATCATCCCCCATGTCCTTCTTTAGGTATCTTCCAAGTCCTTATTCCACAATGATATATAGGAAAGGTGACAGAGGATCCCCTTGTTTGATCTCCATGTAAGGGTTAAAGGTAGGGGATGGTGCTCCATTAATGAATATAGAGAAGAAATAAGAGGTAATAAAGTTCCAAACCCACAAGATCCATTCCTAGCCAAATCCACAAGAAAACAACATGTGTTGGAGAAAAAACCAGTCTAAATGGCTACAGGCCTTGTAAATATCTAGTTTTATAAGAATCCCTGGCCTTTTGTTTATTTTCAATGAGTTTGTGGACTCATGAGCTAAAATCATTCCATCCAAAATTTTCCTTCCTTCCACAAAACTACCTTTCTCTAGGGAGATGATATTATTCATTATTGGTTTGATCCAATTAGCAATTACCTTGGTGATGATTTTATAAATAACATTACATAAACAAATGGGTCTATACTTATCTACAATGTTTGTTTCTCGCTCCTTTGGTATCAATGTTAAGAAGGTTGAATTGAAGGCTTGGAGGATTTTTCCTAAGACTTCGAATTATTCAACCACCTCCAATATCTCTATATCAATGATCTTCTATCATGATTGAAATAAACTTGTAGTGAAAATATATGGCTGAAGGGATTTCCCTGTTTCCATGTAATTGATGGTTTGTTCCACATCATCCATAGATGTGGGGTGGGTCAGACTAAGATTATGTTCTAGTGAGACTAAGGATGTTGATATTATGGTAGCTGCGGGAGGTATTTACCTCCACATGTAAACTTGACGAGAATAGAATATTCTGGGAAGAAAGAAGAAACCCTAATTAGTTGGCTAATAACCCTATAAGACAAATCGACTCAAGAGGATAACTTGTATTAGGTTATTATCCTCCAAGAGAAGAAGTTGGCTAAATGAAATATTATATACTAAGTAAATAGGCACCTAGGATGAGAAGTTGGCCCAGGCAGTTTGCCAGATTTAGTATAAATATAGGAGGCCAGTCTTCATTCTAGTAGACATTCTCATAACTGCAAAAGAAACACTTGTGCACACTACAATTGGCCAGTTTGTGCACAAGTTTGGAGGAGAGTTGTCGTTGCAGTTGCTGCAGCTAGCAGATTTCAGTTTTGGCTTCAACTATCTGTTGGTTATGGTTTGGACTCTCTGATCAGCTCTTTCTTGGTGCGCTATCCTTGGAGAAAGGTGCGCCACTCTTTGTTTGTCTATCTAGCCTAGGGTTTGCTTCCATAATGATTCTCTGTCAAGATTAAGGTGCTTAGGGGTGGCTTTGGCCTATGGTTGGGTGACAATAGTGATATTGTCTATGGTTAAACGAGCACATCCATTAGATTCTAATAGGTTATGGGCCCACACCTCCTTCATTTAGTCTAACCACTGGAAGGGATCATAACCATAAGGATACTAAGCTCATTGAAGAACTGCCACTAGGGTTTCTAGTAGGAGCAGTTACCAAAGCACTGTCGCTAGGGTTACTAGCAGGTGCAGTTGCATAAACCCTAACCCTCTCGTTGAGGCACCTTAAGTGAAGGGATTGACCTAATTTCTAGATATACTAGTGTGCCCTAGCCTAGCGCATCTCCTGGTACTCTCAACAAGCAAAAACGTCAAAGTTTGATTTTTTGGTCAAATTTAGGGTTGACCCAGTCAAGGAAACTATGAATTACTCTATGAAGTCAAAAAACAAGTTAGATGGGGCTTCTAAATTAAGAGCATAGAATACAAGGATTGACCTCATCCTTGCCAAGAATAAAGTGCTATATATAGTGAAAGGAAAGATCGTGGAACCAGAGTTTGAAAAAGGAAAAGAGAAGGAACCACAAAAGTTGCAGTTATCGAGAAGTTCAAAGATGGTGACATCAATGCCATGAGTATCATAGTGGACTCTATAAAATACCACTTGATACCTTACATATCCCATCTTGACTCATCTAATAAGATGTATGATTCCCTAACAAACCTCTTCTCAGTTAGAAACATTGGATAAGTAATGAGTATGAAGAATGAGCTCCATGACATGAAGATGAATGATGATGACAACATAACATCATAGTGTGTGAGGATATCACAGTTAAGAGATCAACTACAAGCTATTGAAGAGATCATCTCAGAGAAGGAACTGGTAAATATAGTACTCAACGGTCTTCCTAAGACATGGGATGCATTTGTCGTAAGTATTAACACAAGGAAGGAGTATCCTACATTCGAAGAACTTTGGACTTGTTGTGCACAAGAAGAATCAAGGATTAGTGCAAAAGAGAAACCTCAAAAGAAATACGATGATCAAGCCTTCACAACAAGATTCAATAATTTCAGGAACAAAAGGAAGTTTGGTTCAAGGAAGAAGCCAAATCAAGAGAAAGATATGTCATAAATACAATGCTTCAACTATCGAAAGTATGGTCACTACAAGAATCATTGTCCCAAGCTGAAGAAAAGGAAGGAGACACATGAAGCATCAGTTTCCGAAGAAAAGGAACCTTCAAAGAATATTAAGAAGGATGAAATAGACTTCTTCTAAGACAAGGTAAACAACACTCTTCATAGTTCTTGTACATACCATGTTTTCTATACATATCTTGCATATCTATTTCTTAGAAGATAATATGTTCAAAGAGGAGCTTTACTTATGGAAGAGAAACATGATAAGGATTGCTACAAGTCAAACAATACACATGAAAGGATGAAGTACATCAACAACCCCTGGTAACAATTCATGTGAAATTTATTATCATAATCAATCTTGAAGAAACCTAGAATAAGTAAAGACAAAAAGAATTCAGCAATCAAGAGGAAATTGGAGAAAGATTTGTGACACTTTGAAGAAGGCATTAAGGATGCAGACAAAAGTGTGGACTCTCCGAGATGGAGGGAGCCAATTATATTATCAAAATAAGAACATGCATTCATGCATGAAGCAAGGATTAGGAGGGAGATAATCCTAAATTATATGATCCATTGAAGATGATGAAGTATCTATCCATGGTAGCAACCATGAAAAGCAACATGTGTTCAATGTGACTTCAGAAGAAGTATTCCTCGAAAAGAAGCCTTAAAGTAATCCATGGTTGTCCATCCACATCGATGATCCTATGATAAAATAAAGAAGTTGGAATCTTCAGAGCATGGAATCTATAGAAAACTCCATGAACTCAAGAGATAAAGAGAAACATGAGGAAGAACATGAAGATTCCAAGAGAGAAAGAAAAGATAAAACAACCAGTTAGTGTATTAAGAATCACAAGACTACCGGTCTGATATGAACCCACTAAAATAAATCAAGAAAAGGAATTGAAATTTGTGATGAAGAACAGTGTATGGAAGACTTATGAATTAAAGCATTACAAGATCCAGAACTAGAGGTTCTCCCATATGGAGGGAGAAGACTATGATGATTTCTTGTAAACCAAACATACCTCTACATGAGCTAGTATCTCATCCGCAATATCCATAGGTTGGAGTTTACATGTAGGGAAACCAAAAAGGCTTTGAGATATACCAGAAAGAGACCCTTGTATGCAGATGGAAGAAGATCTTGTATGGATTCAAAAAACTTGGTGCAGAGCCTTCAATACACAACAAAAGCGTGGTGAAAATATTTCTATAACAGAGATATTGTATCAGAATGGTTACTCATAAATCTAGGATGATGGATAGCTAGTCCATGAAAAACTCTCATAGATATGTTCCAGTTTGAGCCCTACCACGATGTTATGAGATAGCAGGAAACAAAAGATGAATCCAACAATGATATACTACATTGATCAGAGCTATATGAAGCCTTCAGAGAAAACTAGTATTCTAGAAAGACCAAAGTACATTGAGATCAAGCATTACACTCTCTATGATGAATTCCATAAAAGAGAAAGTGGTTCTCCAATATATATCTCCACAGATGAGCAGATACGAAGACATTTTGGTGAACCCTCTGTCCAAGATGAAAAAATTTGTGTACTCAAGATGGAGCTCGTGGAGATGACTTCCTTATTGAAAAAGGAAGATATGACTCCCAGGTTGGGAGAGAGCACTGATGTGTTATTGATTTATGGAAAATCATTTTTCAAGTTTGAAAAATGGTCTAGGATGAGAAGTTCCTTTCCAGTTCAGAAAGTGGTTTGAGATTTATGACGGACATGCATTTTCCAGTTCAGAAAATGGTCCAGATCGAATAGTCATTTTCATAATGAAAATGGTTCGATGGATTGCTGATGTATCATAGACAATGATTCCCCTTGTGGTTAACATAGGGAATAGTCTAGGACAATATCTCTTCTTGAAGGTCACTCTTAGTAGTGGTCAAGAAGACTGGTCCTCCTTTCTGGACAGTCATTCTTTCGAAGATCACATTTGTGAGCAGTTTGAAAGAATGGTTTGTTTTGGAGGTTGGTGCAGGACAGTCATTCCCTAGGGAAAATTCATTCTCTCCAGGATGCACTTTGTTTAGTGCTGGAGGAATGCCTCAGATAGGTGAATGGTCCAGGTTCAACAATCAGGGACATGCATTACCTAGGGAAGATTCATTCTCTCCAGGTTGCACTTTGTTTAGTGCCGGAGGAATGGCTCGGATAGGAAATGGTCCAGGCTCATAAATTGGGGCAGTTATTCTTCCTTTCTTGAGAAGAATAGTCCAAATAACTCATCATTGATGTTTTACCTTCTGAGGGAAGATGCTCTTCCATATCTCACAGATGTGAGTGAAAGAATGGCCCAGATGACTCAGTTTATATCATAAAAATGTTTTCTGTGCAGGTTGATATCAGATGATATGATTGTTATGGAGACTGTATATCTCTGAACAGTAGATGTATACTACTGTGGTGGATGTGTTCCACTAATTGTGACTATATGTCACTGATCAAGTATCTACTATGGATAGACACAATTTTGTTCTATTGAATGGCATTGTTCTGATTTCCTTGAATACTATCAATAGTGTTGGAAAATGTTTAATCAAATAGATGGATGATCAATGGACAGATATTTCCCAGATGAAAAATGGTCCAGGACATTTATTCTTCCAAGACATATGTCCAAATTAGAAGAATGGTTCTTCTGTCACTCTGTGGAGTGAGTGACTTATCCAACATCATGTCTGATTACTCAGATGGAGTATGGTTTTGAGAGATGATGCAACTGATGACACTGATAGTGATGGTGGTGCTCATGATCTAGTCATGAGATAGTCTATATGACTATGTTGATGCTACTGGGTGAATGATATGTTTTTTCTCAAGACCATTACCTTCAATACCTCCCTAGCTAGGAGGGAGTGTTGATATTATGGTAGTTGCGGGAGGTATTTACCTCCACGTGTAAACCTAACAAGAATAGAATATTTTGGGAAGCAAGAATAAACCCTAATTAGTTGGCTAATAACCCTAGAAGACAAGTCGGCTTGAGAGGATAACTTGTATTAGGTTATTAGCCTCCAAGAGAAGAAGTCAGCTAAAGGAAATATTATATACTAAGTAAATAGGCATCCATAATGAGAAGTTGACCTAGGCAGTTTGCTAGATTTAGTATAAGTACAGGAGGTCAGTCTTCATTCCGGCAGGCATTCTTAGAACTGCAGAAGCAACACTTGTGCACACTGCAGTTGGCCAGTTTGTGCGCAAGTTTGGAGGAGAGTTGCTGTTGCAGTTGCTGCAGCTAGCAGATTTTGGTTTTGGCTTCAACTATCACTTGGTTATGGTTTTGACTCTCTGATCATCTCTTGCTTGGTGCGCTATCCTTGGAGAAAGGTGTGCCACCCTTTGTTTGGCTATCTAGACTAGGGTTTTCTTCTGGAATGATTCTCTGTCAAGGTTAAGGTGCTTGGGGGTGCCTTCAGCCTATGGTTGGGTGACAATAGTGATATTGTCTATGGTTAAATGAGCACATCCATTAGATTCTAACAAAGAATGGCATGGAACTAGTGATTTCTTAGATTGTTTCTTCATGATATTCTAGAGGCATAAAGCTTGAATATGCCCTTTTAAAGTTTTATAGAGATAATGTTTATGTTTTATTTAAGTTTTCTATTTTTTATTTTCAGGTTTCTAATCTTTTTTATTTGCATATTCTCTTTTCCCTATGATTTTTGCAATCTGAACAAATTAGAAATAGAGTGGAAAGGGTTTTCCTATCTGTGTATGATCTTTGCCACGTGCTTTGTGCGATCTTGGTAAATAAAAAACATAGGGAAAATTTCCATTTTCCAGGTAAACTAACTGAGATCTAACCCTTGTTGTTGTCGAGAAGAATTTTTTTTTGTGTGTGAATGTATGAAAATATTTTTTTACTGAGCACACACTCCAAGGTCATCTTAAACAACAACAAAAATGACAACAATCCTCCTTCTTAGAACTATAATGTGTTTTGCACTAGATTACTTGGTTGAAAGTTACTTTACTTAGTAAGAGGCATTGAGTTCAAGTCTCTTTTTTGTTACTTTTTTTTTTTCAAGTTCATGCATTCATTGTAAAGTGCATTTCATTTAATTATACAAGTGAATCACTATTAAATAACTTTAATATTTATTTTAAGTTATTTTTTGCATGCAAGTTTCATTTACAAAGTAACTTCATTATAAAAGTGATTCCCACTTATTCTATAAAAGTGAGTCACTTCATAAGTAACTTATTTAAAAGTGAGCTTATAGGCACAATTAGGAAGAGCATCACCATGTGGACCAACTTCTACTTGCCATGTGTCTCTTTGGTTACCGTTTATACATTTTTTTCAAAAGGGAAATAATGTTCACATCCAAAGTCCGTTTTCAGTGTCTTTTTTTTTTAACAACCTATTTTTCGAGAGCTTTCCGTTCAAACCATCAGTTTCATATTTTAAATCCATATTCTCTGCATATTTAATATGGCTTATCCCAGTGATCTTTTTCTTACCAGTACCAACTAAGTCTCATGGAAATTCCATATGGAGGATGTACTAGGAAGTAAAGGATTGTACCAAATTACCTTGGGAAAATTAATAGAACCCATTGCTAATGAAAATAAAGTCAAATGAACTAATAAGAGTGACAAATCACATGGACTAATTAGAATGTCCATCTCTCTTGATTTAAGGTTTCACCTTCAAGGAATTGATGATCTCAATGCAGCTTGGATTAAGATTGAAGTTGTGTTTGGTAAACACGATATTACTCGATCCCACAAGATAGAAAATTAATTAATGACTCTAAGTCCTAATGATTTTCCTTGCATTGAAGATTATTTATCTAAGTTAAAAAAACTTAGACTTTTATGTATAGACTACAAAATAGATCTGAAGGAAGATAGATGCATCTATATTATTATTTCTAATCTTGGTAATGCATATTATGTCTTTGTATCTACCTTTTATGCCAATAGAGATTCTCTAGTGAGTGTCTATAAAGATCCCACTCTTGAGTCTTTTGTGATGCTTTGTTTAGAGAGAAAGATAAACCTATGCAAATTGGGGTGATCAACACTGCAGGTACCTCCAACAAAGCCTTAGTGGCCCAACAGAAAGATAAATAACAAGAATCCCAAGAAGCAACATCCTCACCACAACAACAAGCAAAACAAGTGTCCCAAACCCTCTAAGCCAACTTCCGCTCCTACTGGTGAAAAAAGAGAAAAATCTAAATGTTTCAGGATAAATCCGTGAGTGCGGACACAAACTGATCTCCCTAGATCCACCTGGATCTAGAACAAAATAGGACAGAATAATACACTTTCCCTAGATCTAGACTATTGAATGAATTAAGAAGCAAGGGTCATGCACATACCTTATGAACGCTTCCTTGGGTCTCTGTTGTTCCAAGCTTCTCTCCGATGCTCTTGTTCCATTTAGATCACAATAATAAAAACCAATCGAAGTGAAGGTAGATCAATATATTCAATAGCTAATCTATACATATGATCAAGGAGTTATGTAATAAAGTGACATCATCTTTATGGGAAAGGGACATATTACTGTATTCTATTGATTGAAAGCGAAACTTACAATGAGCCTTGATGTTGTAGATCTCCTTTCGATGGATTTTAGCTCTGACACACACACTTTCTCATGCATGAAGAAAATCAACCACTTTTGATGGTTTTGCTGGTGTCTCTAGCTGCTGTAGTATCAATCCTTCATACAATCTAACACTAGTTCTCCAATAAATCTCTTACTAGCTTGTTGCTTAACCCTTTCCATGAACATTCCTCTCAATTTATAAGAGAGAATGGATTAGCTACTTGGATAGGAAATGATCCCAAGATATCAGGAAAACCAGTACTTAGATAACCATTCGCTAGCCAACTCATACTTCTCGAAGATTCCCTTCTAGAAGGCTCGAGAATTTCATCTTTTTCCTCTTTAAGAAGATGTTCGCACCCTCATAGTTAGGTACAGTGCGAACCTCCCGCACCCCAGCTTAATGCAGCCTGCGAGAATCAAGCATTCTCGCAGGCAAATATATAGGTAGCCTGTGAACCTCCCTTAAAAGTATGATTTCTAGAAGCAGACAAATGTAACTTTTCTCAGGAAAGTGTTCTTAGTGAAGAGCTTGATTTTCCATCATCATAACATCATCATGATGACCAAAATTGTGGATAACAGAATGCCCCCCAAAGTCTGAGAGTGGAACCAGTGACAGTCGATAGACTTTGTAAGCTGCATGTGTGTGTCAAGAACCAAGGGCACATCTAATCAGAGACCTGTAAACATCCAAGCATTAGCAGAATATCATGTATACCAATTCTGAGGTAGGCATTCCCATACTCAGATCATAGACTGGTGACCTCATAAACAAAGGTCATGGCTACCAATCATACACTGTGGATCCATGCCATCACAATATAGCATAGCCACCTGAATACATTGTGGATCTATGCAACAAATTTTCAATCAAGATGACATAGCCACAAAACATACACAGTGGATCTATGTGTCACAAATTATACATACTCCATCGCAACCTGGATCACAAAGAAAATATCCAGGGTCTTCAATCTCATAGCCCAAAGTACGAATCTAACCATGTGATTACATGTGTCGAAGTCGAACATGGTAGAAACCACTTGATTACCGGTCATTGATGTAACCGTTAACAAGTGCGAGGGAAATCACCATTGATGTCAATGATTCCCAAGGTACTATAGTACAATCCATCAATTGTGAATAGATGAGTTGATGTCGAACACTAGATGGAATCTTTCGATCAGGGGTCAATGATGTAAACCCACTGTCGAAAGCGAGGAAACTTTCGATTGAGGAATGCAAGCTCCAAGGTACTGAATAGTTTCTAAGTCTTGATTCCGGATAATGTGCTGAAGTCGACGAAACAAAACTCGTCACAGGAGGGCCTTGATGTATCCCCCATCAATGACACGAAATGAGTAACCGAGTTTGAAAGTGAAACAAAGTATGTGGCAATTGGACTTTGGACACAGGGAAGGCCGACATAGAGTGAAAGGATAACTGCAGATGGCCGACTCAATAGAGGTTTCAGACGGACTGCTCTTGAACATATGAATGAGACGACCAATGATTTGGCAGCATTGACTCAAATACGACACATGGAAAGACCTTGTTATCAAATCAAATGAGAGACAAATGGATTTCCCAAACCGACTTCAAATGATGAATAGGGGGTGTCATGTTCAAGAGCAACACTTATTGCCAATCAATTCAAAGATGAAACATATCCCTTTCCTAAATTTCCCCCCACCATTTCTGGCAAGTACCTCTTTATTTTTACGCAAGCTTGAAGAGGATCACATATGCTTGTTGATATAAGCTCATCCTTCGGACGAGTCCCTCGGAGTATTTTTAAAAAACCCTAGGAAGGAGTGGTTTGGTCCCATCACGGGTCTATCAATGTTTGTTTAACGAGTCCAAAGATAGTAAACTCGAAGGTTTTTCAAGATTATAGAGTTTGGAAAAACACTTAAAGGAGAACTCTCTCAGTTCCTTTTTCGTACAATAGTCCAACGAGACCGAAAAAGGGTTAAACTATCGCTCGAAAGACGCATACTTCAAATACTTTAGCGAGCATGAAGATAGAAAGGTTGCTCGACAATCTTTTCATGTTTAGAGAGTCTGAAAAGAGCTTAAAGAGAACTCCAGGGGGGTTCCTTTTTCATATAACCACAGCGAGCCCGAAAAAGTGATAAAACAACGCTCGGTCATGTTTTTATGTTTTTCACAAGTGCAAGAACGGACAAAAGGCGCTCGAGGTTTTACGTCAAAACCATAACAAACAATCAAAATCACACCACACCAGATAAAAATTATGTTCATATTCATCCATGTTTCGCACCTGCCAATCATTTCACTCATTTTCACATTAGTGATTAGGGTTAAATAATGAATAAACATAAAAAACCCACATTTGATATAGTAAAAAGTAATTAAAATGAGTCAATAACAAAATTTACCATATCATTTTCACACTTTTACCATTGAGTTCAAAAACCCTCATTTTACCCTCTACATTCGGCGTCAATTTCTGGGAGCTACGGGAGACCATTCGACGAACTGTCAGCAAAATCTTGGTAAGTTCTCCATTCCTGATCTTTTCATGGTTCAAAATTATGATTTCATTGGTAAAAAGTTCAGTTTTAACTTAGGTTTTTTAACCCTTTTTGCATGGAGGCATTCTCGCAGGTGGCCCATACGGGACTTGCGAGAATGACTCATTCTCCCAGGTGGGCCTTAAGCCGCCTGCGAGAAGTTTGCACTGTGTAAAGTAGGTCACCTGCGAACAACGCAGAATCAAAATTTTTATGCAACGTTTAGCCAATAGAAAAAATTTATCTCATGAATAAGATCATTAACCATGTTTGTATGTTTCTTATGCAGGTTACTAGCCACAACCATGGTACTAGAGTGACGGGAATGAGAGAACGAGGAGGATAACGCCAATGCCAAAAACCATCCTCCCACCATAGCTTCACTAAGAGACTGTGGTCTCTTAAAATATTTCTGTATCCCGGGCATGAGAGCCCAAGTTCGATTACTGGAGTACCTAGTCCGAATGTGGGATCCAGACCAGCAAGTTTTCATCGTGGGAGCCCATACATTGACTATTGACATTGAAGACATCTATTTCTTGACCGGATTATCCAGGCGTGGGTCCTATGTCAGTCTTACCGGTAGCAGAGCAGGGGGTTTAAAAATGAGTGAATATTGCAACCAGTACTGCGTACCTGAGGCGGAAAGAAAGAAAGGGAAAGTGGCAATTTGGGGAGTAACTGATTTGACTCTTTGCACTATTCTCTTCACCATTGCTCGGATGGCAGGAAGTGTCGCTCCACATATGGCTTTGCAAAGTTATTTCTAGTACGCCATCGAGTGTACTGAGCCCCGGGTATTTAACTGGGCTGACGCAGTATTACACAATATCAAGAAACAGATGGCTAAGTGCAGGTGTGGAGATCTGAAACAGTTTGGATATGGGTCTTTGTTAGTGTCCTTCTTTTTAGAGAAGGTCCCTGTGCTAAGACTACAGGCTGAGTGGCACTTTCCGGGTCCTAGGGATCCAAGGATGTTACGGTGGTGTCGGCTTATGGCCTGACATGTGGCATGCCCTATCGTCAAATATGACGATATCTTCTTCAACTGGTTGTAGAATGTAACATGTCGCTCTGGCGCACATACCAACTTATTCTTTGAGGACACTTGCTCGCAAGTGATCTGGATTTATATGATGATAAAAATTTTCTTTCATTATGATGCATTGAGTTATATGACAGGATGTTTTCACTACCTTGGTGTAGACAGGTGCTGCTGACTCAGTTTCTTTGAGTGTGCAGGGTGTCGGACCTGGAGGATGCAGAGGCATCTGTGGAACTCCCTTGGACTCCGGATTGAGTCAGGGAGTGGGGTATTTGAGTTGTTTCATTTATGATGATATTGTTTCGTTTGATGATATACTATTGACTATATGATATGTTGTTTGACATGATCTGACATGATGGTTGATGATGCAGGCTGACGATAGCTTTCCGACCGGACTCACATATGGAGTAAAGGGGCCACACACGAGATCTAGAGAGATTTAGGGAGAGGTGTGGACAGCAGCCCTGCCACAACCTACTAGCACTCCCGCCGTGGCTCGAACTGTAGGTTAACGATTACCTAGTTCGAGAGGATCCACGATGCCGTGAGGGCGGACTGC
>ML778048.1:621007-636156 GCA_009831015.1 Picea engelmannii
GGTCTTCTTGCAATGAACACCGTGGTCGCGTCTTGTTGGATGTCAAGGGGCGACATAGAGTCAAGTATGTTTTTACTTCTACACGCGCGCACACACCGTAACCAAAAAAAAAAAAAAAAAATTTGCACCTGTATACTAGAATGGATGTCGTAACGAGGCGGTTTGATGTTGATGGTGGACGACTACGCATATGTCGGGATGGATTTCCACGGAGATCCAAATCTAGCACTTCCTAAAGATGCTCAGTGGGGAGATCTCAGTAAGAAGTACACAAATTTTCTGTTTTTAAATGTTTTTGAATTTTTATCATATTTAAATGTTTTTGTTTTTATAAATTTACCAGAAGACTAACACCAAATACTTGTTGACAACATAGACGTTGGACCATATTGACCTACTGATAGTTCTCCTATTCAGCGACGAGGAGAGGTAGCAGTATCAGTTCCACAGTACGCCGAGGATTATCTGACGGTGAAGCAAAATTTAGAGGGTCTGATGGCAGACGTTCCAGATATGACTTTGGAAGAGATTCCACGACGCGATCAACGTCACACTGTGGGGGTTTCTGCATCTATGGGTCGACTTCTCCACAGAGTTGTTAGGACATTAGTGTGTTATCGTGAACGTCATCCGTGACGTCATTATGTAGAAGCCAAGAGCTTCAATTTTTGATATTTTGGTCTTCGGACAAACATTTTGTAAAATAAACTCTTTTGATCGTTATATATATACACGGCTTCTACCGGTTTACTTTACATTGTGTACATTTTAATGTGTTTGATTTATAAATGATTTAAATGCATGTCCAATACATAATTAGCTAAAGCATCTGTTAATGTATTAAGACATCTAGGAATATGTTGATATTCAATGTGATCAAAATGTTGTTCCAAGAGGCGAATCCGCAAATATACCCTCAATAAAGTAGGACTTCAGATAGAGTAGACATTACTTAGCTGTAGTACTACAAGCTGCGAGTCAAGTCGCACAACCAAATGACGAATCCCGAGAGAGATAACATCAACCAATAACTCAATAACGACGCTATACTCTGCGATGTTGTTGGTTGCCCGACCAAGACATACACCTCGTAAAGATATAAGCTCGTTTGTTGGGGCATAGATTGCCCATGCAGCGGAAGCTAGGTTCTGAGTACTACGGATAGCACCGTTGGCGAAGCCAATATAAGGTAGCGAATACTCCGACATCTGGCAATCAAACACAACGTCACATAAGGGCAGAGACCAGATAACGTCAAAAGAAAACTAAAGTAACACACATAGTATGATACATAAAATACAAGTACTTGTGCACAAATAACTTATACATAGTACTTCTTTAGGTACAACCCATTCTTGGGTTCACTCAAAGGTACACCATCATAATCCACCAGCTCATACACTCATTTTTCCAAAACTTTGCTAACAATGTAAGGCCCACGCCACATTGGTTCGAATTTCCCAGCTCTTAAGACATCTTTATCGTGTTCATATAGAAGAACAAGATCTCCTTCAGAGAAGACATGAGGTTTGACATGCTTGTCATACTGTGCCTTAACACGTTTCTTTTGGGCTTCTATTACAAGGGTAGCATCATGACGAATCTCATCTAATCGCATCAAATACAACAGACGTTCCTCTTCAGCATAAGTATTGGGTAAGAGTTCTACAACTAGCTTCAAAGAAGGTATTTCACTTTCTATTGGCAGAATGGCTTCCATGCCATAAACTAATCGAAAGGGTGTAAATCCCGTAGCAGATTTAACAGATGTCCGATATGCCCACAACACCGAAAACAACATCATGTGCCAGCTGGTTTTATGAATTCCTATCATCCGTCGAATCATAGTTATAAGAACCTTATTGATTTCTTCGACTTGGCCGTTATCCTACGGATAATAGGGTGTTGAGCTATCATGACGAAGACCCAACTTTTCTGTAAGTTCAGACATCATGAAATTTCTAAAATGACTACCGTGATCGGTAACGATAGCCTGAGGAACACCAAAACGAGTGATTACATGGTTGAAAAGAAATAACGCTGCAGTATTTCCAGTATTATCGAATGTTGGCATCACCTCGGCCCATTTAGTAAAATAATCAAAAGCTACAATAATATAACCATGCCCCCCGGTCGAGTGAGGGTGACATGTCATGAAATCAACGCCCCATTTTGCAAAAGGACCTACTGAGACCACAGGATGAAGGGGAGCAGGATGCGACCAGATTTTTTGATTATAGGTCTGTCAGGCATGACACTTCTGAACAGCAGTAATGCAGTCATTGAATAAGGAAGGCCAAAAATATCATGCACGTAAGATCTTCTGAGCAGTAGCATACCCAGACATATGGCCACCACATGCTCCTGAATGGCAGTCATTCAAAGCTATCTCAGCTTCGTCAAAATTCAAACAACGCTGAAAGACAGAGTCAATGCCTCGACGGTAAAGAGTATCGCCGAGGATAATATAATGACGCGCTTGATAACGGATACGACGACATTCGGTGCTAGACAAAACAGGCCGAAAAGTTTGAGTTTGGAGATATATAATGATATCTCCGTACCAAATATCATCAGTACTGATAAGGAAAAGTGATTTGTCAGGTAACGAATTGACTGCTACTTTTTCCGTGGCAGTGTAGGGAAAATCGCAAATTAACTCAGCGAAAACTAAGGATTTCTTCGACGTGGCGCGATCGAATTCCAAATCGAACTCCTGGATAATGAAAATCCACTTGGATTACTTGCCCCCCAACAATTGACAAGTCAAAATATGTTGCATGGGGTTACAATGTGAAATCACTGTAGTTTTCCTGGAGAGAATATAATGACGAAAACGTTGAACTGCTTGAACAGCAGCCAAAGCCAACTTTTCAACATGTTGGTATTTGATTTCGGTTGAAGTGAGACTTTGACTCAAGTAATATATAACATGTTCGTCGTGTGCATCATCCTCTTGAATGAGAACCATGCCGATAGTATACTCGGAAGCGGCCAGATAAAGAAAGTAATCCCGACTATAATCAGGAGGGAAAAGAAGTGGAGCTTTGGTGAGGGACAACTTTAAAGCTTCAAAAGTGTTGTTGGCAACTTTGTTCCAAACAAATTCTAAACCTTTCTTTAGAAGATGTGTAAAACCCTGAGTAATCTCAACGTAATTCAGGATGAAGCGACGAAGAAAGTTTGCTTTCCCCTGCAAACTTTGTAACTGGCGCAGTGAAGAAGGATGAGGGAGATTAAGAATCGCCTCAACCTTAATAGGATCTACCCGGATCCCCTGATGTGAAACAATGAAACTGAGAAGACAGCCTGACTCTACACAAAAGATGCACTTATGATGGTTTAAATGAATGCGATAGAACCGACAACGAACGAAAATTGCTCGGAGATGATTAGGGTGATCGACTCGGCATAAAGAATGAGCTAGCAATTCATCCAAATAAGGTTGAACGATATGCTTTATATCATGAAACGCATAAGACATAGCACGCTGAAGCGTAGCACCTACGTTCTTAAGAACGAAGGGAAGTTTTCTATAGGCGAATGTACCCCAAGGAAAAATAAAAGTAGTTTTATGTTGGTCCTCAAGAGCGATGTTAATTTGATTATAGCCGGAGAATCCATCCATGAGAGAAAAGATTTCGCTGCCGGCACAGTCATCAACGATCTGGTCGACGAAAGGGGTTGGAAAGTTTTCCTTAGGACAGGCTTTGTTAATATCCCGATAATCAACACAAACATGTATACTACCACCTTTCTTATCAATTAGTACAGGGTTGGAAACCCATTCTATCAGAGCCATGGGATAAATAAAACCGTCTTTGAGAAGTTTTTCAACTTCGAGTTTGATAGCTGCCGCTTTACGTGGATGGACAGGACGGAGGCGCTGCCGGACTGGTTTAGCTCCGGGGTATGTCTTGATTTCATGAAAAACAATAGCAAGGTCGATACCTTGCATCTCTTCATAACTCCAGGCAAAGATATCACATAATTCTTTGAACAAAGCAGTATAGGTGACAATTTCCTCTGGAGAACACGAAGCTCCAATGTGAACATTTTCAACTATCCCAGGTTTAACGGAAATATCAATGGGTATCGTGGGAGAAATATTACTGAGGTTCCCTTCTGCAAACACATCATGTGTAGATCCGGGAACAGTCGATATGACAACAACAGTCGACGGAGTCGAAATCTGCTGGTAATTCTCGAGAGTGTGTTGTTCCAGAAATAGGATGGAACGATAATGCCCATCGTCCCAAGGTGTATCGTCCATGACGGACATGATCATCTCGTCAGTGGGAAAGATGACATGGAAAGGATCAGGAGACAACTCCTCAAGAGAGGGTGTAGAAGGTGTCGTTGATTGAATCGCATGATAAGCAGACTCAACCGTACTTAACGGCATGACGTCGTCGAAACGAGTATGATCTCCAGGATCAGGGACTATCCAAGGGTCAAAAGACACCGGAAGCTCATGAGGAACAGTGGAGATCATATTAATATAAGCAACAGACGGGCGTAGAATATCGGGTGGTGGTGGTATGGGAAAAGTACCCATTAACGAAGAGTCTTTTAAAAGATCGACTCCAACATTCTCGTAACCTGGTGGGGTTTTAGCTATAAACGACACATTGCCAGTGCGAGTATCAGAATTAAAGAAGGCAAGTTGGTCAACCATAATGACTTTTCCTTGATGAGGAAAATGGACTACGCAGAAAAGTGTTGACACAACAGCACGCATAGAATCTACCCAGCTACGGCCAAGAAGAATATTGTAATCTAAGGGAGCATCGAAAACTTCCACCTCAACTTGAACTGTCTTAACTTCAAGAGTAACGGGCAACGACGGAAGAACACCGTAAGGCTTAAAACCCGAGCCATTAAAGGTTTTCAAATTGTTTTGTGATTCAGTTAACGGAGGAGAGCCAATGGCTTTCCAACAAGTAAAAGACATTACACATGTAGAGGCACCCTCATCAATAACAGTTCGATAGATGTTCTTGTCTGAGACAACAACTTGTATCTGAAACGCAAGTTGTGGGGGTAACCTTGGAACATGGTCTTCCAAGTCAAAGACTATCAAATTCATATCTGTAGGATCAATTCCACCTATAGATTTCAACAGAGCCCTTTGTTGCGTAGGACAAGACTGAAGGACTTCAAGGGCAGGCATCACTGAAGGTGCTTGGGCCAGATCTTCCACAATGCTATAGTTTTGGGCCGCACGAGCATGAGGATTGAATGTCGATTTCTTAACAACACATTTTGGGGGTCGTAGGACTGTATCAAGGCTCGGTCGTTCGAGATGAAGAGGACCGTTCGTAGGTGGATTTGGCGGAGAGGGCTGTACAAAATCGGGAGGTAAATCGTCAACCTTCTCCTTAGATGGAGAATAATCTTTGGCTCTAGTGGCGATGGCAACGTCATTGTTCTTAGAATCATCGGTGCACATCAAAACATATGATGTCGTAGAAGTAGAGGGTTGGTCATGGATGACCAATGAGGCCTGTTGCTGAGACGGGAAGGGTTGGGACAAGACTGCCGGTGCAGAGGGTTTGGGTGTTCCTTGAAGGAACTTATTAACCTCGGCATGTCTAGGACAATCCTTCGTGTAGTGATCATCACCAAAGATAAGGAAAGGGTAGCGGGGTTTGCACTTATCCCGATCTTCAACAGGAGGGGTTTTAGTTTGCTCATTTTGATTATTATTTTTACTCTCCTTATTCTTGCCTCCCCCTTTCTTTGATTTATTTTTACCGGTCGACGTGGATTGAACAACGTTCACTTCAGAGGTTTTACCGACGGGAGGAGCAGGAGACAGAGCACTTTGAACATTAGAAGAATTGGATTTAGGGGTTGTAGTTGAAACAAAATGTGAGTGGGTATGAGCAGTACCAATCACACCATCGACTACATGCGAGGCAGCTGGAGCAGTTGAATTGCTGGAAGTACCAGGACAAGGTAGTTCAGGTAGTAAATCGTAGAGTGTTCCCGTTTACGAATAAACGAGATCCGAATACTGAGCACGACTTATAGCCTTCTCCTCTATAACAACACCACCCATAGCAATGTCTTTACCAATTTCGTTCATGAAAGATTTCGTAAACCATTCTGCAAGTAACTGATCAGGGAGTTCAAGTTTGATGAGACGTCGTCTTCGCCTCCATTCATGTATATGGTCCGAGATGTGAGTTCCTTTAGTTTGTTTAAAAGAAGTCAAGATCTCAGTTCTAGTATCGTAACAGATCGGTAACTGGTAATGTGTGAGAAAATCCATGGCTAGGGTGTTGAAATTAGAAAAGAAACCTTGTGGCAATTCAATGTACCACTTCGCAGCCGAACCGGTAAGTGTTCTTTGAAAAAGACGTAGACGAATGCAGTCATCCATCAGTGAATTGGACGAACACCATAAATTAATAGTCATGACATGATTATTTGGGTCCTCTCCCAGCTTGCCATCGAATTTTGGAATATCCGATGGAAGTTTAGCAGGGATAGCAGGCCATTGGGGAGAGTGACGAATGAGATCATTTAGGATCCTAGACAAATCTGGCAAATCCAAAGTAGCAAGAAAAGGAAATTGTTGGTTTACTTGCGGGTACTGATGGCTTTGGGGTGGAAGCCCTGTTGGCAAACCAGTAGGACCATAAGCAGACTGTCCATAGAGGGAAGGTCATGGCTGACTGTATGGTGGACGGATAGGATAGTAACCCCAAGGATTGTAACCTTGAGTTTGAGTAGGGACCCGGGGTTGAGTACTCTGACCCATACCCCAAATAGGATTGGTTACACCCGGATAAGGTTGGCCCACAACAAGGACAGTTTGTTGCCCCCCAACATTTTGAGGAAGGTGATTCCAATACTGGGCCAATTCAGGAGGTATATTTTGTCCAAAAGGAGAAGTTGGTCCCCCTACTGTAGGTATAGTTCAACCCGGAAGTTGTGTGCCAACCGTGGGTTGCGTAGTAACTGTGTTGTGTCTTGGAAAAGGAAAAGGAACCGTACCACCTTGTCCACCAACAGGAATCTGTGGGTTTGGTGCAACAGTTGGGATAGTACCACTAGGATTAGTATTACCAGAAGGAAACTGAGGGAGTGTTGGGATGAAACCGGGAATAGGATGCCCAGGAAAAGGAGGACCACCTGGAGAACCTTCTAGGGTTTGCGGAGGTGTGGGATTGGCAGCATTCAATAATGCATTCAACGCATGGTAACCCGGTGGTAATGTCGGGACGACATCAGGTATTCGCTGGGCATTGATAGGAGCAAGAGTAGTTGCAGTAATCTCGGTTTGGACACTCATAGTATTTGTGAGATGGGCCATCTCGGGGGGAAGAACAAAATGGTAAGTGGTCGCTACAGATGTAGTTTCAGTCTCAGGAGATATTGGAGGGTTTATTTCGTAAACCGAAGGTGACTCAGTACCAAAAAGGACTCGTCGGAAATCACCCGACCACAAAGGATCTTGGCCTACTACACCAGAAGAATGCCCAATAGTTGATTCAGAAGATATAGCAACTGCTTCTTCGGAAGGATTTAATTGCACAAAAGGTCGTTCACCGCGATGAATGCGATAGTCCTCTCTAGTATTGGTAATTCAAAAATATTCTAGAGAATCAGTGTGTTCTACCCATGGAGGCGGTGTAGAAATATCTTGGACTTCACTTTGATGAGGGGAACCTTCAGGGGTACCTTCAGGTGTCGTCGTAGGTAAGGGTTGTGAAACGTCTGGATGTTCCGGAGATAAACCTTGCATCCTACGTGAACATCGTGGGGGAGCAATTGTAAACAAGTAACAAGCTCCGCTAGAAAACTCCTATGGTCAACTTTGAGGAACAAACAACACTCACTAGTAAACAAAAATCTAGGAAGTAATCACTAATCAAACAATACCTTCTAATTTCGAAGCCACTAGTTGGTGATGAAATCCAACGTCGCAACAATGAGACGAGAAGGGGCAGGGCTAAGGTGGAAAAGTTACGTTGACGACCTTCTTAACAAACTTACGCCCTGGTGCAAGCTCCCACACATAATCGTGGGTATACCCTCCAAGGAGCCCGAGTGAGTTTGATCAACGTCGATTTCAGGTACCGTGAAGACTTTCCCCTCCACAGTCACCTTGGGTAAGAACCTAGAGAGATAGGCCACTAAGGTCACCACAAAAAATAGTACAACCTGGGGGAACAGTCGTCAGTCCGATCCACATGCAAGGGCAGGGTATCTAGCGCGAAATCAACTCAAAGGCTTCCACTCATAATTGTGGGTATACCTCGGAGTGATCCCTGTAATATGTGAAATCTCTACACCGATGTCAACAAAGCAGGGTTAGTAACTCTGCCAACACCAATGCGACCTAGTGCTTGACCCTTGTGTTAGAAGGGCGTCCCAGGACAATATGTTATAAATGGAATTTAACACTCCCTAACTCAAGATGCTATTGTGTGTTTTTGAGCTTTTGGAGAGTGTATCTCTCTGCCTACTCCAAAGCACTAGCCTAGCTAAATGTTGGTGTACAAGATCCCTAGAAAAGAGTTACTAAATCAATTTTAAGATTACGTAATGTTTTTAAAAGCTGTTGTTTACTCAAAGGTAACGGAAGTGAAACTCATGATGTATGACTCTGACCCAAATAATGCAAGGATAATGATGAAATATAATTCTTTTCATTCCATGAATCCTAGTTATGGGAGAGAGAGACAATTTTCCAAATCAATCTCAATACTACAATGCAATGTGCAATTTCCTTTCAAATGTCAATGCAAACAATCATTTATCAATGAACAATTTCTATATGTCTTTTTCAAATACTTCAATAAACTCTAAAATTTGATTTTCAATGTTTTCGAAAAAACAAAAACAAAATCTTGAAAGAAAACTTGTTGTTCACTTTCCAAGAAGAACTCTGATTAACGAGAAAAGAAAATCAAATAAAAAAGAATCAACAAAATCAACCCAATCAATTCTTTCAATGAAAATAAAAACAAAAAGAAAACTAACGAGTCTTCTCAATGCAAACGAAAAATGTTCTTTCGAACCAACAATCAAATGAGAAACACCAAACACTCAACTCTCAACCAATCATTGGTTCTCAGCCAATCAGACATACTCAACTCCAAAAGTCAGAGAGAATGAAAATGCCAATAAGAGCCAAGAAATGAAAGTCAAGCTACAAAGGGCAAGAAAGACCTTGAAACCCTAAATCTGTTCAAGAAAGCAAACTAAAGCAAGAGAAGTATCAATCAATGATCCAATAAGCCTATCAAAGGTGAGACAACTGATCTGAGCAGTCAAAACTTATATTCAAAATTTTCAAAAATCTTGCTCGTAGGCAAGCAGTGTAACACAGTGCGAGAAGATAGGATTCTCGCAGGCCACCTTAAAGCAAGGTGCGAGGTGTTCGCACTGGACCATATATGCAGGGTGCGAACTTGGCTAGTTCTCGCAGGCTGTAAATACACAGAGTGAGAGAATTCCTGAAGATTACAAAAAATTTGAAAATGCAAGAAAAATTCAAACAGGCTTCTAGACCCAAAAGGTCTCTCAGGATATCCTGAGGACTCAGACACTGACAAAACAGGAGAAAAATGAAAATAGAGCAAATGGCCACAGAATATTCAAAAACCATAAAGAAAAAAAGGGAATACATCCCCAGCGAAGTCGCCAATTTTGTTTCAGGATAAATCTGTGAGTGCAGAAACAAACCGATCTCCCTAGATCCACCTGGATCTAGAACAAAACAGGACAGAATAATACACTTTCCCTAGATCTAGACTATTGAATGAACTAAGAAGCAAAGGTCATGCACATACCTTATGAATGCTTCCTTGGGTCTCTGTTGTTCCAAGCTTCTCTCTGATGCTCTTGTTCCATTCAGATCACAACAGTACAAACCAATCGAGGTGAAGGTAGATCAATATATTCAATAGCTAATCTATACATATGATCAAGGAGTTATGTAATAAAGTGACATCATCTTTATGGGAAAGGGACATATTACTGTATTATATTGATTGAAAGCGAAACTTACAACCTGAGCCTTGATGTTGTAGATCTCATTTCGATGGATTTTAGCTCTGACACACACACTTGCTCATGTATGAAGAAAATCAACCACTTTTGATGGTTTTGCTGGTGTCTCTAGCTACTGTAGTATCAGTCCTTCATACAATCTAACACTAATTCTCCAATAAATCTCTTACTAGCTTGCTGCTTAACCCTTTCCATAAGCATTCCTCTCAATTTATAAGAGAGAATGGATTAGCTACTTGGATAGGAAATGATCCCAAGATATCAGGAAAACCAGTACTTAGATAACCATTCGCTAGCCAACTCATCCTTCTCGAAGATTCCCTTCTAGAAGGCTCGAGAATTTCATCTTTTTCCTCTTTAAGAAGATGTTCGCACCCTGATAGTTAGGTACAGTGCGAATCTCCTGCACCCCAGCTTAATGCAGCCTGCGAGAATCAAGCATTCTCACAGGCAAATATATAGGTAGCCTGTGAACCTCCCTTAAAAGTATGATTTCTGGAAGCAGACAAATGTAACTTTTCTCAGGAAAGTGTTCTTAGTGAAGAGCTTGATTTTCCATCATCATAACATCATCACGATGACCAAAATTGTGGATAACACTAAAGCTAAGAAGACTGATAGACATTGCAAATTTTATGGGAAAGATGGTCATGTGGAGTCCAAATGTTTTAAGAAGATGGAAGCTTTAGAAGAAACAATGAAGAATCATACCATTAATATTTATTCTTCTTCTTCTAACTCTTCTTCTCATGGACATGCACTTTCTGCTTCTAGTTTCTCCTTCAATGCAACTTCTACTTCTTCTTTTGATGAGTGGTTTATTGATTCTAAATCATCTTATCATATGGCTAAGGATAAATCCATATTTTCTTCTCTAAATGAATGTAACACCAAGAAAATATTTGTTGGTGACGATAGATCTCTTAGTGTTGTAGGGTCTAGAATAGTTCAAGTAGATAATGGTTATTTCAATGATGTATTATGTGTTCTAAGTATTTCATGCAACCTTATATTGGTATATCAAATCACTCATTCAGGTGAAGGTAAAACCGTAGATTTTTCACCTCAACAAGTTGTAATCAAGGATTTAAAGATCCTAAGCATGTCCTCACAACTGGAATTGTTGATGATATTACCAAGTTGTATAACTTTGACAACTTTGGGTCATCATCTTTTCCATTGGTTTCTGTTGCTCATAGTGATGGCTTGAGAAAACTTTGGCATGATAGGTTTGTCCATCTAAACTATCGCTCATTGTAGAAACTATGTAATCAAAAGATGGTGAGTGGCCTTCCTCTTGTGTCTTGCAAAGATGGTGTTTGTGTCGGTTGTGTTCTCGAAAAAAATCATTGGGACATTTTTGACAAATGTGCCTCTTGGCACGTCTCGACCCCTTTACACCTTGTTCACGGTGACTTGTGTGGTCCTCTTTCTCCTACTTTTTTCGGGTGCAAGTATTTCTTAAATTTCATTGATGAATTCTCCAGATGCACTTGAGTTTACTTCTTAAAAATTAAGAGCAAAGTGTTTGACAAATTTCTTTCATACATGTCCCTTGTAGAAAACCAATTTGGACATCAACTTTAAAGGTTAAGAACAAATCATGGAGGTGAATATGTGAACAACAATTTTACAAGCTACCACATTGCACATGGCATCCAAATGAAACACATTGTTCCATATACACCACAACGAATAGTTTTTTTTTAGAGAAAGAATCACACATTAAAATAAATGGCTAATTTTATGATCCAATCTAAGGGATTAAGTCTTAGTTATTGGGTGGTAGCCATTAACTATGCAAATTACATAGTAAATTGCACTCCCACAAAGGCTCTAAAAAATATAACACCGAAAGAAGCATGGAATAAAATTCAGACATATGTAAGCCACTTCCATGTATTTGGTAGTGTAGCATGGGCTCACATTCCTAATGAGAAAAGGAAAAATTTAAAACCTAAAAGTGAGAAGTGTGTTTTTGTTGGACATTCTAAAGATGTCAAAAGTTACAAACTTCTTCAACCTCATTCTCATGAAATTATTATTAGAAGAGATGTTAATTTTTATGAAAATGTCTTGGCCTACGAGCCTAATTCGACGTTTGTGACTTCTTCGGCCTACAAGTCATCTTCAACGTTTGTGTCATCTTATGTTCCTATTTTGGTTTATTCTTTAGATGATGATAGAAAGGATGAAAATCCACCTCCTCCTACTCACCTTCCTCGAAATGAGTCCATTGAACATGAACCCGCAACAGTAACACCACTTTCCAGATAGGTATGTTCAAGTCAAGAAGTAGTTAGTGATATTGTCAATTATTCTTTAGATCAATGTCAAACACGTTCATAGTTCCAATGGGTCTCTTCTTTTTTGACTCAAGTTTCAGAGACTCATGATATAGAGACATTTGTAAAGCTTTAGGTCATCTATTTTGGGACACAACAATGAATGAAGAGTATCACTCTTTGATGGAAAATGATATTTGGGATCTTGTACCTCTTTCAAAAGGAAGAAAACTTGTCACATGTAAATGGGTGTATAGAACTAAGTATTCATCATATGGAAGTGTTGAAAGACATTAGGCTCAATTAGTTTCCAAAGGGTTCTCTCAAGTTGAGGGCATATACTATAATGAAACATTTCCCCCTTATAACCAAAATGAATTCCATCCACCTTTTTCTATCCCTTGCTATCTCACATAAATGGGAGGTCCATCAGATGGATGTTAAATATTCCTTCTTGCATGGGGATTTGCAAGAATAAATATACATGGAATAACCTCATGGCTATGTCTAGAATGAATCTAGCCTTGTTTTTTCCTTAAGAAATCTCTTTATGGTCTTAAGAAAGCTCCTTGAGCTTGGTATGACAATATGGACAAATTTCTTCTTAACACTATCTTTTCTAGATGCCATTCCGATCCTAATGTCTATACCAAGAAAGTAGGAAGCCATCTCATAATCCTTGTTCTTTATGTTGATGATATTATCCTCACTAGCTATGACCCTAAAATTTTAAACCATGTGAAAACCATCCTTAAGAAGAAATTTGAAATGAATGACTTAGGATATTTGCACTATTTATTTGGCCTCCAAGTATTGCAAACCAAGGTAAGAAATTTTATTTCTCAATCTAAGTATGTTTGTGACCTTCTTTGTCGTTTTCACATGGATGATTCTAAACCAGCCCCTTAGAGTCAAACTCGTTTCCACTTGTACTTCTCCTGAAGTTGATGCCACTTTATATCTTCAATTAGTTGTTAGTCTCTTAAATTTGACTCATACCTGTCTTGATATTTTCTTTGTTGTTGTTCTTGTTTCCCAGTGTATGGGACCCTTCCTCCATCCCTTCCAAGAGTACTTGGAAGTTTTTTTCTATGTTATTTGTT
This sequence comes from Picea engelmannii, assembly GCA_009831015.1. Classification (NCBI taxonomy): domain Eukaryota; kingdom Viridiplantae; phylum Streptophyta; class Pinopsida; order Pinales; family Pinaceae; genus Picea; species Picea engelmannii. The sequence continues at coordinate 634,425 of ML778048.1, forward strand.
TCTTAGGTTATGGGTTTATTAGGCTTCCTTCTTGACTTCCTCTTGCTCAAAACTTCCATGAATTATTCCTTATATTTCTCCTCTATGGTTTTATCTAGGGAATTATTTACATTTTTGGGGAAACATTAGAACAAGTGACCATGATCATGACATTTCCTACAACGGAATGGGATGTTCTCATTATCTAAAGTTTGGATCCAATCATTGTCCTGATAGAAAATAGTTATAAAATATGGAAGGGTCCATGCTACATTCATATATACACATATTTTGGTATAGGATGTGTAGCATTGAAACTTTTTCACTTATAAGACTTTCACAAAGGTTCCAAGGGTGTTTCCCAAACCCTTAAGGGTCTCTTAATCCTAAAATTCATGAGGTGATGAGTACATAAAGATCTATATCAGTGCCTCTGTAAAGTCCTCCTTCTTGGGAGAGAACATTTCAATCTATTATCTCAAGTGGAGGCAAACCAAATTGAGTAAATAGGGCCCTTCTTTGAATATCCTCTCCATGTCCTAAATGCATGTAAATATAATAGTAAAAAACCCTTTTGAAACCAGTTTGATATTGATTTGTACTTTTGGCTTCCATCGGGTCTTCACCCACCTCGTTAATACTTTTTCTAAGAGATACATGCCCATGAATTTCCCTATTATTGCATGATATTTCATGTATTCAATGTAACCACCAATATTGGGGGATGTGATTTTGTACTTGGGGGTTTCTATAGTCTTTTCTAGACACTCGTTCTTCAGTCTGTGATATGCATTTTATCTTTAGTTTCCTATTTCTTAGGGATTCCACCCTTTGTTGAATCTATTCTGCCCCCCATGTTTTCCTCCATTAGGATTGAAATTTATCCTCTCATGATTACATCCTTAAAATATTTACTTTCTCCTAGGGCCTATGCCCCGTCTACCACCATGGGCCCATGATCCTTTGCTACCATTGATTATTGATCTGACCTATGATCTGTTCCATGCCTCAATTTCATCACCAAACTCTAGCTACTACCCCACTACTCCTAATTCGCCTCTCATCCCTCAAAATAAAATAATTATGATATTTTTATTGTGGATTCTACTATGTATTTTTATCCGTCTTACTTAAAATTTAAACATAATTTCTACAACTTTAGAAAATAATTTGTGATGAAAACAATTTAAATGTTAAACTAATTAGTATAGGTAGAGAATAAAAGTATAATTAAAGGTGTTTCTAAAAAATGTTTAATAAGTATATGTAGGGATTATCAATTGTAACCAAATTTCAATAATTTGAAAACATTAATACAATGTGAAAATAATTTGTTCACCATTTTATGATGTTGGATATGAAAAATTAACAACCATTCATAACCATCATCTTGAAAGAAAACATTAATTAAAAACTAATTACTTTAGAACTTCAAGTTGTTTAATAATTTATGAATTTTTTAAAACGTAATATCTACATGTTTCAATATTTTATTACATCTTGTATTTCTTTTTAAGATTATTTTATTTGCATGTTATCTCTTTTTTAAAGATTAATATAAACAATTATTGTTGTGAAGATCACATTAATTAATGTGAAGGTTTTTAAATATATTTTTATGTTTAATATAAAAATTTATAATTCTTTTCATATTTTTATACATTATTTTATAAAAAAATAATAATTTAAAAAACCAATCAAATCATGCAATTGTGAATTGAATCATTTAATAAAATGTTTAAACATCTTTATA
>ML778048.1:636272-665110 GCA_009831015.1 Picea engelmannii
ATTTTTATACATGATTTTATAGAAAAATATAATTTAAAAAACTAATCAAATCATGCAATTGTAAATTGAATCATTTAATAAAGTGTGTAAACATCTTTAATCAATATATTGTATTTTGTTTAATAATAAATAATTCAAATATATTATATTTTGTTTAATAATAAAGAATTCAACTTAAGAAACTTTAAACATTATATGAATGATTATAATATTTTACAATCACAACTCTATAATTAAAACTAAACATTGATATTTTTTTATAAGTGCAATATTCATCAAATGTTTTTTATATTTTTTTATAAGTGCAATATTCATCAAATATTTTTTATATCTCAAATTTAATTTATTTAATATTTAATGACCATTAATACAATCACATGTCAATTTTAGTACTAGAATCTTTTTATTAAAATCAATGCTTTTTATTAAAATCCATGACCATTAAAACTATGGTACTAGAGTTTTTGATGACCATTAAATGTTAGTACTAGATTCTCCATCGATGAACTAATTACAATGTTGAGCATGTGGATGAATTCATGAATGACATGATTTTGTTTCCTCATTATTTAGTAACATGTTACTAGATTCTGCATTGATGAACTCATTACACTTATGAGCATGTGGATGAATTCATGAATGACATGATTTTGTTTCTTCATTATTTAGTAACATGTTGGTACTATATTCTTCATTGATGAACTCATTACACTTACATTGTTGAGCATGTGGATGAATTCATGAATGGCATGATTTTGTTTCTTCATTATTTAGTAACATGTTGGTACTAGATTTTCCATTGATGAACTCATTACAATGTTGATCATTACAATGTTGAGCATGTGGATTAATGACATGATTTTGTTTCTTATTTAGTAAGTATTTTTCTTTTTTATAGTTGTTAAAAATATAATATTTTTGTATTATTTAATATTCGATGACTAAAATATAGTTACCTATTAATTTTGGCATTCGAGTATTTGTATTAAAATTGACAACCATTAAAAATAGAGTATTCTATGACAATCAAAATTGTGGTATTAGAGTTTTTATTAATGAATTTATTACAATTACAATGTTGTGCATGTTGTTGTATTAATGAACAATCTCATTTTTCTTCCTCTACAATGTATTAATGAACGATCTCATTTTTCTTCCTCATTATTTATATCTTTCATTTGGGAAATGGTTAAAAATATAACACTTTTAATTGTTTAATATTTAATTACCAATAATACAACAAGTGTTGCATGGCAGTGTAGTTCCTGCCAGGTTGGAATGGGAATAAATGCAGTGTTACGGCGGGATTAAGTACAGACATGTGGGAAGCAAGTTGAAATAAATGTGGTATCCATGCAGAGGATGACTTTGTGGCAGCGTTTCACTGGCCAGTGACAAGACATTTTCTTGTAGATGACCCCCTAAGGTTAATATGTGAACGAGGTAGCTTTTTCCTGGGGTGTTTATAGTTCAAACAGGCAATTTAGAATTTTTTTTGTCTAAATGACTTGCAAGAAAGGTTATTGGAGAAAGGGACCAGGAAGCATAGACATTAAACATTCAAATATAGTAAACACAATTTCCTGACATCCAACATAGTTGAATGCAAATTTGAATTTGTTTCCTTCGAAATTTAGCGAATATTAATAACACACAGTAACATTCTAAAATAATAAACACAATTTCCTGATATCCAACATAGTTGAAAGAAAAAAAAATAGCATTTCCGAATTAGTTTTCTTTGAAATCTATAAAAAATTAATAATGTTTGTTACATATTTATGGAATCTGTTCCATATTTCTAGAAATTTAAATGCGTTTGTCATACCAAATGGGATTGGGGCTCCCGCGAACCATAAAAGAAATAATTACAAGAAACAGGATTGTAGAAAGAAGAAGTGGGAAGTGCACGACGGTAGAGAGGAAGACCCGAAAATAATAAATTAGAAGTTATTACTCTTTGGTTAGAGATTTCTATTTAAAGATGTATAATAACTGGATTGATAAAGAAAACAAGATGACATCAGCATAGACTTACTATGAAGCGGATGCATTTTTGTTGGTGTCGTCGATGGTCTCTAGAATTGTGCGAACTGATTGTTGCCCTTCGTCGATGAGGTTGTCCATTCTCCGTTGGAACCATTATTCAATGTAGCTTCTCATGGGGGCCACATTGATTTCATCCTGGATTTCTATGTCGAGAAGCTCGTTTTCTAATTTCCTTAGATCCATAGAAATACTATGCAGAGCCTGTTCAATTTCTTCATTGTGTGCCTAATAGTACAGTAGCCAGTTCTCGGTCTCATCTACATGGTATTCAACTATGTTGTAAAACTTTTCAAAAGACAACCCCTTTAAAATATCAAGTTGTTTATCAAAGGCTTCTTTAGTCATTGGCAAGGATTTGAGGATTAAGTTTGGGTCTTGAACCTCGTTGGTACTTCTGGCTAAGTCTATTTGGGCTAGGTTATTGAATAATTCTTCTTTTTATGATATGGCTTGTTCACATGATTCGACAATGAGTTGGAAGTTCTTAATTTTCTTTTTCCAGCATCCTTTTATTTTTTTGGTTCTCTTTGGGGAGGGGAGACCCTCTTGTCTTCTTTTCAGATCCGAGCTGTTGATGGCATGGTTGGAAAAAGGGGTCAGTATCTGGTCATAGAAACATTGATCATATTTTAAACTCATCTGCAAATGTTGGTGCACATCATATGCTGATGCAGGAGCATCGCCAGCAAGTACATGTGGCAAGACAACTCAATGCCTGAGGACCAATTCATAATCTCGAACATTGACTAGTATTGCAATATTTTGAAGCTGATAGAAAACAAAAGAGGAAAGATCATGCGCATGGAGACAAAATGAGCACGCACTACTACATTGGGCAGAAATTACGTCAAAATATTACGACGGTTTAAAATTTCGTCGTAATGTTTTTGCTTTTTTTGGACTGAATTTACTTTTTTTTTTCGAGGTCCAATTGTTCGTTGCTCTAGCGACCAACATTCCATGTTCATCGTTCTAGTGACCAACATTCCAGGTTGGTCATTCTAGCGACCAAAATTCAAACTTTAGTCATTATAATGACCAGCTATGTCATCTGTGAGAATCAAATGGTCATTGACTTATTGTTTGGTCAATTTGACCGAATTCATCGAAACACTGACTAAATCAATCCTATATATATCTCAGTTACGAAAAATGTGCTATAGTTGCGACAATCATTTTCTACAGTTGTGTGAGTAATTTATGAAATGGTGTTCTGATGCAATGGTGTCCTAGTTTTTTATGAAATCTTGATTTAAATTCTCTTTTAAGAAGAGAAACATTGAATTGATCAGACTCTACATAAATGAGATTTTGAAGGTCAGTACTTAAAATTTTTCTGTGTGATTTAGTAATTTGGTGGTATTGAACTTCTGATAATTATTATCTTTAATTTGATACCATTCCCACATGTTCTAGAACTTGAAAAATGCGATCTGGGCAGAAAGAATTAAATTTTGGACTCTTGAGCACATTTAGCGGCTCATTGGTCTTGCGTTTTACCCTTTAGCCGCCGAAAGTCAGAGCTTTCGGTGGTTCACTAAACTGTCAAATTTTCCACTTAGCAGCCGAAAACCCTAAAATAAACTTCTATCTAATACTTTGCATATCTCTACCTCATGAATATCTAGTGATCCATTAAATTATTATGTTTTCCTTCAATTGACGTATTAAAACCCTTAATGTGAAGATATGTATCTAAAAGGAGTTAGAAACTATATGAAGCAAGATGGAGTAACGATGTTAATTCACAATCATAGTATGAAAATAGTGTTTTGACAAGACACCAAGATGAAAAATAATGACATGAAATTTATTCAAAATATCATTTGGAAAAAAGTGAATCAAATTAGTATATATGAAAAAGATTTGTCTAGAGGAATATGCACTCTCTCGGACCCATATGAATTGAATCTACTAGATGAGGTAATAGTCCAATCTAGTTTTTCAATCTCTTTGAAGACTCCTTTACAGTCATATTCATGAGAATATTTAAGATTTATACACCTAAGAACATGCAGAGGAAACAATAGTGTTGGGAGTCCCAAACAAAATTCAAGGACGAACTACTAGATGAAGTGAAGGTCCTTGTTAATATATTAAACCTTGTCCAATGTTAGACAAATTAAAAAGCAAGTAGTATTTCTAATGGATCTAAGTAAGGAAATGGAATAGGAAATTATTCCAGATTCGGATCTCATCGACTAGTGCTAGAGAAGACTAGTGCTAGGAAATGAATAACTGAGACAAAATGTGACCAGTTAGGATAATCATGCCAGTGGATCTTTTGAGCTTATAAAATGGAAAATAAGAAAAGACTGAAATTCATTTCAAATGTAGAGCAGAGTATATCTGAATTCTACTTTTAAAACTAGGAAGAAAACATAAATATTGTTTCGAGCCAACATAGGGTGTTAATAACAAATCCTGCACATTATCTTCTCATAGACAATACAGAAAGAAAGAGCATGTGAAAAAAGAAAATGACAAATTACATCAGGGTAAACTTCACCACTTAAACACAACACAGGAATATGGAAATATAGTGCCTTGTATTCATTCATAAAGTCATTTACAGATTTGAAACATTTCCTCAATGGATGGGAACATTCCCAAGCTACCCTTTTCTGTCAGTCTAACCCCCTTTCCTTCTTAAAAGTCATAGGATTTATAGCCTTTACATAACAGTTCAATATCCTATAAAAATGGATTTGAAATACTTAAAATAGAATAAAATCAAAACTAGTATGATATGTCAAATCTAGTCCTGTTTTAAGGGTCAACCCTTATCAACTAGACCTGCAACAAAATTCGACAGCATTCAACACTCTCTGATATCTTCAATAACTTTCCAAGTGATGAAAAGGCATTTTGAAATCATGTTTTGACAAATAAGCAATTCTTTATCCAAAATTTAGAAGCCACTTAACTTTCTTTTCTTGGCATCTGCCTCAAAAGCTAGGAAGTGATGGTGATCTGTATCTTTCATATTTTTATCTTTTATTTAGAACCCCTTCCAAATGATCTGGACACCAAAATATTCAATCTGAGAAACAAGATGAACACTCTGTCATTTTCTGCGCTTTTGGTGGCTTACAGGTATAAAACAGAGTAGGATTAGCTGTCGAAAATAGATCTTTCGGCAGTTAAAATGCTTTGAGGAAAACAAATAAGCTACTGAAAATCCTGAGTTTTCCACAAATGTTCAAAACTGCAAAAATGGATTTTCTTCAATCTACCTATTCTTTAGGATATTCATTTATGTCCTCAACAACTTCATCTAGGGCTTCTAACTTAGGATGTGCTCTTGGTTTCATATTTTTAAGCCTTAGTCTGATCCTTAAACCTCTAACCATTTTAAGAAACTTACGATTCACCTTGAGCAATTTTTTATTCCTCTTTTGTTCCTTTACATGCATTTTAGCTAGCCTTTCAAAACAATCTCTTACCTCATTTGGTGTGTTTCTTATGGTCTGGTTTTGGGATTTAATGACTCTCTCAACCAACTTCATCTCTGATATCTCTTCTTGAAGCTTTTCAATCTTTGATGATTTGATGACCTTATTGTGCCTGCTTGTGAATGTTTTAGGAATCTCCAGGTCTGGAACCTTTAGTGGAAAAGGTGCTTCTTCAAACGTAGATTTATTAGGAACCTCTCCTTCTAATGACTCTAAATCCTCCTCTGAATCTGTATAAGGAAGATTCAAAACTTTTTTATCAGAGGCATTAGTTTTTCCTTCTATTGCCTGGCTGAAATCAAGCATATTTTTGGCTTTCTTGGACTTGGAAGAAGAAGCTTTCTCCTCTACAATTACTAGGGAAATGGCTCTTATTTTCCTTTTACTGCTCTGTGGTGTTGAAGACTTAGTGGATGAATTTTTCTTTTTTTCTTTTGGCTAGTTTCTGTCTCCAATTCACCTCAGAAAAGAAGATACTCCCAACTCTTATCCCTCCTCTGCAACTCTTCAAGCACTATAAGCTTGATGAGGCTATGATGGGAGAGCCTACCTTGCACCTTTCTAGGTTTGGCCTGGACTTGGTGTGTCATTTTTGTCAATCTTCTGTGAAGGTAGAAGGGAAGATTCAAAGGGCATCTACCTGTAAAATGGTTCATAAGCTTGAAATGGTAGAACATTAGTCTACCATATCTTCCTTCACATGTGATGTATACCTGAATTTCTTTAAGAAAATGTTTCCACTTTTCTTCCAAGAAGGATCTAGGGATATCTTTCTTCCAAGTGATACATTTGTGTTCAAGCTTGAGATAAGACCTGAATTCAATGTCTTTAGTGGTGGTTGATTTGAACCATCTTTCACCAGTCCTAGGCATCTTTGTTGCTTCCGCAACAATGGCTTAATTAACCTGCACCTAAATTGTTCCAACTCTGGCCTTGGCTCGATCAAAGGTCAATGAAAATGCCTTAGCCACACCTTGATGATATCCTTGGAGTTTTTCACAAAACCTGTAGCAAGCAACATATCTGAACATTTGGGAAATCTCAGGGTGAGATTCCAAATATGTTATGCCATTGAGCTCCTTCCTGAGCAGAGCTCCTCCCTTCTTCATCTGCAAAAAAAATATCAACACCTGCAATACAATGGAATTGGGTTTGGGGAGACAGAGTGGCTCTGATAGAGGGAAAATTGAAAATTGGGCAGAGGAAGGATGTGTGGTATGGGGAACAGATTGGATGAGAATTTTTAAAACAAACCCTTAATATAGAATGAAAATCAAATCATAATGACAACTGCATCATTTGATCAAGACAGACACCATGTGATAGATCGGGAAAAATGAATGATACGAGCTTATGGTGATCGTATCTACTAGATTAGGGTTAAATATATCTCACTAAATAATCATATCAGACAAACAATCACTTGCTAGATCGTATCATGATCTAACTTCAGTCAATTTCGGTAGCACTTGATATGATGATGGCACGTGTACTACCGATGTTTCAAGAGTCCAAGGGGATAGGCCGCCCATTGGAAAGATTATGCGCTTTCAGCAGCTTAGAGAGACTCACACATTCCATTTTAGCTACCGAAAGTGACAGCTTTCGACAGCTTAGAATGCTTTGAAAAATGGCCTTTAGCTACCGAAAGTGAAAATTGAGATTTTTTTCTAAATAAAAGTACAAACTCATCATTTCTTGAAAAGTTAAGTCTAAAACTCATCTTAAAGAAATTTAACTCAAGAATAACATAAAATCTTTCATCTAATGATCCTTCCTATCACCTAGTGACCATAACTTGGGAAAAATTTACTTCAAGAGACAACAAGACCAACAAGCTAGGAAATCCATCAAGAGACCCACCAATCATATCTGAATCATCAAGACTCCTATCAATATAGGACACTAACAAATAGAAATTCCATTTGGCTTCCTTCTTTCGCCATATGTCTTCAAAACTTAATGAGGAGGATGATTTAACTTCTGATAATTATTATCTTTAATTTGATACCATTCCCACATGTTCTGGAACTCGAAAAACATGATATGGGCAGACAGAATTAAATTATGGACTCTTCATCACATTCGGCAGCACATTGGTATTGCGTTTTTTCCTTTAGCTGCCGAAAGTCAGAGATTTCAGCGACTCACTACACTGTCAAATTTGCCACTTAGCTGCCAAAAAACCTAAAATAAACTTAGGTTTAATTTAAGAAGAAAATCTATTTATACGTTGAAATACCATCTTTAAGAGCTTGTCTCTAAGCCTTCAAATATGAAGAAATTGAAAATAATTCTTCTTCTTAATGATCGTCTTATCACGTGATTTGGAAATCATTAGCAAGTTATTTTTTATTGCTAACATAGTGTACCATTTATCATTACCAGACCAAGGAATTGCTTTCCAGCTTTGATTGGTTGTATTCAAATTAATTTTCTTTACATCATAATTTTTTATGAGAATTAAAGTTTCCTTTACGCTTCTTATGCCATGATTTATTTTTCTCCCCAAACTCTTTCTTTCACTTCTATCAATTTTGTTCCTCAATTTTGACAACATAATAGTAGGTGGATCGCAACAAAGAGATTATTAGAAGATTAATTTATGTTTGGATGTTTATGTGTAGGTCAATGTGTTGTTTTAGAACCAAGTGTCATTTAGATTCCCAAATATCTAGTGTTGTACGTTGGATATGAAATGCATTGGTTTCATGCTTTGTTCCTTATTTTTTCTAGCTGATTTTAGGTTTCATGCTTTGTCCCTTATTTTTTCTGAACATGTTGTATAATTTTCATTACAAATATATAAATATATACCAAATTATTTGAATAGATTTTTATATTGTAATTATAATGTTTCAATGGATTTGTTGTAATAGGTAATTACAATGTCAACTCAGGTGAGAAAAGAGACCTTGTTATGTTAAAGTGGAAAATGGTGATTCATGGTGATGGGAAATGTTATTGCCCTTTTTGTGAATGCAGGGGTTTTAATGGAAGAAGACTACCTTTAAAAGTAGTTGAAAAACATTGTAGGGAGAATGGGCACATTGAAGGGGGAAATGAATATCGTCCCATGGTAAGTAATTATTTATTATAGATATTTAAGGGCATTATACAATAATTTTTTTTTTTTTAAATTTATCTTTCAAAATAATATTTGTGATATACTCTAACTATATTTTATTGCTTCTATTGTTTTTATTAAAGAAAAATCATCCTAACAATGTGATGCCGCCTAGCAGGAGACGTTTTCATAGAGATAGCACTGAAGAACAAGCTGAACTTAATCGTGTGGATAATGATGATATTAATAATATAGTTGATGATGATGGGACAAATAGATTGATCCAAGACATTTATAATGCTCCAATGGATGATGATGACAACTTGGAGGAGGACAAATTGCAGGATGATAATGATGATAGTGATGAGGACAATGATGATGAATATATTTTGGATAAACTTGTCCTTCAAAATGCCACTGAATCCCTATATGAAGGCACAAAAAAAAGTGTTCTCTCTACTGTAATGTTGTTGGTCAACTTGAAGGTATCAAATGGTTTGTCAAACACATGTATGACACAGATCCTAAGGTAAGCAACATAATTTTACAGTTTTATGCAATTTTCAACTTTTATTTTATTTTATTTTCAGTGTCAATTGATGTCTAAATTAAGGATGCAATATTTATAATGATTAATATAATTTTCATTATTGAATTTTTTTTGTATATCGTTGTTGTAGGTTGATAGGTGAATATTTCTTACCATCACCAAATAAGTTGCCTCGCACATACCAAGAATTATCTGCCATTTTGAAAGAAATTGGAATGGAATATCAGGTTATTGATGCATTCCCCAATGATCACATCATATATTAACGAAAATATGCATCTGAATCGAATTTCCCGCAATGTCAAATCAGTAGATATCGAACTAATCAATTAACAAAAAAGGTGTCTCACAAGGTTCTTCGTTATATTACCATAATTCCATGCCTGCAGTGACTATTTAGATGTCGGAACATAACACAGTTTATGGATTACCATGCACGAAATAGAAGTGAGGATGATGTTCTTTGAATACCTACAGACGATTCTTTATATAAAAATATTGAAGAAAGATGGACAATTTTTAAAGAAGAACCTCATAATGTTAGGATTTCATTGGCATCTGATGGTGTAAATCCATTTGGTGAGCTTAGGTCTATTTACTCGGTGTGGCCTGTTTTTGTTATAAACAATAACCTTCCTCCTTGGATTTCAATAAAGAGAGCACACACTGTTGACAATGATTATTCTAGGTATATTTTTATAACGATATTATTTTTTTAATGTTTAACATTTCATTTGTCTTGTTCATTGTACAATTTCATATATGTATACAAGGTGTAGTAATTATGTGTGTTTTTTAACCATTTAGGTAAGTACCAAGTGAAAGATATGAATGTATATATTGAGCCTCTTGTCAATGAGCTGTTAAAGTTATGGGATGACATCACTATGTACGACATCTCTAGACCAATAGGTAAAAGAGGTTTTCAATTCCATGGGTTCTTACATGGACAATTCATGTAAGGCCTTTGTCCCTATAGATCCTTATAAAACACAAGTTAAAAAAATACTAGCGAGTAGATAAATGTTATTCTGTACAAATTAATCTTCAACATTTAACCATAATTCATTCAACAAAAATTAAGTTTATTGACATCATGAAAATAAATTACATAACCATCACATAACACAACTAGTCTGATGCTAATTCTCCAAACTTTGTTTGTCCTCATTGCTACTTTACCCAAACTCTGCCAAAAACCGAATCTTCCTCCCTGCCAGCTAGGAACAGAGCCTGTTCTGCTCCCTAGCTCCAGGATTCCGTGAGGATTCCTGGCCCCTGAGCCCAAAACTCCCAGCAACCTGGTGCACCCCTGTAACAATCCACCCAAACTCCAAACCAGAAAAATACCCCCCAAACAGAAAATACAGTCCCTCCTCTCCAAATGCTCCCTTTCCCCTCCCAATTCCAAAAGTCCCCTTTCTGAATGCATCTGCCCCCTCATATCCTCTTCCATTCACCGCCTCCTACCTTCCTTTAATGCCACCCACCTTATCCCTCCATTTAATACCTTATCCCTCCATTCAATACCTTATCCTTCCATTCAATGCCCTTTCCCTTCATACGTAAATTTTTCTAATAATAAAAAGTTATTAAGCCTTTAATTTGTTATCCAAACATTAAATGTGTTAATTAATCAATTAATTAATTAATCAACATATATTAAACAATAACTAATTAATTAATTAATATTATTAATAAATAATCATCATTTAACTAATACACATTAGGATAGTTAATTATTTAGTTAACTATACTTGATAAACCTGAAGCAACTATTTAACTAGGGTTGTTACAATTCATGATGCACCGGGACTAACACATTTTTGTTGTATGTAACACACTATTGCACTTAAATAAGTTAGATGTTGATGATATTATAATGTTTGTTTTTAAAATAATTGCTTGTTATATAACTAATGCTGCCATTGATGCATATCATCTAGGTCTTCAAACAAAGGGTAAATTTGCATGTCCAGTTTGTGGTCCTAGGATGAGATATCATCGTTCAAGAAGTTTAGGAAAGGAGGTGTTTGATGAATATATGCACTTTCTCCCTAAGAACCATAGGTATCGAAATACCGATAAACATATTTTCAATGGGAAAGAGGAGAGTGGGATAAAACCATGAATAATGACACCACACCTATGGAAGTTGGAATATAACAGATCAAATCGTCAATGTAAGTCAATCTTCATCATCGTATGCAATATATTACATTTTTTAATTGTGTTGAATTCTCATGTCTATTGTGTATAATCTAACAATTGTTGTGTTAATTTCATTTATGTAACATATAGTTGGTCGTCAAGGCATTGATCTTCTTCCATGAGGAATGAAAAGTTTCCCCAAACAATTTAGTAGGTTTCCCTACTATGAGCAACTAGAAATAACTCATTTGTTCGACACAATGAATATCGGGAAGAACGTAACATAAATGTTGTGGAGAATCTTAGATGGAAGGTGCGACAAAGAAAAATTTTCTAAAATTTGTAGTGACATTCAAGAAGTCAATCATGCAATGCTAAATATTATTGATTTAAATAGGACTAATGGAGTCGATCGAAATAGCCTCCCATGGTTATTTAAAGAAGATGAAAGCAATGTTGTAAAAGAGATCATTTGAAAAATTAGATTTCCAACAGGATTTGCTTCAAACATCAAGAATATATTAACACAGAAAGGTGAATTTGGTGGGTTAAAAACTCATGACTGACATACCTTCATCAAGATAATTTCTTTCGTATATTTGTTATGTATTGGTAAGAATCGATGTAATATTTTTAAATTTTGTAAATATATTGTTAATATGAAATTGGAAATTTATTAATGTGCCATTGTTTTGTTACAATATGTGCTACCTCTATCTTTTCTCGATAGCTTTGACAACAACGTAAAACAAGTAATATATGACCTTGGAAAATACATGAGCTAAATAATGACAGATCACTTACATATTATTTATATGTAATAAAAATGTTGTAGAAGTTGTTGATGACATGTGTTTTACTTGTAATATTCATGTATACAATATTGTATTTGTTTAAACCTACTTTGTTCTCGTAACATTTGTAGGTGGTTGTCATCTAAAGAAATCCATAAGGAAGATATAAAATATTGGAAGAGAGAAATTCCTCATTTAATGTGTGCAATGTAAAAGTATCTACCTCCAACATTTTTCAATGCACAAGATCACTACCTCATACACTAGGTTGAGGAGATTGAATTGTGTGGACCTGTACACACAAGGTCAATGTGGATGGTGAAGAGACACCTGAAGTCATTGAAGGCTTTAGTTAGAAAAAGAGCACGTCCCGAGGGTTCTATGGTGGAGGGGTATATGTTATATCAAACGTTAGCGTATATTAGCGATTATCTTCCTGATTTAGGGAGGAAAGTTAATATGCATTTCATTTGGGGTGTCAATAACGTCAAAATATCTGAAGTGGAGGTCTTGGTCGAGAATGGTAAAATGAGGAAAGTGAAAGGTATTATATTATTTTATTTTTATCTATATTATATTTCTTCAATTTATATTATACCTCCATCAATTATTATTATTCATTATTCTTACTAATTTATATGTTTTTTATTGCAGCTGGTTGAGTGTGGGATGCACTACATTTATACATTGCTAACAATATTGATTGGATGAAGCTATGGATAGAACAATGTGAACAACATGATGGTAGGTTATCATGGGAAGGGGTGTCTACATTAATTAAAAGATCTCATCGTAATGAAGATCACAATCTTACGCAGAGGGAGATTGATATAGCATATGGTTTAAAAGATAAACAAGTAAGCATATAAAATTTTACCCTCACTTTCTGTTATTATACAAAATGTTAATTATTAATTTATTTTGTACTTGTCGGGAATATTGCAGTTGAAGCAGCACAAAGCTATGTGGTATAATGGTCTAAAATTTTGCGTCAAAAGCGTGGATGACACGAAGAAAACTGCAGATTCATGGATAAATGTAGTGTTTCAAGTCACTAATGTTTCTTCTAGAAGTGAAAAACATCCAAGACTAACAAAAAATAGATATTATGAATATTTGGATGATATAATCGAGTGTGACTTCAAACCTTCAAGATAATTCTATTTGAGTCAAATGGTATCGTTTACGGATAAATGAACGTGATCCTGAAAGAACTGTTATTTAGCATGACAATGGTTTTACCATGGTTAATACAAGGACATCTGATCCGGGTCTAGAAAGTTATGTTCTTCCCAGCCAATGTGAGAAGGTATTCTATTGCGAGGTTCTCGGTAAACCAGGTTGGTCGTTTGTTGTTAGATATGATCCAAGAGGAAGGCCTGTAAAGTATAATGTACCAGAAGAAGATGATATTCAAGAACTAGAAGGTGACACAAAGGAACATGAGGAGGTATACCATGTATCGTCAGATGACGAAATCGAAGAAGTTGATCGACCATATGATGTAGTTGATAATGTTCTCGATGATGTTATATCTGATGATGATATTATAAAAAATTATGACAGTACTGATGATGATGTTGATATGGACAATCCATTCGACGATGATTATGAAATACCAGATGATGATACAGAATATGATGAGTTGGATGAAGAAGAAGATCAATGATATTCCTACATGTGGTGAGTGATTTGTACTATAGATCTCTTATGTTTTTTTTCTTTCATGTAATTTTAGTGTCATTTTTAATTATAGTTGTTGAATCTAGATAGATTGGGTATTGGGGAAATTGAGAGTGATGTGAGGGGGGGGGCATAATTAGAGCTTCCACCTTCACGTGGTTGCCCCTATTTATTAGAGAATGAACTATTCTTGAAACCAAGAGAAGCTCATGAAAAACGAGGTTTATAACATAGTTGAAATTTGACTCATCATCACCACCCCCCATTTTTCTGGGGGTTCGGGGGAAATGCCCCCGATCCAAATTCCAATTATCTATCTCCCATTGAAGAGGCTAATAAATTCTCTTCCTATCATTTCCAACTACAAGTATCTCTTGGAAACATAAGAGAATAGTGCAATCAAGTGAACATAATCCTTAGAACCATAAACCCTAATTTAGTGAAGTCATCGAAAGTTGCCCCTAGTCTTAGTCGTCACCCTTCATGACAGTTGTCACGCAATGATCATTATATCAGAACATTGGAGGCATGTGGTCATTGGGATCATGAGGCTTTATCTCCTTCACTATATTCTATCATTTTTTATTCTTTTTAAATCTTTTTGTAATATGAAAAAGATAAAAAAAATCAAAAGACATAGAAAAGAAATTTGTGTAACTTAAAATGTTTCAAAAGTCAATAATCAGATAAGTAATTGAACTGGTGGGTGAAGAAAGTCTATATCTATCAACCAGAACACATATGTGATGGGATGAATAAAGATAACACAGATTACTTGTTAAATCAATGTTTATGAGTTGACCAATGAGATGACAGTCATTCGCAACTAGACAAACTTAGATAACAGTAATCATTTAAAAATTGCAAGTTTTAATCGAAACTTACTAAATCAATATAAATGGTTTTCTTTCGAGAAGAAGATGAAGAGAGCACATACACATATTTTTTTTGTTTTCTCTTTATAAATCTAACTAATATTGAATTTAATAAACTATGAAACACAAATAAATATAGGTAGTCAAAAGCTAATCTAAACATTCTGGTTTCATTAATATGTAAATGACAGAAACTAGAAAAACAAAGAAGCTAACATGTTTGTGATCTGACATTAACAATGAAAGGAACTTGTGATCTGTATTATATAAAATGTCGCAGTACAAAAAGAAACATAGTACAGTCTCTAGACTCGAACCATTAATCTATAAAATTGATAGGATTTATAGCCTTTACAAGTAGTTTCAGATCCTGAAAAATTGGATCTGAAATACTAATAATAGAAAATTGTTACAAAAAATCTTTCAAAAAGTATCGATCTATTCCATTTCTAGAATTTGATTTGTCTTCAATCCTCTAAGTCTTTGAAAACTGCATGAAGGTCTTGATGTATGATGACAAGGCTGGTGTCTTTCTTCAACAACTGGATATGTTCCTCAACAGATGTAAGCAATCTTCAATAATGATAGGCTAATCATCAACCTAGCTAACTTGCTTAATGCCTCAAAACTCTGAAACAAGATGCCAAAATGTACATAGCAATTTGTTTGATATTATTTTATGCTTCATCACCAAAAATCCCCTTTTCTCGAGTGCCAAATCTTCAAAATCTGTTTCCAACAATTTCGACGACTCTTTTTCCCTGAAAAATGCTAGTTAGATGCTAAAATCCAGGGCTTTCGGCGGCTAACTATGTGTTGTTATGTCGATTATGCCACCGAAAAGCCTGTGTTTGTTAAAAAGATAAAAAATTCAAAAATGAGTGTTTTCCTTGATTATTTGGACTGATCCACTTGCAAATCTTGAGCAACCTCTGCAAGGACATGCAAATATGGGTGTGTAGCTATTTGAGCCTTCAATTTTTTGATCTTTTTCTTCAAATTCTTAGCAAACCAAAATAGATGGTGATTATCCTTTATGATCCTCTTCTTCTTCTTCTTCTTCTTTTCCTTTACACTTTCAAGTGCCAACATTTCCAAGTCTGCACTGGTTTCTGCAAAATTCTTTGATAGAGTCTCATATTTGGCCTTTATCACCCTCTCTATCACTGCCTGCTGTGCTATTTTCTCTTTGAGTTTATTAATATTCTATGATTTACTAGATTTTCTCTTACTTGATGTTTCTCCTTCCTAATAACCCGTGAACCTCTCAGTTTCTGGTGCTTTCTCCATAGAAAATTCTATGTTCTGATCAGGAGGGACCTCTTCTTTGTTTGACTCAGAATCAGATTCTGAGTAGGGTAAGTTAAGCACATTTGCTTTCTTGGTTTGCTGAGATGAATCTTGCTCTTCATCTTCCTTGAAAACCAATTTCTTCTTTGCCTTCTTTAATTTTGAGCTAGATGCTGGTTCTTTTGAGAGGTCAAGGGTGATGGCTCTCCTCCTCTTTATATTTCTCTGAGGAGTTGGTAGCTTTTTGATTGATTTCCTCTTTCCTTTATCAGGTTGAGTTTCTAACTCAAAACCTCCCCAAAATAGAAAGTGTTGCCATGTTCTTTCTTTCTTCCTCAATTCTTCTATAAGCATCATTTTGATCAAACCAAAATGAAACAAGGTGTTCTAGATATGGTCAAGTTTAGCTTGGACCTTGTGTGACATCTTTTTCAAGCTCTTGTGAAAATAATATGGTAGATTGAGAGGAACCTTTCCTGTAAAGGGGTCCATAAGTTTGAAGTGGTATAACATGGCCCTATCATACCTTCCCTTTGTAATTATATACAATTGTATGGCTTTTAGAAGAGTCTTCCACTTCTCCTCTAGATGAGAAATGGGGATATCCCTATTCCAAATGATGTCTTGGAATTCAGGCTTTAAATAAGGTCTAAACTCCAGATTCTTAGTGATTGTGGTTTTGAACCATTTTTTCCCTATTCTTGGCATGCCTGTAGTAGAGGCTATGGTTGCTTCATCAACTTATATCTCCAAAGGGAAAATTGTGGCTTTCTTTCCATCATGATATTTTGCAAAGGTTTCTGTGATACCCTGGTGGTAACCCTCTTGTAGATTTTCCACACAAGTGAGACATCTTGCATCTAAGAAATATTGAAGAATATCTGGATGGGATTGTAAATATTGAATGTTGTCTAACTCCTTCCTGAGAGGTGGACAACCTTTTTTCTTACCCATCTGCAAAACACAAGATAACCTGTAGAAACCTGAAACAAAGAAATTACCAATCGAAAGAACCTGCTAGCGATGAAGAATAAACTTTGTATGATCAATTGGTGGAGGAGAAATGTTGTTTATAGGCATTCAGAACTTGTGGAACTTGAATTTGAATGATGACCATAATGCTAATGTAGACGTGTGAATAATTATTCCATAACCAGTGATAAGGTCGTGTAAGCATGCCAATCTCCCATAAAAACGGTCATCCTCCCTTTATGACGTGTGTACTTCCTTTTCTCTTTCGAACTCCTGAAGAGGTGGTGCCCAAAACCGCTTCTGCACTTTTGGTGGATCCTTCTTGTTTCCAAAAGTCACATTTTTCGCCGAAAGCTTGAATTTTCAGTGGCTCCTTCTCAACTTCAAAACAATAGTTAGCCTCTGAAAAGACTTTTCTTTGATTTTTGAAATCAATAAACAACAAATCAATTTATTTTGGAATTTCTCACTTATTCCCTTTGCTTGGAGACCATAAACCACAAAAAATTAAAAATGACACTTATTCATGACTATGCTATCACCTAAAAATCAAATAAAATGACAAGTTTATTTTAGGAGATAACACCATGATTTTAAGTTTTCACTTCTATGATTGGTTATTCTTCTAGTCTTTATGGAGGACCCTTCAATGTCTCTTGAATTATTGGTGTATATAATTGGTTCCTTTTGGTTTCGATTGTTTCCTAGGTCATCATTAGGTCATGCTTATGTTAAAGGGAAGTTTTTAGCTTGCGTTGGACATTTCTCAAATATCTTTACCATCCATATCAACCTTCCCATTGCCAAGTTTCACTTAGTGGTTTGTTCTCTCAAAATTATTGTCCAAGACCTCAATTCATGTTCCTAATCTTATTTCGCACCAATTGATGATAGATACCTCAATGCCTTCCTTTTAGAGAATATCTTCCTATAAAATTCAACTCATTATTTTGGGAAATGGATTTAGAGACATTTGCAGTAACTTGGGGCATCATCAGTGGTAGGTTCCATCACATGTAACAGTGGGTATACATGAATGACACCTTATCGATTAAGTCTCCTAAGTGTTTTCCATCATATCATATGTTCAAAATTTATAGAATGTAATCTGTATACTTGTTATCACCTTGTCAATTAAAACAAGAGTTCTTAGGAAAGTCTTAGGTCTTTGAGGAAAATACATTAATAAATCATGGAAATAGGATGGGGAAAAAATGATAATCTAGGGGTCCATCATATTATTATATAAATCAAGGTATTAATCACATTTTATATGTAAATAAAACATATAAGTATTCCACATTTTTCTCTAGTGCCTCAAAGAGTTGATACAAAATAAAAGGAGGGAAACCATTAGCCTAATTCCATCATGGGATTGTAAAACTACTCATTTGTGATCAATTATAAAGACACCCACACACGACTTCATGATATAGAATCCTATTACTGAGTGATGAATAGTTTACAACCCTATACATTATTAGATATGTGGACACACACCCTACATTAGAGATAAGAAATAAAAATGAGTGTGGACAAGGTTGGCACTAGCAGTAAAAAGAAGAGAACAATAGTAAAGAGAATAGACCAGGGAGAACATGGGACTCAATGTATAGAAATTAAGGATATAGTTGAAGATATTGCTACCACATTATTGGATATAGGGGGATCATCCCATATAAACCCCCATCCTCTGGGTCAGAAAAGAACAATAGTGGTAAGAAATATAAAAATAAATAATCCAAGATCTAGGACAAGAGCCCATGTAGCCAAGAGTGGAGGGTAGTAGGGGAAAAGGAGGCACGCACGAAGAGTGGAGGGTAGCAGGGGAGAAGGAGGGAGAGGAGGAGGAGAAGGAGGGAGAGGAGCACAGGAGAAGGAGGGAGAGGCGCACAGGCTAAATTTCGATGCCACAGACTTCCCTGGAAAAACCCATGGTATGAAAAAATAGTCTCTAAACCCATTTTTCCTCCATATTCAGCTATTGATCTCACACCTCGCAGGATAGTGATTTAGTGTCATGTTGACTCTGTATTTGTTTTCTATTTTATTGTTTGACTTAATTTTCTTCCAAAATAAATCGTTGAGTATGTTATTCCAATTTTTTCCTACCCCTTCCAAAGCAAATCACTGAGTATGAGTCGTATTCGTATATTCCCATGCTCATTTACCTCCCAAGCATAGAGATTTCTCATTTAACTCCCAATCATAGCAAATTATTCCCTCTC
This sequence comes from Picea engelmannii, assembly GCA_009831015.1. NCBI lineage: Eukaryota > Viridiplantae > Streptophyta > Pinopsida > Pinales > Pinaceae > Picea > Picea engelmannii. The sequence goes on from ML778048.1 coordinate 655,387, forward strand.
ACCTTCCTACTCTGCTTCTTCTTCTTATGGGCATTCTTATTATGATATCTTCTGAATTCCTGATATAGAGTTTAGGGTTTAGTCTTTTTCTTAATCCCTCTTCTACATGAGAATAAGGAGCCCTCAATATAATAATGAGGATAGGAATCAGTGAACCACTTGTCTAGAAGAGATCCTAGTATGTGGAATAGATCCTACCTAGTTTGTGCTAATCTTTAGGAAGTGTGGAAGAGTAATAAGCTTATGTTGGATTACTGAGAGGGGGGGTGAATCAGTAATAGAGCAATTTAATCATCTTTAACCATATAATCCAAGTGTTATACCAATGAATAATTATCATCCAATAACTACAGAGTAAATAAGAAATGAAAAAATGAACAAACATACACATACACAGTACACTAGTGTTTTACGTGGAAACCCAAATCGGGGGAAAACCACAGAATGCTTTTTCTTATATGTATTGAAGAATTACATTCATTGGAAGCACAGAATTCCTTTGTTTTCCAGTTGCAACTAGAAAGAGGCTCCAACCCTCTAGTTTCTTAGGCTACAACCTGAGGGAAGCTCCAACTCCCCAATTCTCTGGCTACAATCAGAAGGAGGCTACAACCCCCTATGTTCTCTGGCTACAACCACCTGTCCTTGCCCCATCCTGCCACCCTGAAGTAGAAGTAGAATGATGGAACCAGTGTCAACCTGGCACTGTGAGATATACTGCTATAAACCTGTACCAATAAATATGAACCATGCATCAACCGTGCATCAACCTGTACCTCAACCTATAACCCATCTGTACCATAAAAAAGTGCATCAACCATGCACTAACCTATACAAAATAACTTGTAATCAACTTTTACCATAAACAAGTCCATCCAATCATGTACCAAGTATGTACCAATCATGTGTCAACTACTCATCAACTATGAATCATCAATATGTACCAACATCATCAACTATACACCTCATGTATGTGTCAACTCATCAACTATTTGTCTCAACCATGTACTCAAAATGTACCTCAACCAAAATATCTCATCAATTTAATCATCCAAATCTGATATGTAGCTCTGTAATAGACCTAGTGTATATGATCACATTCCTGCAAACCTTCCTTAACTTCAACAACAAGAGACTAGCATTTTCATCAAACTTTTCTTTAGTCTCACATGCCTAGTTTTGGATTAGTCAACAACCCTAACTTGAAGTAATAATAACTTTTTACCTGTAATGTATAAAGATATGAAATTGATATACAATGTTATTTAGTGTGTTTTATGCAATTAATCTAGGTGCCACTACTTGGAGCCTCTCAAAAAAGGAGTTATAACAAAAATGACATACCTTGTTGAGTTTTGGCTTATTCTAGAGAGCGACCTTGTAGAGCGTGCCCCGCACAGAATATTTGTTGAATTGATATGAAAATATTACAAAGAATACTAAACACTGTAACCTAACCAAAATCTGATTTCACTGAATTCGGATCTATTATGAAGAAGTTATGATGTTTTTACTCGAAACACCTGTTTTTGGCTAGTTTTAAGACTAGCCACAAACCTTATTTTCCATGGACTGTAACTCCAAAAATAAAATGGCCCACATGCTGAATTTTTTACCATAGATACTTGGATATGTTTTCTAAATTAAATAGAAATTTCATGGTTTGAATAATTATAGAAAAAAATGTATAGCGAAAATGGTGAGATGACCTGTAAATAACATACCTTAAAAAGCACCATCAAAAGAATTTATCATTCCTTGCATTTCGGCCTTATTTTCTTCACCTTCCCTCAGAATTTCGGCTTAGATATCCTTGGTTACCTCAGAAACATATAGATATTCAATATTCTCAAGTGTGATTAAAATGAGAGAGCCTTGCCTCTTATTTATACTCTCCAAATAGCTTCCTTAAAAACATCTTCTAGGTCACTTGGCCCGCTTTCCTTATTTTAGGGTTAATCCACTTCTAATTTCTCCATTAAATTTATTATTGAAATAATTTATTTTGTATTCACTTTGAATTATAATAAACTCATCATTTCACTTTATTATTTACCTTTTAAAATCTCTTAAACCACTTTGACTACTTTGACCTTTTGGGGCTTCTAGATGACATATGAGGGTCCTCCAACTTCGTAAGGTCATAACTCTCAAACCGTGAGGAGTTATGTGACATTCAACATACCACCAAAAATGGAATGACATGTACTATCCATCTAGAATAGTATTACCTTAAAATATAGCAAAAATCATATTGTTATCCATCAAACAAACTTGGGTCCATTACCCAAACCTGGGTTCTCCAACTTCACATGGTCATAACTCTCTAACCATGAGGAGTTATGTGATATTATACATACCACCAGAAATGGAATGATAAGAAATATACATCTAGGATAGTTTCCTTGACAAATTCACTATCCTTCATTTCATTATTCCACAATTAAGCATGGGTTGTCTTACTCCGCAAAGCATCTTCCCGTGAGGGATTTCACCATAAGGGGACCACTTTGGAGTTCATCCATATTTACTTCTTATCAACCATGAAAAAAAAATAATGAGTCATATTTACATCAAACAATCTTGGGTCCATTACCCAAACCTTTGTGCTACGAGGCTTTCTTCAAGGGTTGACATCAATGACAACCAATCTTAATCAACAATCTCCCCCTTTGGCACTGGTGGCAACACTATGATGCAATACTAAAATCATATCAGTCATGCTCCCCCTAGAACTATGCCTCTGTCCTCTGCATATGATAAATCTGCTCCCCCTGGAACCATGCCTCTTTCCTCTGCATCTGAAAAATCTCTTCCCCTTTGTCATCAATGGCAAAGGTATCTTTCCATCCAGGGCTTTTCCGTCTGACTGAACTGCCCTCTTATGGTGCTTACTCATGTACATATAAGACATATAAGATAATCATTCAAAAAGCATTAAAAAAGAATTCATTTTGGAGTACAAATAACTCCAACTCTTTGGTGAAGATATTCAAAGGCTTCTCGTGGAAGTGGTTTTGTAAAGATATCTGCCACTTGTTCTTTTGTGCCCACATACTCAACTCTGATGTTCTTTTCTACAACCTATTCCCATAGAAAGTGACACTTGATTGGAATGTGCTTCATCTTGGAGTGCATCATCGGGTTTTTTGAGATACTGATGGCACTTGTATTATCAAAATATATCAGAATGGGTTCATCATACTCAACCTGTATATCTGTCAAAGTTTGTTTCATCTAATGAAAATGTGTACAACATGAAGCTGCTGCAATATACTCTGCCTCAACTGTAGATAGAGATACTGATGATTGTTTCATGCTTAGCCATGATACAAAACACTCACCTAATTAGAACGTTGCTCCACTAGTGCTTCATCGGTCATCAATACAACCTGCCCAATCTACATCTGTGTAGGCAATAAGTGATAGATCTTTTCCTTTTGGATACCATAATCCAAACTCTTTTGTTCCTTTGAGATATTTGAAAATCCTCTTTACTGCTAATACATGTGATTCCTTTGGTGATGCTTGAAATCATGCCACCTGTCCAACTGCTTGCATTGCATCTGGTCTGGATGTTGTCACATATATTAGGCTGCCAATCATTGACCTGTATTTCCTTTGATTTGTAGACTTTGAATCATCATATTTGCTCAACTTACAATTGGTTTGGATGGGAGTGATAATTGGTTTGCAATCTTCCATTCCAAACCCCTTTAGCATTTATTTGATATACTTGGTTTGAGAAATAAAAATTCTTTGGTTTCTTTGACGTACCTGAAGTCCCAGAAAGAAGGATAGTTCTCCAAGTAACGACATTTCAAATTCATTCTGCATGTCTTTTGCAAATTTCTGGCTTAATCTATCATCATCACTACCAAAAATAATATCATCAACATAAACTTCAATTAATAAAATATTACCTTGAATTACCTTGATGTAGAGGTTGTTGTCTGCACTTCCTTTTTTGAACCCTACCTCCTGCAGATACTTATCCAGTCTGGAGTACCATGCTCTAGGAGCCTATTTTAGACCATACAAGGCCTTATTTAATTTACATACATAGTCTGTGTTCTCTGGCAATTGAAATCCTTTGGCTGTTCAATGTAGACTTATTCTTCAAGTTCCCCATTCAGAAAAGCTAATTTTACGTCCATCTAATATACTTTAACATTTTTGGAGCATGCATAAGCTAAAAGTAAATGGATTGCTTCCATTCTGGCAACTGGGGAAAATGTCTCTTCAAAGTCGATTCCTTCAATCTATGCATATCCCTTACATACCAATCTAGCTTTGCTCCTTGTAACCTGTCCATCTTCATTCAATTTATTCCTAAAAACCAATTTTGTACCGATCACATTCTTATTCTTTGGTCTTGGAACCAATTACTAAGTGTCATTTTTCTCTATTTGATCCAATTCTTCATCCATGGCCTTATTCCAAAATTCATCCTTGCTGGCTTCTTCAAAACAATTTGGTTCAATTGTAGATAAGAGTGGTAGGTGTGTTTGTTTTGGTAAATGGATTTTTCTTCTAGTCTCAACTCCTGCATCTTTGTTTCCAATAATTTGATCTGAGGGATGATTCTTCTATACTCATTTTCTAGGTGTCTTTGGAGATACTTTCTGAGCTTGCTCTTCTTCTTTTGTTAGATTCTCTTCATCTTCATCTTCCTCTTCTACTTATTTTTCATCTTCTTCTTTGAAAAGTTGTTCCATTGATTTGTTTTCTTCTTCCTTTGATTTTGGTCTGCCTGTTTCAACAATTGTTATGTTGATGCTTTCCACAACTTTGTTCAATCTTAGATTGTAACACTTGTATGTTTTCCTTGTAGTTGAGTAACCAACAAGTATTCCTTTGTCCACACGAGAGTCAAACTTTCTCATTCTGTCATCTTCTCTTTTAATGTAGCATTTGCTTTCAAAAACTTTGAAGTGCTTCACATTTGCTGGTCTTCCTTTCCATAGCTCGTAGGGAGTTTTATCAGTGTTTTTTCTGAGAATTACTCTATTTTGAATGTGAACTGTTGTATGCAGTGCCTGTGTCCAAAATATATCTATCAATTTGGAATCCATTAGCATTGTTCGAGCCATTTCTTGTACTGTCATGTTCTTTCTTTCAACAACTCCATTTTGTTGAGGTGTACTAGCAATGAAGATTGCCTTTTTATTCCATGACTGCTGCAATAGTCCTTAAATTCCTTTGAAGTGAACTCTCCTCCATTATCAGATCTCAAACATTCAATTCTTGAATCCATCTCATTTTCAACCATTTCCTTGTAGATCTTGATGTTTTCAAAAGCTTCTAACTTGTTCTTGAGAAAGCAAACTGCAGTCATGCTTGTATAATCATCAACTAATAACATAAAGTATTTTTCACCTTTTAATCCCTTTGTTGTAGTTGGTCCAAATAGATCAGTGTGCACAATTTCCAGCGGTCTTGTTGTCGAATATTCCTTTTATTTGAACATGGTCTTTGTTTTCTTTCCTTGTTGACAATGCTTGCATAAAGTGTTGGTTGGTTTCGTGATATGGGGCATTTATCTGACTGCTTCTCTTTTGCTGACTTTTACAAGGTTATCAAAATGCATGTGACCCATTCTTCTATGCCATAGCCAACTTTTATATTCCTTTCCTAGACAACACTTTTCATTTTCAATTTCACTTAGGAGATTATGTTTCATATGTTCTACCAGTGGAACATTTTTTTGCCTTTTCATTCTTGTTCCCAATTCAGACTGTGCCTTCTCCAATGAAATTGGATGAATTATCATTTCCGAAGGCGACTGATCCATTTTTTTTATTTTCATAATGTAAGAAATTTGTCTTTATCACCTGTCATGTGTTTTGAACATCCATTGTCAACATACCAACAGTGTTTTTTCTATTTATCTTGTAGAGCGACTTTTCATTCTTCATTGTTATACTGATCTTGCTTTCTTATCCATGTCATTTTTTGAGGTTCTTGTCTGTGACTGTTGTTATTCTGTTCAGGTTCTTTAGAAGGGACCGTCATTATGCAATCCTTGGACATGTGTCCAAAATTGTTACATTTGTAACATTCCACTTCATTGCTCAAAGATTCAAACCTATTGTAACTTCTTCTTTATGTGTCACTAGGTCTCCTTGAATAATCCATTTGTGTACAAATCTCAAATTTGTTACTGTTCCTGTTGTTAGCTCTGTAATTCACAGTTTTATGTCCAAAATTATGACATGCATAACATAAACAAAAATATATAGTTTGATGCCTGGGAGTTGAAGATCTTCTGAAAGGAGGTGCTCTTATGAATTCTTTTTCGTCTTGAGGCCTATCTGTCTGTTGTTGATTATGAAATTTGAATCTTCTTGGTGGAGGAGTGTCCCTATAATCTTCCTTGTATATCTTCCTATCCTCTTTGATTGTTTCTACATAGCTCTTTGTATTTGTTTCTTTCTCTATTGTTTTGGATCTTGATCCCTTTTCTATCTGATTGTATCCAACTCTGAACTTGTCAAGATGAGATTTTTGACTGCTGATAGTGTCATCCAGAACTTTTGAGCTATTCTGCATATTTTTATTTTGAATTCCATTTCTTGGTGTGAAAACCTCTACTTCGAAGTTTCCAATGATCTTGTCCTTTTCTTCTAGTTGTTCTTTGAGTGCTTCTTCAATTCTTTTATCTTGTTCTATTTGAACCTTCAATTTTTTCATCATTTGTTCTAGTTCTCGAGTGTCCTTTTTCTTGTCTAGTTCTGCTTGTAGTTTCTTGTTTTTCTTCTTTTCTCTTTTGATAACTTCTATGGAGCACATTAATTCTTATCGATAGTCAACTTCTGCCTCTTCAATTTCTTCTTCGACTTATTCACATTCTTCTCTGGCTTCTTCATATTATTCTTATGAGGCTTCTTTGTCAGAGTATTTTACTTCCATGAATAAAAATCTTATTGTCTCATTGTCACTGACTTCATCTTCATCTAATGATGAGATGTCTTCTTTGGTGTATAAGTTTTTCTTAAAAACTTTCTTTATAGTTATTTTTCCTTTATATGTGTGTTTTCCTTTTGAGTAACCTTCATCATTTCTCTTTTTCTTATGAGGATATTTGTTAGCAAAATGACCAATACCATCACAATTAAAACAAATTAAAGGGAGATTACCTCTATACCTACCGTTAGTTCCCTTGTTCAGTCTTTTGATGAAGTTGGCCACTTCTTCATCATCTTCTGAGGCGTCACTGTTGTTGCTATATTCTTCTTGCTCCTTTTTATTTTTCTTTTATCTTTTGGATGCCTTGAAAGCTACTTCTTTTACATCTGGATTTTCCTGCTCAGTTCTCATTTCATATGTTGTGAAGATTCCATGCAGTTCGTCCATGCTTATTGAGTCCAGATCTGATCTTTCTTCTAGTGTTGATATCTTAGGGTTGAATCTCAAAGGAAGAGATCTTAGTATCTTTTGAACAATTACAGATTCTTCAATTTTATTCTCCCAATCTTATGATTGCATTCACTATTTCATCGATTCATAAGAAGTAGGTTGCAATATCTTCATCTTCCTTCATTTATAGTTGTTCGAACTGACCTCTGTAAGTCTGAAGCTTTGCTTCTTTGACTTTTGTATCTCCTTCATAAATATTTTGAAGCTTGTCCCAAATATCTTTAGCAGATTTACAGTGTGCAACTTTGGTGAATACTGTATCACTGAGACCATTCAAAAGTGAATTTGTGGCTTTTGAATTATTCTCACCGAGTTTTACTGCTTTGTCATTTTTTGGTGGAACTATTGGTTCTTTGTATCCATCTATAATTGATTGCCAAACTTGAAATCCCTGTGCCTGTATATATGTCCTCATCCTTATGCTCCAAAAAACATACTTTTGTCCATCAAACTGTGGTATTCCATTTTTATATGAGTTGGTACTCTCCATGATCTACCTTTCAGTGGTTAAACTTATTTTTTAAGGAACCTTCTCTGATACCAATTGTTGGATTACTGAGAGGGGGGGTGAATCAGTAATAGAGAAACTTAATCCTTTTTAACCATATAATTCAAGTGTTATATCAATGAAGCATTATCATCCAATAACTGCAGAGTAAATAAGTAATGAACAAATGAACAAACATACACATACACAGTACACCAGTGTTTTACGTGGAAACCCGAATCGAAAGAAAACCACAGAATGATTTTTCTTATATGTCTTGAAGAATTACATTCATTGGAAGCACCAAATTCCTTTGTTTTGTAGCTGCAACTTGAAGGAGGCTTCAACCCCTTAGTTTCTCAGGCTACAAATTGAGGGAAGCTCCAACTCCCCAATTCTCTGGCTACAACCAGAAGGAGGCTACAACCCCCTATGTTCTTCGACTACAATTGGAAGGTGGCTACAACCACCCGTCCTTGCCCCGTCCTGCCACCCTGAAGTAGAAGCATAATGATGAAACCACTGTCAACCTGTCACTGTGAGATATACCACTGTAAACCTATACCAATAAATCGGAACCATGCATCAAACTATGCCACAACCTGTAATCAACCTATACCATAAACAAGTGCATCAACCATGCACCAACCTGTACCAAATAACCTGTAATCAACCTTTACCATAAACAAGTGCATCCAACCATGTACCAAGTATGTACCAATCATGTGTCAACTACTCATCAACTATGACTCATCAATATGTACCAATATCATCAACTATACACCTCATGTATGTGCCAACTCATAAACTACTTGTCTCAACTATGTACTCAGCATGTACCTCAACCAAAAGACCTCATCAATTTCATCATCCAAATCTGATTTGTAGCTCTATAATAGACCTGGTGTATATGATCACATTCCTGCAAACCTTCCTCAACTTCAACAACAAGAGACTAGCATTTTCATCAAACTTTTCTTTAGTCTCGCATGCCTAGTTTTGGATTAGTCAACAACCCTAACTTGAAGTAATCATAACTTTGTACCTCTAATGTATAAAGATATGAAACTGATACAAATTTTTTTTTAGTGTGTTTTATGCAATTCCTCCAGGTGTCACTACTTGGAACCTCCCATAAAGGAGTTATAGCAAAATGGCATACCTTGTTGAATTCTGGATTATTCTAGAGAGCGACATTGTAGAGCGTGCCCCGCACAGAATATTTGTTGAATTTATCTGAAACTATTACACTGAATACTAAATAATGTACCCTAACCAATACATTTATTTTCAATGAATTTGGATATGTTATAAAGAAGTTATGAAATTTTTACCCGAAACACCTGTTTTTGACTAGTTTCAGGACTAGCCAGAAACCCTATTTTCTACAAACTGTAACTCCAAAAATACAATGCCCCACAAGATGAATTTTTTAAAAAAGATTCTTGGATATATTTAATCAATGAAATAGAAATTCCATGGTCTGAATCATTATAGAAAAAAATTTATAGCTAAAATGGTGAGATGACCTGTAAATAACATACCTTAGAAAGCACCATCAAAAGAATTTATCCTTCCTTGCATTTCGGCCTTCTTTTCTTCACCTTCCCTCAGAATTTTGGCGTCGATATCCTTGGTTAACTTAGACACATATAGATATTCAATATGCTCAAGGTGATTAAAATGAGAGAGCCTTTCCTCTTATTTATACTCTCCAAGTGGCTTCCTTAAAAACATCTTCTAGGTCACTTGGCCCACTTTCCTTATTTTAGGGTTAACCCACTTCTAATTTCTCCATTAAATTTATTATTGAAATAA
>ML778048.1:665186-682576 GCA_009831015.1 Picea engelmannii
TTTGACCTTTTGGGGCTTCTAGATGACATATGAGGGTCCTCCAACTTCGTAAGGCCATAACTCTCAAACTGTGAGGATTTATGTGACATTCCACATACCACCAGAAATGGAATGACATGTAATATCCATATAGAATAGTATTACCTTCAAATATAGGAAAACTCATACCCTTATCCATCAAACAAAGTTGGGTCCATTACCCAAACCTGGGTTCTCCAATTTCACATGGTCATAGCTTTCTAACCGTGAGGAGTTATGTGATGTTCTACATACCACTGGAAATGGCATGACAAACACTATACATCTAGGATAGTTTCCCTAACAAATTCACTATCCTTCATCTCATTATTCCACAATTAAGCATGGGTTCTCTTACTCCGCAAAGCGTCTTCCCGTGAGGGATTTCACCATAAGGGGACCACTTTGGAGTTCATCCATAATTACTTCTTATCAACCATGAAAAAAAAATAATGAGTCATATTTACATCAAAAAATCTTGGGTCCATTACCCAAACCTTTGTGCTATGGGGATTTCTTCAAGGGTTGACATCAATGACAACCAATCTTAATCAACAATCTCCCCCTTTGGAATTGATGGAAACACTATGATGCAATATTGAAATCATATCACTCATGCTCCCCCTGGAAACATGCCTCTGTCCTCTGCATATAATAAATATCCTCTCCCTGGAACCATGCCTCTGTCTCGTGCATCTGATAAATCTCTCCCCCTTTGTCATCAATGGAAAAGGTATCTTTCCATCCGGGGCTACTCGTCGTGACTGAACTCTCCTCTTATGGTGCTTCCTCGTGTACATCTAAGACATATAAGATAAGCATTCAAAAAGCATTAAAAAAACATTCATTTTGGAGTAGAAATAACTCTAAGTCATTGGCGAAGATATTCAAAGGCTTCTCGTGGAAGTGGTTTTGTAAATATGTCTACCACTTGTTCTTTTGTGCCCACATACTCAACTCTGATGTTCTTTTCTGCAACCTATTCCCATAGAAAGTGATACTTGATTGGAATGTGCTTCGTCTTGAAGTGCATCACCAAGTTTTTTGAGATACTGATGGCACTTGTATTATCACAATATATTGGGATGGGCTCATCATACTCAACATGTATATCTATCAAAGTTTGTTTCATCCAATGAACATGTGTACAACATGATGATGCTGCAATATACTATGCCTCGACTGTATATAGAGATACTGATGATTATTTCTTGCTTAACCATGATACCAAATACTCACCTAAGTAGAATGCTTCTCCACTGGTACTTCGTCGGTCATCAATACAACCTACCCAATCTGCGTTTGTGTAGGCAATAAGTGATAGATCTTTCCCTTTTGGATACCATAATCCAAACTCTTTTGTTCCTTTGAGATATCTGAAAATCCTCTTTACTGCTAATACATATGATTCCTTTGGTGCTTCTTGAAATCATGTCACCTGTCCAGCTGCTTGCATTACATCTGGTCTAGATGCTGTCACATATAGTAGGTTGCCAATCATTGACCTGTATTGCCTCTGATCTGTAGACTTCGAATCATCATCTTTGCTCAACTTACAACACGTTTGCATGGGAGTGATAACTGGTTTGCAATCTTCCATTCCAAACCTCTTTAACATTTATCTGATATATTTGGTTTGAGAAATAAAAGTTCCTTGGTTGCTTTGACGTATCTGAATTCCCAGAAAGAAGGATAGTTCTCCAAGTAACTACATTTCAAATTCATTCTGCATGTCTTTTGTAAATTTCTGGCTTAACCTATCATCATCACTACCAAAAATAATATCATCAACATAAACTTCAATTAATAAATTATTACCTTGACTTACCTTGATGTAGAGGTTGTTGTTTGTACTTCTTTTTCTTAACCCTGCCTGTTGCAAATACTTATCCAGTCTGGAGTACCATGCTCTAGGAGCCTGTTTTAGAGCATACAATGCCTTCTTTAATTTACATACATAGTTTGTGTTCTCTGATAACTGAAATCATTTTGGTTGTTCAATGTAGATTTCTTCTTCAATATCCCCATTCGAGAAAGATGATTTTACGTCCATCTGATATAATTTAACATTTTTGGAGCATGCATAATCTAAAAGTAAACGGATTGCTTCCATTCTAGCAACTGGAGAAAATGTCTCTTCAAAGTCAACTCCTTCAATCTGTGCATATCCTTTACATACCAATCTAGCTTTGTTCCTTGTAACCTGTCCATCTTCATTCAATTTATTCCTGAAAACCCATTTTGTGCCAATCAGATTCTTATTCTTTAGTCTTGAAACCAATTCCCAAGTGTCATTTTTCTCTATTTGATCCAATTCTTCATCCATGGCCTTATTCCAAAATTCATCCATGTTGGCTTCTTCAAAACAGTTTGGTTCAATTGTAGATAAGAGTGGTAGGTGTGTTTGTTCTAGTGAATCGAATTTTCTTCTAGTCTCAACTCCTACATTTTTGTTTCCAATAATCTAATCTGAAGGATGATTCTTTTGTACTCATTTGCTAGGTGTCTTTGGAGATACTTTCTGAACTTGCTCTTCTACTTCTGTCGGATTCTCTTCATCTTCATATTCCTCTTTTAGTTCTTTTTCATTTTTCATCTTCTTCTTCGAAAAGTTGTTCCATTGATTTGTTTTCTTCTTCCTTTGATTCTGGTCTGCCTGTTTCATCAATTGTTACGTTGATGCTTTCTACAACTTTGTTCAATCTTAGATTGTAACACTTGTATGCTTTCCTTGTAATTGAGTAACCAACAAGTATTCCTTTGTCCACAGGAGAGTCAAACTTTCCCATTCTGCCATCTTCTCTTTTGATGTAGCATTTGCTTCCAAAAACTCTGAAGTGCTTCACATTGGCTGGTCTTCCTTTCCATAGCTTGTAGGGAGTTTTATCAGTGTTGTTTCTAAGCATTACTTTGTTTTGAATGTGAATTTTTGTATGCACTGCCTATGTCCAAAATATATCTGTCAACTTGGAATCCATTAGCATTGTTCGAGCCATTTCTTGTACTATCCTATTCTTTCTTCAACAACTCCATTCTGTTGAGGTGTCCTAGCAATGGACAATTGCTTTTTTATTCCATGACTGCTATAGTAGTCCATTAATTCCTTTGAATTGAAATCTTCTCCATTATCAAATCTCAAACATTTGATTCTTGAATCCATCTCATTTTCAACCATTTCCTTGTAGATCTTGAAGTTTTCAAAATTCCGACTTGTTCTTAAGAAAGAAAACTGCAGTCATTCTTGTATAATCATCAACTAATAACATAAAGTATTTTTCACCTTTTAAGCCCTTTATTGTAGTTGGTCCAATTAAATCAGTGTGCACAATTTCCAGTGGTCTTGTTGTTGAATATTCCTTTGATTTGAACCTGGTCTTTGTTTTCCTTCCTTGATGACAATGCTTGCATAAAGTGTTGGTTGGTTTCATGATCTAGGGCATTTCTCTGACTGCTTCTCTTTTGCTGACTTTGACAAGGTTATCAAAATGCATGTGACCCATTCTTCTATGCCATAACCAACTTTAATCTTCCTTTCCTAGACAACACTTTTCATTTCCAATTTCACTTAACACATATATTTTGTTTGAAGTTCTTGCAGTGATACCGACCAATTTCCCTGAACCTTATTTTCTTATCTCACACTTTTCTGAATCGAAAGTAAGTTTATGACCTTGGTCACACATTTGACTCACACTTAGAAGATTATGTTTCACATATTCTACCAGTAGAACATTTTGTTCCTTTTCATTCTTGTTCCCAATTCGGACTGTGCCTTCTCCAATGATGTTGGATGAATTATCATTTCCAAAGGAGACTGATCCATTTTTTTCTTTTCATAATGTAAGAAATTTGTCTTTATCACCTACCATGTGTTTTGAACATCCATTGTCAACATACCAACCATGTTTCTTCTACTTAGCTTGTAGACAGACTATGCATTCTTCATTGTTATACTGATCTTTCTTTCTTATCCATGTCGTTTTCTGAGGTTCTTATTTGTGACTGTTGTTATTCTGTTGAGGTTCTTTAGGAGGGACTGTCATTCTGCAATCCTTGGCCATGTGTCCAAAATTGTTACATTTGTAACATTCCACTTCAGTGCTCAAAGATTAAAACTTGTTGTAACTTATTCTTTGTGTGTCACTAGGTCTCCTTGAATAATCCCTTTGTGTATAACTCTCAAAGTTGTTACTGTTCCTGTTGTTAGCTCTGTAGTTCACAGCTTTATGTCCAAAATTATTACATGCATAACATAAACCAAAAAATATAGTTTGATACCTGGGAGTTGAATATCTTATGAAAGGAGGTGCTCTTGTGAATCCTTTTTCTTCTTGAGGCCTATCTGTCTATTGTTGATTCTGAAATTTGAATCTTCTTGGTGGAGGAGTGTCCTTGTAATCTTCCTTGAATATCTTCCTATCCTCTTTTATTATTTCTGCATAGCTCTTTGGATTTGTTTCTTGCTCTGTTGTTTTGGATCTTGATCCCTTTTCTGTCTGATTGTATCCAACTCCGAACTTGTCAAGATGAGATTTTTTACTGTTGATAGTGTCATCTAGAAATTTTGAGCTATTCTGCATTTTTTTTTTTTGAATATCATTTCTTAGTGTGACAACCTCTGCTTCGAAGTTTCTAATGATCTTGTCCTTTTATTCTAGTTGTTCTTTGAGTGCTTCTTCAATTCTTTTATCTTCTTCTATTTGAACCTTCAATTTTTTGATCATTTGTTTTAGTTCTCGAGTGTCCTTTTTGTTGTCTAGTTCTACTTGTAGTTTCTTGTTTTTATTCTTTTCTCTTATGATAACTTCTATGGCACACATTAATTCTTCTTGATAGTCAACTTTTGCCTCTTCAATTTCTTCTTCGACTTCTTCACATTCTTATTCGGCTTCTTCATATTCTTCTTTAGAGTCTTCTTTGTCAGAGTCTTTTACTGCCATGAATAGAACTCTTCCTGTCTCATTGTCACTGACTTCATCTTCATCTGATGATGAGATGTCTTCTTTGTTGTATAATATTTTCTTGAAAACTTTCTTTATAGTTATTTTGCCTTTATATGTGTATTTTCCTTTTGAGTAACCTTCATCATTTCTCTTTTTCTTATGAGTACATTTGTTAGAAAAATGACCAATACCATCACAGTTAAAACAAATTAAAGGGAGATTACCTCTATACCTACCGTTGGTTCCCTTGTTCAGTCTTTTGATGAAGTTGGACACTTCTTAATCATCTTCAGAGGCATCACTGCTATTGCTATAGTCTTCTTGTTCCTTTTTATTTTTCTTTGATGTTTTGGATGCCTTCAAAGCTGCTTCTTTTACATCTGGATTTTCCTGCTCAGTTCTCATTTCATATGATGTGAAGATTCCATGCAGTTCATCCATGCTTATTGAGTCTAGATACGATCGTTCTTCTAGTGCTGATATCTTAGGGTTGAATCTCATAGGTAGAGATCTTAGTATCTTTTGAAAAATTACAGATTCTTCAATTTCTTCTCCCAATCCTATGATTTCATTCATTGTTTCATCGACTCATAAGAAGTATGTTGCGATATCTTCATCTCCTTCATTTTTAGTTGTTCGAACTGACCTCTATAAGTCTGAAGCTTTGCTGCTTTGACTTTTGTATCTCCATCATAAATATTTTGAAGCTTGTCCCAAATCTCTTTAATGGATTTAGAGTGTGCAAATTTGGTGAATACCATATCACCGAGACCATTCAAAAGTGGATTTATGGCTTTGGAATTATTCCCACCGAGTTTTACTTCTTTGTCATTTGTTGGTGGAACTGCTTGTGCTGTGTATCCATCTACAATTGATTGACAAACTTGAAATCCCTGTGCCTGTATATATGTCCTCATCCTTATGCTCCAAAAAACATACTTCTGTCCATCAAAATGTGGTATTCCATTTTTATATGAGTTGGTACTCTCCACGATCTACCTTTCAGTGGTTAAACTGATTTATTAAGGAACCTGCTCTGATACCAATTGTTGGATTACTGAGAGGGGGGGTGAATTAGTAATAGAGCAATTTAATCCTTTTTAACCATATAATCCAAGTGTTATATCAATGAAGCATTATCATCCAATAACTGCAGAGTAAATAAGAAATGAACAAATGAACAAACATACACATACATAATACACTAGTGTTTTACGTGGAAACCCAAATCGGAAGAAAACCACAGAATGTTTTTTCTTATATGTGTTGAAGAATTACATTCATTGGAAGCAACAAATTCCTTTGTTTTCCAGTTGCAACTGGGAGGAGGCTCTGACCCCCTAGTTTCTTAGGCTACAACCTGAGGGAAGCTCCAACTCCCCAATTCTCTGGCTACAACCAAAAGGAGGATACAACCCCCTATGTTCTCCGACTACAACCACCCATCCTTGCCCCGTTCTGCCACCCTGAAGTAGAAGCAGAATGATGGAACCATTGTCAGCCTGTCACTGTGAGATATATTGTTATAAACCTGTACCAATAAATCTGAACCATGCATCAACCTATACCATAAACAAGTGCATCAACCATGCACCAACCTGTACCAAATAACCTGTAATCACCCTGTACCATAAACAAGTGCATCCAACCATGTACCAAGTATGTACCAATCATGTTTCAACTACTCATCAACTATGACTCATCAATATGTATCAACATCATTAACTATACACCTCATGTATGTGCCACCTCATCAACTACTTGTCTCAATCATGTACTTAATATGTACCTGAACCAAAAGCCCTCATCAATTTCGTCATCCAAATCTGATTTGTAACTTTGTAATAGACCTGGTGTATATGATCACATTCCTGCAAACCTTCCTTAACTTTAACAACAAGAGACTAGCATTTTCATCAAACTTTTCTTTAGTCTCGCATGCCTAGTTTTGGATTAGTCAACAACCCTAACTTAAAGTAATCATAAATTTGTACCTGTAATGTATTAATATATGAAACTGATAAAAAATGTGTTTCAATGTGTTTTATGTAGTTTTTCCAGGTTTCACTACTTGGAACCTCTCAGGAAAGGAGTTATAGAAAAAATGGCATACCTTGCTGAATTCTGGATTATTCTAGAGAGTGTCCTTGTAGAGCGTGTCCCACACAGAGTAATTTTTGAATTGATCTGAAACTATTACACATAATACTAAATATTGTACCCTAACCAATTCATTTGGTTTCACTAAATTTGGATCTGTTATGAATAGGTTATGACATTTTTACCCGAAACGCCTATTTTTGACTAGTTTTAGGACTAGCCAGAAACCTTATTTTCCATGGATTGTAACTCCAGAAATACAATGACCCACAAGATGAATGTTTTAGCATAGATACTTGGATATGTTTTCTCAATAAAATAGCAATTTCACGGTCTGAATCATTATAGAAAAAAAGTTATAGAAAAAATGGTGAGATGACTGGTAAATACCATACCTTAGAAAGCACCATCAAAAGAATTTATCCTTCCTTGCATTTCAACCTTCTTCTCTTCACCTTCCATCAGAATTTCAGCTTATATATCCTTGGTTACCTCAGACACATATAGATATTCAGTATTCTCAAGTTTGATTAAAATGAGAGAGCCTTGCCTCTTATTTATACTCTCCAAGTGGCTTCCTTAAAAACATCTTCTAGGTCACTTGGCCCACTTTCCTTATTTTAGGGTTAACCCACTTCTAATTTATCCATTAAATTTATTATTGAAATAATTTATTTTTTAATCAATTTGAATTATAATACACTCATCACTTCACTTTAATATTTACCTTTTAAAATCTCTTAAACTACTTTGACTACTTTGACCTTTTGGGGCTTCTATATGACATATGAGGGTCCTCCAACTTCGTAAGGCCATAACTCTGAAACCGTGAGGAGTTATGTGGCATTCCACATACCACCAGAAATGGAATGACATGTACTATCCATATAGAAAAAATGATACTATTATCCATCAAACAAACTTGGGTCCATTACCCAAACCTGGGTTCTCCAACGTCACATGGTCATAACTCTCTAACCGTGAGGACTTATGTGACATTCTACATACCAACGGAAATGGCATGACAAACACTATACATATGAGATAGTTTCCTTGACAAATTCACTATCCTTCATCTCATTATTCCACAATTAAGCATGGGTTTTCTTACTCCGTAAAGCATCTTCCCGTGAGGGCTTTCACCATAAGGGGACCACTTTGGAGTTCATCCATATTTAATTCTTATCAACCATGAAAAAAAAATAATGAGTCATATTTACATCAAACAATATTGGTTCTATTACCCAAACCTTTGTGCTACGGGGCTTTCTTCAAGGGTTGACATCAATGACAACCAATCTTAATCAACAATCTCCCCCTTTGGCATTGATGGCAACACTATGATGCAATACTGAAATCATATCACTCATGCTCCCCCTGGAACCATGCCTCTGTCCTCTACATCTGATAAATCTACTCCCCCTGGAACCATGCCTCTGTCCTCTGCATCTAATAAATCTCTCCCCCTTTGTCATCAATGGCAAATGTATCTTTCCATCTAGGGCTGCTCCCCCTAACTGAATTGTCTTCTTATGCTGCTTCCTCATGTACATCTAAGACATATAAGATAAGAATTCAAAAAGCTTTCAAAAAGCAGTCATTTTGGAGTAGAAATAACTCCAATTATTTGGTGAATATATTCAAAGGCTTCTCGTGGAAGTGGTTTTGTAAAGATGTCTTCCACTTGTTCTTTTGTGCCCACATACTCAACTCTGATGTTCTTTTCTGCAATTTTTTCCCATAGAAAGTGATACTTGATTGGAATGTTCTTCATCTTGGAGTGCATCACCAAGTGTTTTGAGATATTGATGGCATTTGTATTATCACAATATATTGGAATGGGCTCATCATACTAAACCTGTATATCTGCCAAAGCTTGTTTCATCCAATGAACATGTGTACAACATGTTGTTGCTGCAATATATTCTTCCTCGACTGTAGATAGATATATTAATGATTGTTTCTTTCTTAGCCATGATACCAAACACTAACCTAAGTAGAACACTTCTCCACTGGTGCTTTTTCGGTCATCAATACAACCTGCCCAATCTGTATCTGTGTAGGCAATAAGTGATAGATCTTTTATTTTTAGATACCATAATCCAAACTATTTTGCTCCTTTGAGATATCTAAAAATCCTCTTTACTGCTAATACATGTGATTCCTTTGGTGCTGCTTGAAATCATTCCACCTGTCCAATTGCTTGCATTACATTTGGTCTGGATGTTGTCACATATAGTAGGCTGCCAATCATTGACCTATATTGCCTCTGATATGTAGACTTTGAATCATCATCGTTGCTCAACTTACAACTGGTTTGCATAGGAGTGATAACTGGTTTGCAATCTTTCATTCCAAACCTCTTTAGCATTTATCTGATATACTTGGTTTGAGAAATAAAAATTCCTTGGTTCCTTTGACGTATCTGAAGTCCTAGAAATAAGGATAGTTCTCCAAGTAATGACATTTCAAATTCATTATGCATGTCTTTTGCAAATTTTTGGCTTAACCTGTCATCATCACTACCAAAAATAATATCATCAACATAAACTTCAATTAATAAATTATTACCTTGACTTACCTTGATGTAGAGGTTGTTGTCTGCACTTCCTTTTCTTAACCCTGCCTGTTGTAGATACTTATCCAGTCTGGAGTACCATGTTGTAGGAGACTCTTTTAGACCATACAAGGCCTTCTTTAATTTACATACATAGTCTGTGTTCTCTGACAACTAAAATTCTTCTGGTTGTTCAATGTAGACTTATTATTCAAGTTCCCCATTCAGAAAAGATGATTTTACATCCATCTGATATACTTTAACATTTTTGGAGCATGCATAAGCTAAAAGTAAAGGGATTGCTTCCATTCTTGCAACTGGGGCAAGTGTGTCTTCAAAGTCGATTCCTTCAATCTGTGCATATCCTTTAGATACCAATCTAGCTTTGTTCCTTGTAACATGTCCATATTCATTCAATTTGTTCCTGAAAACCCATTTTGTGCCAATCACATTCTTATTATTTGGTCTTGGAACCAATTCCCAAGTGTCATTTTTCTCTATTTGATCCAATTCTTCATCCATGTCCTTATTCCAAAATTCATCCTTGTTGGCTTCTTCAAAACAGTTTGGTTCAATTGTAGATAAGAGTGCTAGGTGTGTTTGTTCTGGTGAATAGATGTTTCTTCTAGTATCAACTCTTGCATCTTTGTTTCCAATAATATGATCTGAAGGATGATTCTTCTGTACTTGTTTGCTAGGTGTCTTTGGAGATACTTTCTGAACTTGCTCTTCTACTTCTGTCGGATTCTCTTCATCTTCATCTTCCTCTTCTACTTCTTTTTCATCTTCTTCTTTGAAAAGTTGTTCCATTGATTTGTTTTCTTCTTCCTTTGATTCCGGTCTACCTGTTTCATCAATTGTTATGTTGATGCTTTCCACAACTTTGTTCAATATTAGATTGTAACACTTGTATGCTTTCCTTATAATTGAGTAACCAAGAAGTATTTCTTTGTCCACACGAGAGTCAAACTTTCCCATTCTGCCATCTTCTCTTTTGATGTAGCATTTGCTTCCAAAAACTATGAAGTGCTTCACATTTGTTGGTCTTCCTTTCCATAGCTCGTAGGGAGTTTTATTAGTGTTGTTTCTGATAATTACTCTGTTTTGAATGTGAATTGTTGTATGCACTGCCTGTGTCCAAAATATATCTGTCAATTTGGAATCCATTATTATTGTTTGTGCCATTTCTTGTATTGTCATGTTCTTTCTTTCAACAACTCCATTCTGTTGAGGTGTCCAAGCAACGTAGAATTTCCTTTTTATTCCATGACTACTACAGTAGTCCATAAATTCCTTTGAAGTGAAATCTCCTCGATTATTAGATCTCAAATATTTGATTCTTGATTCCATCTCATTTTCAACCATTTCCTTGTAGATCTTGAAGTTTTCAAAAGCTTCTCACTTGTTCTTGAGAAAGAAAATTGCAGTTATTCTTGTATAACCATCAACTAATAACATAAAGTATTTTTCACCTTTTAAGCCCTTTGTTGTAGTTGGTCCAACTAGACCAGTGTGCACAATTTCCAGTGGTCTTGTTGTTGAATATTCATTTTATTTGAACCTGGTCTTTGTTTGCTTTCCTTGTTGACAATGCTTGCATAAAGTGTTGGTTGGTTTCTTGATCTGGGGTATTTCTCTGTCTGCTTCTCTTTTGCTGACTTTGACAAGGTTATAAAAATGCATGTGACCCATTCTTCTATTCCATAGCCAACTTTCATCTTCCCTTCCTAGAAAACACTTTTCATTTCCAATTTCACTTAACACATATATGTTGTTTGAAGTTCTTGCAGCTGTATCGACCAATTTCCCTGAACCTTATTTTCTTATCTCACACTTTTCTGAATCGAAAGTAAGGTTATGACCTTGGTCACACATTTGACTCACACTTAGAAGATTATGTTTCATATATTATACCAGTAGAACATTTTGTGCCTTTTCATTCTTGTTCCCAATTAAGACTGTGCCTTGTCCAATGATTTTGGATGAATTATCATTTCTGAAGGAGACTGATCCATTTTTTTCTTTTCATAATATAAGAAATTTGTCTTTATCACATGTCATGTGTTTTGAACATCCACTGTCAACATACCAACCCTGTTTTTTATGCTTATCTTGTAGAGTGACTGTGCATTCTTCATTGTTATACTGATCTTGCTTTCTTATCCATGTCATTTTCTGAGGTTCTTGTCTGTGGCTATTGTTATTCTGTTGAGGTTCTTTAGGAGGGATTGTCATTCTGCAATCCTTGGCATTGTGTCCAAAATTGTTACATTTGTAACATTCCAATTAAGTGCTCAAAGATTCAAACCTCTTGTAACTTCTTCTTTGTGTGTCACTAGGTATCCTTGAATACTCCCTTTGTGTATAACTCTCAAAGTTGTTACTGTTCCTGTTGTTAGCTCTGCAATTCATAGTTTTATATCCAAAATTATTACATGCATAACATAAACCAAAAAATATAGTTTGATACCTGGGATTTGAAGATCTTCTGAAAGGAGGTGCTCTTATGAATCCTTCTTCTTCTTGAGGCCTATCTGTCTGTTGTTGGTTTTGAAATTTGAATCTTCTTCATGGAGGAGTGTCCCTGTAATCTTCCTTGTATATCTTCCTATCCTCTTTGATTCTTTCTGCATAGCTCTTTGGATTTGTTTCTTGCTCTATTGTTTTGGAGCTTGATCCCTTTACTGTCTGATTGTATCCAAGTCCGAACTTATCAAGATGATATTTTTTACTGTTGATAATGTCATCCAGAACTTTTGAGCTATTCTGCATATTTTTCTTTTGAATATCATTTCTTAGTGTGACAACCTTTGCTTCCAAGTTTCCAATGATCTTGTCCTTTTCTTCTGGTTGTTCTTTGAGTTCTTCTTCAATTCTTTTATCTTCTTCTATTTCAACCTTCAATTTTGTGATCATTTGTTCTAGTTCTCAAGAGCCCTTTTTATTGTCTAGTTCTGCTTGTAGTCTCTTGTTTTTCTTCTTTTCTCTTTTGATAA
The DNA here is from genome assembly GCA_009831015.1 of Picea engelmannii. Classification (NCBI taxonomy): domain Eukaryota; kingdom Viridiplantae; phylum Streptophyta; class Pinopsida; order Pinales; family Pinaceae; genus Picea; species Picea engelmannii. The sequence continues at coordinate 677,801 of ML778048.1, forward strand.
CTTCTATGGAACACATTAATTCTTCTCGCTAGTCAACTTCTACCTCTTCAATTTCTTCTTCAACTTATTCACATTCTTCTTCGGCTTCTTCATATTCTTCTTCAGAGTCTTTATTGCCATGAATAGAACTCTTCCTGTCTTATTGTCACTGAATTCATCTCCATATGATGATGAGATGTCTTCTTTGGTGTATAATCTTTTCTTGAAAACTTTCTTTGTAGTTCTTTTGCCTTTATATGTGTATTTTCCTTTTGAGTAACCTTCATCATTTCTCTTTTTCTTATGAGGACATTTGTTAGCAAAATGACCAATACCATCACAATTAAAACAAATTAAAGGGATCTTACCTCTATACCTACCGTTGGCTCCCTTGTTCAGTCTTTTGATGAAGTTGGCCACTTCTTCATCATCTTCTGAGGCGTCACTGCTGCTACTATATTATTCCCTTTTTCTTTTTCTTTGATCTTTTGGATGCCTTGAAAGTTGATTCTTTTAAATATGGATTTTCCTGCTCAGTTCTCATTTCATATGTTGTGAAGATTCCATGCAGTTCATCCATGCTTATTGAGTCTAGATCCAATCTTTCTTCTAGTGCGAATATCTTAGGTTTGAATCTCATAGGAAAAGATCTTAGTATCTTTTGAACAATTACAAATTCTTCAATTTATTCTCCCAATCCTATGATTGCATTCACTATTTCATCGAATTGTAAGAAGTAGGCTGTGATATCTTCATCTTCCTTCATTTTTAGTTGTTCGAACTGACCTCTGTAAGTCTGAAGCTTTGCTTCTTTGACTTTTGTATCTCCTTCATAAATATTTTGAAGCTTGTCCCAAATCTCTTTAGAGTATTTACAGTGTGCAACTTTGGTGAATACTGTATCACTAAGACCATTCAAAAGTGAATTTGTGTCTTTGGAATTATTCTCACTGAGTTTTACTTCTTTGTCATTTGTTGGTGGAACTGTTAGTGCTGTGTATCCATATACAATTGATTTTCAAACTTGAAATCCCTGTGTCTGTATATATGTCCTCATCCTTATGCTCCAAAAAGCATACTTCTATCCATCAAACTGTGGTATTCCATTTTTATATGAGTTGTCACTCTCCATCATCTACCTTTCAGTGGTTAAACTGATTTCTGAAGGAACCTACTCTGATACCAATTGTTGGATTACTGAGAGGGGGGTGAATCAATAATACAATAATTTAATCCCTTTTAACCATATAATCCAAGTGTTATATCAATGAAGCATTATCATCCAATAACTACAGAGTACATAAGAAATGAACAAATGAACAAGCATACACATACACAGTACACCAGTGTTTTACGTGGAAACCCAAATCGGTAGAAAACCACAGAATGATTTTTCTTATATGTCTTGAAGAATTACATTCATTGGAAGCACCAACTTCCTTTGTTTTCCAGTTGCAACTGAAAGGAGGCTACAACTTGAGGGAAGCTCCAACCCCCCAATTCTCTGGTTACAACTAGAAGGAGGCTACAACCCCCTATGTTCTCCGGCTACAACCGAAAGGTGGTTACAACCACCTGTCCTTGCCCCGTCCTGCCACCCTGAAGTAGAGGTAGAATGAAGGAACCACTGTCAACCTGTCACTATGAGATATACCACTATAAACCTGTACCAATAAATTTGAACCATGCATCAACCATGCATCAACCTGTATCTCAACTTGTACCATAAACAAGTGGATCAACCATGCACCAACCTGTACCAAATAACCTGTAATCAACCTGTAACATAAACAAGTGCATCCAACCATGTACCAAGTATGCACCAATCATGTTTCAACTACTCATTAACTATGACTCATCAATATGTACCAACATCATCAACTATACACCTCATGTATGTGCCAACTCATCAACTACTGATCTCAACCATGTACTCAACATGTACCTGAACCAAAAGCCCTCATCAATTTCATCATCCAAATATGATTTGTAGCTCTGTAATAGACCTATTGTATATTATCACATTTCTGCAAACCTTCCTTAACTTCAACAACAAGAGACTAGCATTTTCATGAAACTTTTTTTTAGTCTCACATGCCTAGTTTTGGATTAGTCAACAACCCTAACTTGAAGTAATCATAACTTTGTACATGTAATGTATAAAGATATGAAACTGATATACAATATTATTCAGTTTATTTTATGCAATCACTCCAGGTGTCACTACTTGGAACCTCTCAGAAAAGGAGTTATATAAAAAATGACATACCTTGCTGAATTCTGGCTTATTCTAGAGAGAGACCTTGTAGAGCATGCCCCGCACAGAATATTTGTTGAATTGATCTGAAAATTGTACACAGCATAATAGTGACTATACTATAACTAACACATTTGGGTTCACTGAATTTGGATATTTTATGAAGAATTTATGACACTTTTACCCAAAACACCTATTTCTGACTAGTTTCAGGACTAGCCAGAAACCCTATTTTCCACGGACTGTAACTCCAAAAATTCAATGACCCACAAGATGAATTTGTTACCAAATATACTTGGATATGTTTTATCAATGAAATAGAAATTGCACAGTCTGAACCATTATAGAAAATAAGTTATAGCGAAAATGGTGAGATGACCTGTAAATAACATACCTTAGAAAGCACCATCAAAAGAATGTATCATTCCTTGCATTTCGGCCTTCTTTTCTTCACCGTCCCTCATAATTTTGGCTTAGATATCCTTGGTTAGCTCAGACACATATATATTCAATATTCTCAAGTGGTATTAAAATGAGAGAGTCTTTCCTCTTATTTATACTCTCCAAGTAGCTTCCTTAAAAACATCTTCTAGGTCACTTGGCCCACTTTCCTTATTTTAGGGTTAACCCACTTCTAATTTCTCCATTAAATTTATTATTGAAATAATTTATTTTGTATTCAATTTAAATTATAATACACTCATCACTTCACTTTATTATTTACCTTTTAAAATCTCTTAAACCACTTTGACTACTTTGACCTTTTGGGGCTTCTAGATGACATATGAGGGTCCTCCATCTTCGTAAGGCCATAAATCTCAAACCGTGAGGAGTTATGTGACATTCCACATACCACCAGAAATGGAATGACATGTACTATCCATATATAATAGTATTACCTTCAAATATAGCAAAAATCATATAGTTATCCATCAAACAAACTTGGGTCCATTACCCAAACCTGGGTTCTCCAACTTCACATGGTCATAACTCTCTAACCGTGAGGAATTATGTGACGTTCTACATACCAACGGAAATGGAATGACAAGAACTATACATCTAGGATAGTTTCCCTGAAAAATTCACCATCATTCATCTCATTATTCCACAATTAAGAATGGGTTCTCTTACTCCGCAAAGCATCTTCCGTGAGGGCTTTTACCATATGGGGACCACTTTGGAGTTCATTCATGTTTAATTCTTATCAACCATGAAAGAAAAATAATGAGTCATATTTACATCAAATAATCTTGGGTCCATTACCCAAAACTTTGTGCTGCGAGGCTTTCTTCAAGGGTTGACATCAATGACAACCAATCTTAATCAACAGCTTCCATAATATAGCCCATAATCTGAGTATGCCCCCCTTATTATATTATCTCATCGTCGCTCTTCTTATGGGCATTCTTGGTGGGAATATGTCCAACCTAAGTGTTAATGCTTTAAGTGGTAAAAAATATTGTCAAGTAGGTCATGGACTTTAAAAATATTGAGATGCAATATGTAGAATTGAATCTAGTCATCTTTTACCAATATTGCAAAGAAATATTTCATAATAAAATCTCTAATGGTGAGAGGGTATGTTGAAAACATGCATTTCTTGTGTTCCTTTAATTATGTATAGGATCCAAAATCGACGATTTGGTAAGATACATCCATGATTAATAATCTACCTAGGATGTGATTAAGAAATATATGCAAAGATGAGGTGCAACCTATGGATATGATATTTTAAAATTGCAACATATGGATATGATCAAGCAATCAAAGAATCAAAATTTAACCTTAAGAGTTTTATAAGAGAGGCAAAAACATGAGACTGAAATAATAGTTGAAAATGTTGTGATCTTTGATTGAGTTGAAAATATTGTGATCTGTGATATTGTGATATTTGAAAATATTGTGATCTTTGAGTTGAAAAGATAAATTGTATTGGCCTAAGGTTAAAGTTCCCCCTTCTCCTACACTCCACTCCATCATGGAAATCTATAGGAGATATAGACATAGAGAGGGAAAATAAGAGATGGAGTACAATGGAAAATGAAGTAGGGTATCATGACAAAGATGCCATTACACATTTTAAGGAATATAACCTTAGAGAGATGTGTAGAGAGTAGAAGCCTGATGATGAGGGGCGATCCAAGCACAATACCAATTTTGAAGTTGTCTCTTTTTTCTGTATAGATACATGCAAACTTTCAGTTGGTGGGTATGATGGACCCCTAGATTCAAAAACAAAGAATTCTAGATAGCAAGTTACACTTTGTTGAAGTTGGGGCCTCCAGTTCCTTCTTTCGATATGAATTCAAAAGCGAAGAATCCCCTTGCCACTGGATAGCAGGTTAGGTTGTGTTGAAGTTAGGGCCTCCAGTTCCTCTAGATCCAATCATCCGTAGTTTTGTTTGATGGACATAGCCCCATAAACTTTCCTACTAACCCTATTTCTTGTAATGCCAGGGTGATCTTGATGGATTGTTCCTCTAACAATGTTATTTTCAGGATAACATCTAATTTCTTGATGAATTTTGGGACTTCATAGG